>OY744482.1:66069915-66669915 GCA_963556165.1 Tipula helvola
AATCCAATGGCATTTCATACCACCGGGAGCTCCTAATTTTGGAGGACTGTGGGAAGCGGGCGTCAAATCCGTTAAACATCACCTCATACGAGTAATTGGTTCGAAGCTATTGACATTTGAAGAAATGAACACATTACTCGTGCAAATTGAAGCGTTATTGAATTCACGCCCTCTGTGTGCTTTGAACAACGATGACATCAATGACCTGAACGCATTAACACCGGGTCACTTTTTAATCGGGCAGCCACTAACAACCATTCCAGAAACAACTTTCGGAAACGTTAATATTTCTCATCTCAATCGATGGCAATCTATTCAATATATGCAGCAAGGTTTTTGGAAAAGGTGACACCAGGAATATTTAACAACTTTGCAGATTCGGCCGAAATGGAAAACGCAAGAGCAAAATTTGAAGGTAGGCGAGTTGGTGTTAATAAAGGAAGAAAATGTACCACCAAGTTAATAAAGGAAGAAAATGTACCACCAGAGTTTAGGGAGAATAATTGAAATAATTCCAGGTAGCGATGGACTGGTCAGAGTTGTCTCAGTAAGACCCAAATCCAATATACTGAAACATTCAATCAACAAGATTTGCCGATTACCAGAGCCAGATTCTATTGATAATAATAAAACAAAATAGAATATGTTAATGACAACTGCTTCATTAACAGGCCGGGAGTATGTTTGGTAAACTATCGGTTGTATGTAAGGTGTCTTTGCTACAAGAGAATGTGTCAATTACATTATATCACATCTAGATGTCACTAGCCATTTTATATCCATAATCGTTGCTATAACATAGTGATAAAAGACAAAAAAAACAACAAAAAAAAGTTGATTATATGTTTTTTGGTTTTGTCTTTTTTTTCTGTTTTTTGTTGGGAAAAAATTGTCAAGCAGATTACATCAACAACCGCCATCATAAAATAATAAAAAATAAATAAAAATTGTATTTTTGTACCTTAAACTTAATTGTTTTGTTTTGTATGTTAAGCAAAGAAACTGCGTTGAATAAATTATTGTATAATTGCATATGATTCAATTATTTTTGTAACATCAGTTGATCGAATCTCGTGGCTCTTACAACAGCGCTGCCGAGCAGAAATGGAGTTAATAAAATGTACTGCACCGGTTAATCTTCTTTCAGCATCTGCGTTGATTGTCTGTTCCAGAGTCAGATCAATTGGCTGTCTACAGAATGACTTGTCCGTTCTTTGGATTCCAAAATAACTTCTTTCCATGGATTCTTGTAATCGTGGATGAGTTTGTTCTGGTTTAGTTAAAATATCGTGATATTTAATCAACCAACGTGAATAATTTGGCTGATTAAAGACAAAGAAAAGATTGGCCATTTTTGGTTAAATAAATTTAAATAGATCAATATCGCCTGTCCGTATACTGCGGCTTAACTTCTGACAATAATTGACGAGATTTATATGCGGCACATAAAATTGAGGCTTTTTGCCATAAGCTCCATTCAAATGGGCTTATTTATGTTAAAGATATGAAGATATGAGGTTTGAGGCTTCACTATTTTGTAATAAAGCACCATAAGATAATTTTTGATCATTAAACTCCATCAGCTCTGTACGTAAATTTTCTATAATCGTTATTTTTTTCATTTTTCAAGAAAAATTAAAAATGCAAAATTTCTAATCGAACTGCCATCAGTGGGTGAAATCGTTTACATCTATTAAAGTGCTTGCCAGAAAGGAATGAATCAACAGATCCATTTGCTATTTTTCACTTTCAACAGCAATATTCATTGATCTACAGCTTTGAAATATGCAAGGATAATATGAAAAGATCCAAAATGAATAAATATGTTATCAAATAATGGCTGCTCACTAGCTTGGATTTGCATCGCAACTTTAGCAATAGCTTAATCGTAAGTAACTTCAATATGAGACTGCAGTACTTCTTAAGCGATTTTTTAACTTTCTTTCAGTGTTTCGAGAACAACATTTTTAGAAGTAGTGTTGATGATAACTAGATGTAATAGAATAAGCAAAACAGAAAAGTGCAAAGTAGAATTATGTCAACAGCCCTTAAGAACTCAGTACATTTCCGACCACCTGGCAGGTAGAAAACCCCACCAAAATGACCTGTCTTTTTGAAGTTATGTTTTTTTAGGTATATACTATATATTTATCTGTCTAAGTCTTAGCTTGCCTCAAATATATTTTTTAGAAGTCTACAAAATTCAACTTTGAAGCCGCCTGGCAACATTTTGAACCCGACTAAATGATCTGGCTTTCTTATTTTATATTTTATTAAATACCAAACTAAAAGGTATTAAAATTTCAGAATGCCTCAAATAAATTTTTTGCAAAAATAATTTCGCAACTTAAAAAAATCAAAGGTTGACAATGCCCCGCTACCGTTCAGCCAGGTCTTTGATTTTGTGGTTAGACATTGCTAAAGAAGCGTCACACAAATTTTCATGCTGCCTCAAATACCTACTCAAAATTGCCTACCAGCTATCCATCTAATAGGTTCGATTGAGGAACAATATATCACGAGTATACTTTTATATCATTGGTCTAAATTTTTTGCCATTAAAATGGTTTTATAATATTGGATATCTTGCTGACCCATATACTTAAACATTTTCTCTAAATGTATTTTTTTGTGGTTTGGAATAGGTTTACTGTTCATACTTACAGCGGGATTAGACATCGTTGCAACAGAAGGTGTTTTCTGTGATCGGTTTTGGTTTCTAGTATTTTTAGTCGGTGGCCTTATTAATGTGTCAATGTAATTTGTAGAATTTTACGTTAAGCTATATTTAATATCAAAAATATTTCGACTGCAATCCTAACATCTTCAATGTGCTAAACAGTACCACTTTATAGTTGATTGCTTTTGAACACGTGTCGAAAATCTTGAAATCTGACGATTTCATTTGTATGACCTGGTAGGGCCATTTTCTATTAATGGTTTTTAAAAGTCGAATCAGGCCGATCGGTGAAAAAAAGTTGTTTTTTGAGAAAGCTTTCTCAATTTGGCTGTGGGCGTTATCTATTTCCTGAATACCAGGAGCGCCCAGGTAAAGAAAAAGGCATCTCAATTGATTGTATTTCTGGATGCGTACTCATGAAATATAAGAATTCTTATTTTGCGGCACACATGAGCAACTTCAAGTAATAAGGTTGGTGATATCATTAATAATTAGTCACTAAAATGTGGCCTACTTCCTTACGTTTAACGGCAGATTACTTGCAAAACATATCAGTTTAAATCATGTAAGTTTCGTGTTTTATTTCTTGAAAGTCTTGATTTTTAAAATTCTGTTCATTATTAGTGAAAAATCTAATTCATAGTATGGAAGAAGATCCAAACGATCGTGCACGACGTAAACACAGAGAGCGTCAGGTGCGATATCGTAAAAGGAAAGCTGAGGAAAGTGCTCCCAATGATAACCAATCCAAAAGACTTAAACATGCAAATGATGCCAGAGTGAGGAGAGCTAACGAATCTGAACAAGAAACTCATACTCGATTGCAACAAATGGCAGCTACTGCATGCCTCCGACGAGCAATTGAAACAGAACAACAACATGACCAACGCTTAACATCACTTTACAATTCACGTCGCACTGCTCAGGAACAAATTAGTCAAATGGTTCGAACCGCAAATATTAACAAATTAACAAAATATTAACGAAAATGAACTTAAATATCCTACATTTTTACAAGACCTAATGAGCAATCCAGCTAATCCAGATTACCGCACATTCCGTGAACAGATACGATCAATCAATAATTCAGCTTAATTTGCCCCAATGGGTGCAGATATTGTCGATGTTCCTGGTCGAGGCCCATTTTTTTCAAGATTCATAGGCAATCTTACCATCTGACAAATCATCTGAATCCACCAGCTAACAAAACGAGAAAATATGCACAACTATACGTGATTGACAGCACACAAGCTCTAAGTATTCGGAATCAACAGCAGGCAAATCAAAACTGCCCTTCAAAACTGCCCTGTGAAAACAATCGAATTGCCCAGACATTCCATATGATTCGCGAAGTGGAAAATCGAGAGAATATTGCAGCAGCGGCAGCAAATCAGCCTCCTCCACAAGTCGATCGACGGTCTGATAATCGTCGATACAACAATCCAACATCGCACGAGATTGCAGTGATTTTTGTCAATAAAGATGGTGAACCGCCCTTTGAACGAGACATTAGAATCTATCCAAAAAAATCCAGAAAATTCGCAGCACCGATATGTGCAGTTAAATATATTGTCATCAAATCTCGACCCAATGATGTATTCAATTTTGTATCCATTTGGAGAGCCAGGATGGCAGCCTAAATGGCAGTGTGATTCATATCCAGGAGTTCAAGGCAATAGAGTACGAAATAACATCTCAATGCTGCAATTCAAAGTAGCACAAACCACCGTACGTGATGAATTTAACCCTGTGATGCACGCTGGAAAGCTAACTCAACAATGGTTAGTTGATTCGTATCTTCAAATTGAGGCCAACAATTTGAATTACATTCGCTTCAATCAAAAAAATTTACGAACACAATTATATAAAGGTTTAATGGATCATATGGAAAATGTCGCTGCAAATCAGAATGTTCCCGCTGGAATACCCGTCATCCTACCATCATCATTCAGTGGATCTCCGCGCAACATGAGAGAGCAATGCTGCGATGCAATGTCAATTTTCGCTAAATTTGGAGCTCCTGACTTATTTATAACGTTTACGTCAAATCCAACTTGGACAGAAATTACAGAAAATTTGGCTCCAGGAGAAACATCATCTGATAGACCAGACTTAGTAGCCAGAGTTTTTAAAATAAAACTTGATTCCCTTATCAATGACATTACAGTGCAAGGAACTTTTGGAAAATGTTTGGCATATGTGTACACAATAGAATTTCAAAAGCGAGGTCTTCCCCATGCGCATATAATGGTTAGACTGCAACAAGATCACAAATTTACCACAGCTGAAAAAATTGATAGTTTAGTTTCTGCAGAAATCCAAAGTTCTGAAACAAATCCACAACTGCGTGAAATTGTTATAAAAAATATGATGCACGGACCGTGCGGCGTCAATAATCTCTATGCACCATGTATGGAAAATCGCGAGTGTAAGAAGAAATTTCCAAAAAGTTTCAACGAGACAACAAAAACAAATGTTAAAGGATATCCAGTATACAAAAGACGAGAAGGAGAGAACGCAAAAGTTAGAGGTGTATGGATGAATAACAGAAATTTTGTTCCTTACAATCGTTTTCTTCTAATAAAATACAACGCACACATTAATGTGGAGGTTTGCACATCATTAGCAGCAATCAAATACATTTACAAGTACATTTACAAAGGATTTGATTGTACCAATGTTGCAGTAACATCGGAAGGAGGCCAACAGCTTCAATATGACGAGATAAGCAATTTCATAAGCTGTTATTATGTTTGTGCTCCAGAAGCTACATGGCGAATATTCGAATATAAAATGCGTGATAGGTCCCACACAGTGCAACGTCTTCCCGAACATCTTCCCAATCAGCGAAGATTTTATTTTGAGGAAGGAAATGAAGAAGAACCGATTTTAGCAGCTCATAGTAAGCTCACAAAATTTGAATCTTTTTTTAAGTTGAATGAGACCGATGAATTAGGACGTAAATTACTTTATGCTGAGATGCCGTAGAATTACGTTTATAAGCAAAATAAATGGCAACGCCGTCAAAGAGGTGGCAACAATGTCGTATCTCGAATTTATACTGTTAGCCCTCGAGATGAAGAAAGATTTTATTTGAGAACACTACTTTTGCATGTCCGTGGTCCAACGAGCTATGTGGATTTAAGAACACACGAAGGTATCATACATTCATCATTCAAAGCTGCTGCAATAGCGCATGGTCTTTTGGAATCGGATTGTGAATGGATACGTTGCTTAGAAGATGCGGTCACTTATCAGATGCCCCGTCAACTTAGAGAAACCTTTGCGTACATTCTACATTTTGGCCAACCTGCACGTCCATTTGAACTATGGGAAAAATTCAAAAATGAATTTATTTTGGACTTCGCAAGTGCTAATCCAGAACAAATAGCTTCTAACTATGCGTTATATGCTATCGAGACTACTCTGAAATATTATGGAAAGAATTGTGCATTCTATGGCTGGCCAATTCCTCAAGGAGATCCTCCAATAGAAAATGCTGCTTATGATATAGGTCAAGAAGCCTACATCGCACAAATCAATATTGAAAAACAAAATGAAAAACTGAATGAAGCATTTCACAGAATCATTAATGCTCTTGATTCTGTTGATCAACAACCTCGCTGCTTTTATCTTTACGGTCCAGGAGGATCTGGTAAAACTTTCCTATACTCAACCTTATTAGCATTTGTGAGAGGCCGAGATCAAATAGCACTTCCATTCGCAACGACAGGAATTGCAGCAACATTATTAAAAGGAGGACGGACAGTTCACATCGGTTTCAAATTACCAGTTCCTATTGATGACACTTGTGTTTCGTTGATGCGCTTGGCATCAGACGATGCTCTAAAGATGGTTTACGTTGCATCGATTTACTATTGCGTGACATAATGAAAAGTAATAATCCATTTGGTGGTATGGTGTTGATCGTAGGCGGGGATTTTCGACAAACATTGGCAGTCGTTCCTAGAGGTAACCGAGCTGATATAGTTGAAAGTTGCATAAAGACAAGTCAATTATGGCGTCATTTTGAGCGTTTAAAGCTAACAACAAACATGCGAAGTGAAGGACAGCAGGAGCATAAGAATTGGTTGTTAAAAGTCGGTGAAGGAATCACTCCGAGAGTTCCTTCTTTAAGCAATCCTGATCTTATTCGAATTCCTCCGCAAATGATAGAAAATGGAAATTTAATAGACGTAATATTTGGGGAACATCCTGCAGAACTTAATGACGAACAATTGTCGAATCGAACAATCATCGCAGCAACGAATGTACAAGTTCTTGAAATGAATTGAGAAATAATTGGCCGACTACATGGAGAACCTACAATTTATTATAGTGCTGATTCTGTGATTTCAGAGGACCCAAATGATGCTATAAATTTCACGACTGAATTCCTGAATGGATTAACTCTATCTGGAATGCCACCTCACACTCTTTTACTCAAAAAAGACACTATAGTTATGCTTCTCAGGAATTTGAATCCGAAAAAAGGTTTGTGCAACGGAACTAGATTGATAGTTGAGGAATAGTCTAAAAATACTATAAAAGCCCGGATTATCATGGCATGCGATCAAGGCAAATCTGTAATCATTCCTAGAATTGTTCTTCAGCCCAGCGACACAACATTACCATTTGTCCTACGAAGGCGTCAATTTTCAATAATTCCGGCGTTTTGCATAACGATCAATAAATCCCAAGGGCAAATATACCATAGAGTAGGAATAGATCTTCAGGTTCCTGTATTCACGCATGGTCAACTATACGTTAGTAGGTATCCCGACACTCCAGCGTGGGAACCAAATTTGACCTTGACCTTTGACCTTTCAAAAGGTCAATGACCTCCTCAAGGCCATGACGTCATGACCTTGAGCTGTCAATTTTGACACGTCAAGGTCATGACTCATCAACCTTGATACGTCAATCAATCATTATTTTGACAGCTTTCAAAATAATGATTGATTACATGTCAATCAATCATCATCTTGACAGCTGTCAAAAATAATGATTGATTGACATGTCATCAATCATTATTTTGACAGCTGTCAAAATAATGATTGATTGACGTGTCAAGGTTGATGAGTCATGACCTTGACGTGTCAAAATTGACAGCTCAAGGTCATGACGTCATGACCCTGAGGAGGTCATTGACCTTTTGAAAGGTCAAAGGTCAAGGTCAAATTTGGTTCCCACGCTGGAGTGTCGGGATACCTACTTACGTTGCCTTCTCACGCGCACGTGATGGTAGAAAAATTAAGGTTAAAATATCAGAAAACCAAGAGCAAGATCGATTGCTGCATGATGAACAAGAGTTCACTCGGAACGTAGTTTTCAAAGAAGTTTTTAGTGCGTGTATCAAATAAATAAATTATTTTTTTGTTTGAAATTATAACATAAAAGTGTTTCTAGAAAAAAAAAATTCTTGGGGCCACTGAGTGGCCACGGGGTTTACTAGTTTACATATATTTAAATTCGTGTCCAAGTATTTTTTATTTGTACCGAAAACTATTTACATGGGCTAATATAAATTTCGCCTTATCTTTCCCAATTGCATTCGAGATTTTGGCACCCTTTTCGCTTTTAAGAACCAATTTACCAGTCATATTCATTTTTTCATGAGCCGTATAAACTGGTTTTTGAGATATGTAAGTTAATATATTTATTATTTAATTTAATAAAAAAAATTAATTTTTATTTTTCTATTTTTTTTTTTATTTATTATTGATTTTATTTAACACAATTTTACTTTATTGAATGATTCATTTAATACACTTTTATTATAAAAACTTAAACATCTACCTTAAACTAAATTTGGATTACAACTGACTTTATTAATGTAATTAACTGAATACTTGCAACCGCAAGTGGAAGAATGTGCTGAGTTGCGATAATGTTGAGTGCAACGTGCGATGGTTGTTATCTTCAGACAGAGGAATATGATCCCTCACATAAACGTGGGAACCTAGTTGCTTGATGTGTTAACTCTTCCCCTATTAGATTCAAATGTCCCATTTGAACTTTTAGAAAAATGGAGTTTCGTAGAATTTTCTTCTAGGGGGAGCCGTAGCGGCTACCGTTGGTAGATGAGTTGTTGTGTCCTGCTGTTGGATACCATCGTTCTCTATATGTTCTTTTGCTTGTTGGTGTTTGCCTTCCTCTAATGCTTCATGATTGATAGAATTGGTGATTCGCAATGTTCTTTTTCTATTTAATAGGACGGCAATAATGAGTACCGTGATGATAATGCTTATTGAGAATAAGCTGATGCCCATGTATTTATGACGAAATGATTCTTGTTGGAGGAGTTCGATGGTTTTTGTGTTATTAATGTTTAAATCTTTCATCAGTTATATTGATAGTATTTCTCTATATTCATCTTCTTCAGGTGTAGGTTGTAGAATTGCGGGGAGCGCTTGAGTTATTGATTTTTCGTTGGCAATATATTTCAAGTTACCAATCGTCAGACTTGAATTGGAAAATTTTATCAAGTAAGTACCATTCAGCTTCTGCATCTCGTTGTTGATGGAAATTTCTCCGTCGTATTGATTTAGAAGTATAAGACCTTCCGATACTTCCTCAACGTTTGGTATGTGTTGGCTATTGGTTTGGCTGCATTTCGACGGACGACTACTGAGCAAGTGTTGCTTATATCTAATACATTTTTTTGATTACAGATTGTCAAGGAATTGATTGTTTTACAATTACTAGTAATACCATATACTTTGTTATGGTTTTTTAAAATATGTTCATATTCAATTTCAATGATCTTTTGATTTCTCTTGACTGCTTTTAATAATAACCTATCGTAAAGTTCAATAGTTGTTAAAGGAATGTAGACAATATAAAGGAAACATAATTTATTAGTGATAATTTTAATGGTTGCGAAGTCTAAGGCTTCTTCCGGAGTTGCATATGGCAAATTTTCTTTCTCAATTGTTTGTATAGCTAATTTAATTTCGGAATCTGAAAGAATGAGAGAGTTTATCACTCCCGCCTTGGCCCAATGGATGGCGTACTTAATATTAATTATTTCCTCTTTCATTAACCTTAATTTATAGTGTATTTTTAATGCCAATTGATCTGTTAATCTATTTTCTTTATGTATAGCGTTGGTAATTTCATTTGCCATTTTGGTAATATTGTTAATACTATCGTTATATAATTGGTTAATAATGACTTGCTTATTATTATTTTCAAACACATTATTGATTTTGCTTTTAATAATTTCGAAGTCCTCGTGGTCTGGATTCCCGGCGATCCATTTCCAAGTAGTACCTATAATGTCCAGGGATCTTTTGTTCTCATGGGGTTTCAGTCCGTCCAGTAACGTTTGCAAAGTGGTGAGCTCGTGATTTAAGTCCGAGTATAATGGATGTACTGTCGTGATTTCTTGGTTCAGTATCGTTTGCATTCTATCTATAAAGTTTTGGTGGTTTTCTAACTCTATTACGTGAAACAATTTAAAATTCTCTTCTTGTATTTTACCCTTCCCGCTATTGATCGAGATGATTTGGGAATTCGAATAATCTAGCATTTGTATTTCCGCGAAGATGACGCGTGTCGCGTATCTGTAAGAGGAATAACGTTATGATTTAATATTACTTTTATGCACTACTTTTCCTGATTCAGTTGTTACAGTTGTGTTTCGGTCTTCTTTGACTATTTCTTGTTTATACCTAGCTGTTAATTTTGACCCTAGTCTAATGTTTCGATTTACGTAAATAAATTGCCCCGGTTGGTATGTTTTGACCGGTTTCCTTTTTTTGTTATGGTACGCTATGTCCTGTTCTTGTTTTTGTATTAATCTTTCTATACTGTTGAGGCGTGCTTGCTCGAGCTCTTCTGGGGAAATGTTTGGACTTCGTCCGAAAAATGACTCTACGGGTTTTTTCTTGGTGGTCGAGTGTATCGAGTGATTATATTCGTTTACCGCTCTTTCAAGCAGCTCTGTGAATGATCGTTCGATGCCGTCTGATTTGAGACACCTCATTATTTCTGAAAGGGTGGAGTGAAATCTCTCCACTTGCCCGTTTACCTCGCTCTTGTAGGGAGGAACCTTAAATACTTTGATTTTCAGGGAGTCTTCCATCATGGATGTGATGGTATTTGAGCTAAGTGATGGTTCGTTGTCGATTACCACCACTTCAGGTACGTTAAAGGAAAATAGGATATCCCTGAGTGATTGTTTAAGATCTTCTATTGCCCTGGATTTGATTGGCCTGCAAATAGCAAATTTTGTCAATTTGTCTATGGCCGTGAGGACTAACTGGTTCTCAGTGAAGTAAATATCTACGTGGATAGTGTGTCCCGGATAGTTGGGAATAGGAGTAGGAGTAATATCATCCTTGGAAAATAGTAGTTCTGTATGATTTGCTCCCTATTTTCTTCGGCATTGCGGTGGGCCCGTTTGTGTGTTGTTAGGATTTTATCATCTTGCTCCTCTTCACTTATAATGTCTGCTACCATCTTCCGAGTGTAGCGTATTTTGTAATTTCTAAAATGTATTGGGTATACTTCCTGAATTATTCCCATAATTCTCTCTGTGGTGTTTAGGCCATTTATTGTGTTGGGGTTTAAGTATCTTTTAAATATATTTATTATATCGGAGGAGGTGAAATTTGGTTTGGTTATAGTATATCGTAAGTAATTTGGAAAAGGAGTTTGGATCTGGTATGAGTCTTCGTCACCTATTTTTAATATCAGTTGGTTTCGGAAAGCATTAACAGGAGTTTCGATTATAGGAATTCGATTGTGTGCGGAACTTTCGTCGCTATGTTGCGTTGAAGTTATCGTATTCGCTTCAGTGGGGATAGTTATTAAACTTATATTGTTCACAGAATCCGATATGTGCTGTTTAAGTGGAATCTTAACATTGGAGTAAATAGTCATAAATCCACTACTTGTATGAATGGTGGCATTGAGTTATTTCAAACTATCGTTACCGATTATTCCTCCAAAGGATTTGAGACTAGGCAGAATGAAGAATTTTACTTTTTTTTCGGGACCGAACAGGTCAATCATAGCATGATGAGTGATTTTTATGCTTCCTGCTATTGAGTTGGCTATAAATGGTTTTTCATTTAGGATGGGATTACGAACGTATTGGGGTTGTATATAATTTTTATTGGACCCTGTATCTATTAAGAACATAACAATTTTGCCGCTCTTCGCTTAGTGTTCTAAGTAAGGAAGCGAGGAGCTCTCTAATCTAAAAAATTAATATCGTCTACTGATTCGGATGTCTCGTGGTTCTCATAAATTCCTACAGTATTGTCTTCGTTCGGTTCAGGTATGGTTTCTGCGTCAGTATATTCCACGAGAGTTTGTTCGTGTTGTGTATCGTATTCTGCTAATTCCTCTTGGTATTGTTGGAATGCTTGATCTTCTGCGAATGGTTCGCAGTGGTGCACCCTTTGTACTTTATTCGGGTGATGAATTTGTTGTGAAGAATTAAATAAAGGTATTTTCATGGGGAATTGATTATTTTGAGGTCTATTCATGTAATTTACATTTTTTGATTGACCGCTACCGTCTATTGACATTGGTGTTGGTTTTGGTAATGGTTTAGGTGGATACCCTGGTGGGTAATTTGAATATCCAACTTGCGGTCTAACAGGTTGCTGGGTGAATCTTGGAAATTGTGGGTTTTGATACCCGAATTGAGGTCGGTTGATTTGGAATATATTTCTTCGTTCGAAAGAATTCTGTGGGTTATGTAGAAGATGTGGATAGAATGGTTGTGGTCCGTTAGATATTGCAATATGGTTTTTGCGAAGGAAGGGAGGTGGTGGCCTGGTAGTTTCCGTTGTGCATTTTGGACACTGTTATTAGCATACTGTGCTCGATAGTCCATATTTTGCAGTTTTAAGCATAAGTATAATGCTTGGGGTAGGTCCGACGGCTCTCTGATACTGAGTAGTCGTGGTAAATCTCCTTTCAACCCCCTAATGAATGTGTCGAGTGCCTTATCTCTATAACTTTCTGTTAAGTTATTTAACGATTCTTGCCCCATTTCCATGCAGGACAGTTTATTTAGTATCAAAGATAGGTGTTGATAAACCCTTTGATAAAACTCGGGGATTGTTTGGCTACCTTGTATCAATGTCATCATTTGGTACTCGAGAGTACCTAAATCCCGCTTATCCGCATAATGCAGGGTTAGACATTTGGCGATTTTTTGCCAATTGAGTGGGGTATTATAAGATACCTTTTAGATGTTCATATATCAGTAAGACCCTGTCTACGCTTTTTTTCCAGGAACTAAATTCTCCTGGTTGGCCTGAGAACTCTCTTATACACTTTACGATGTCGGGAATTTTATCTAAATCTGTGAGGTTCGCTCTGTATTGGTCGTCTATAGTTTGGTCCGTTTCATTCTTTTGATTATTAATCTTTTGGTTTTGGTTGATTACTATTGCTGTTATGGTATCCGTTAATTGTTCAAGATCGAATGGTTTAGGATTTCTAGAGTCTGTAGGTAAGCTAGCATTTGCAGCTTGAAGTTTTGGCTCGTTAGGCATTTTTGTAACGAGAAAGGGATTTAACTAACAATTTCGATTTTTCACTTTGGGCACTAAAATGTTTGATTGACTGGGCTAGATTCCTAATATCAACTATTGCCTTTACAGATATAGGTTTGAATATGGAAAAATTTATACTATGCTTTTATTATATTTAAATTATGTCAAGTTTGGTTATCGAAAGAGAAAAAAAAGTTTCTTAACAAAAATTTTCTTTAGATAAAAATTTTGTCTTAATTTTACTCTACTTTTGATATATTTCGTTTAATTTTCTTTAAATTGAAATTGATTTTTACTTGATTTCACTGATAAATTCTTTAAATTCGTTTTCTTGTATTTTAATTTCTATAAAATTTTCTTTGGCTTAAAATTAAATATTGGAAACCTTGATTTTACTTTTACTTTACTTTTAATACATCTCGTTTAATTTTCTTTAGATTAAAATTGATTCTTACTTGATTTCATTTCATTTATAAGACTATAAAAATTGACTCTTAATTTTTCACTTGCTTTGCATATAATAGAATTTCTTTAGATTAAAATTGGAATAACTTACAAAATTATAAACAAATGTATGGTTAACATTTGGAGTTGTAATCTCGTTGCCCCTTGCTCAGATGTCGTCGTTAAAGATGATTGGGCCGCTGTTGAATGGTTTATGGCTTGGTGTCCGTGGTCCTGTTTCAACTCCTTTTTTTTCTTGGGTAGAAATACTTGGGCGCTTCGTTTCCCAATTCTAACACTTTAACTTGTTGTAGTAATTTTGATTAATTACTTTTCACTGATGTGGTATAGGTAACCACAAAGCCTTACACTGTTCACTTTTGATTATTATGATCCCCTTGTTGAGTTCACTTTTGATTATTATGATCCCCTTGTTGAGGTTAGTGGGCACTTTTTGGTTCAGTTAAATTCGTTAGTTACTACTTAGTTACTTTTTATTTATTGACACTGCGCAAGGGTCCCTGTTTCGGCGCCAGTTAATTTATTTATTATTTAATTTAATAAAAAAAATTAATTTTTTTTTTTTTATTTTTTTTTTTATATATTTTTTTATTTATTTATTATTGATTTTATTTAACACAATTTTACTTTATTGAATGACTCATTTAATACACTTTTATTATAAAAACTTAAACATCTATCTTAAACTAAATTTGGATTAAAACTGACTTTATTAATGTAATTAACTGAATACTTGCAACCGCAAGTGGAAGAATGTGCTGAGTTGCGATAATGTTGAGTGCAACGTGCGATGGTTGTTATCTTCAGACAGAGGAATATGATCCCTCACATAAACGTGGGAACCTAGTTGCTTGATGTGTTAACTTGTATATTCAAAATCCCTAAATAAAATGGCTTACATACGTATATACTGGTACCGTGAAGATTGAAATAGTAGAAATACAAATATTTTCGAGGGTTTACCTTGTCCGATTTACGCTTTCCACGAGTCTTGACTCGCTCCGTTGTCCTTCATAAGAAATTGTATTTTCCCCATTGTTCTAGGGAATAATAATCAGTAAAAATACTTTGACGTTTTGATCTTTGATCAAATTTATGACATATCGTACCAATTCGTTTTCGATTACATTAGATGATTCACTGTTAGAAATCGTAAGTTCGTGCTCTACTTTTGAGTTGTTTGTTTCATAAATGATTGAATTAATTCTTGATTTTAGTAATTCAAAATTGTAGTATTTCCCCATTGTTTTCATATGTATATGAATTTATCGATACAAATGAATCTGAATTCGCATTATTTTTAACGATGCAAGAATTTTGTTCATTTTTTCCAGTATCTTGTGATACCAAAAACGAAACTGTTTGGGGATCGTCGATTATTAATACCTAATTACCAGATTCAAGAAGCTGAAATTCTAAAATTTGATCGCCCTCATTAACTGCAGTATATTTAATATTGTAATTTTCCGTAACTGTGAAAATATTCGAAATGAAGTTAGATAAATTCTACAAACAAGTATTTAAATTATTTAACTAATTAATTAATTAAAACCAAAATTAGCTTCTTACAATTACACCAAATACATACATATATGAAATATACAATTTAATTAAAAATAAAATCACATTAACTCATTAAACCAAATCGAAATAAAAAACAGTAACAGTAACTGAGCAAATAAGGTAAAAGGTTCTATATTAACTGTTTCCTTATTTTTTTCGATAAAAAGGTTATATGTGACAATTTTTGTACAGATAGAACTATATTTAACAAAATATTGACAAAAGTTGTAGAAGTTACAACTTTTTGTAATGCTATATTTGTTATTGAGCAATTTTTTTCAAATCTGACAATACCAATTAAAAGACTGAGTTAAAATTAGTTTGTGTATACAGTATACATGTATAACTCAATTTTATTTAAAAATGTCACTTAGAACCTTTTTACTCTAAGGTCGCGGACGAGAAACTTGAACTAAATTTTTTGCCTGCGATATCTATTGACAAGTGATATCAAAGCAATCCATCTCCAGATATAACACACTAGAAGCTGATTTTATACATTCATTTTCTAAAATATAAAACAATCTGCATTACGTTTTATTTTTGCTTTCGGTTGGAAATTTTCTTCTGGTGTAACTCAATCTGCAGCTGATCCGATTTTTTATATGCTTAAATTAAAATGTGGTGCGCTATTTATTGGTAAACTAATTTTATTTAACATCAAACTATCATTTTTAATTCAATTTTTTTAGCGAAAACTTGATTTAAAAAATATTTGGCTCTACCTATTTATACGAAGCGCTATCGGGAGCAACATTTTATATGACGGCACCCGATAGCAGCTATCTGGAGCGAATAAAAAAACACAGCTTTCATTATCGTTTTTTCACTTTCGACTAGAAATTTATAAATCTAGATAAAAAGTATTGTAATTTAGCGACATTGCTCAATTTTTTATAGTTTTGAATTAAGTCAGTGAGGATTTCGTAAAAATCCAAACATCTGAACTCATTTTCATTATATTTAGGAAGTCATGCTTCGGCCAATTTTAAAGAGACTGTTGTAGCAAAACTTTCTGAATTGGTTTTTGTAGCCAAACAGCCGACAGTCTCGATTTTGTTTCGACTTTCAAGTCCTTAATCTTATTTAATACACCAGACTCTACGAAATTAAAATCATCCTCGAATACATCCCGCTCCATGTCGAACGCATTATCAAATGATTCCAGTGTTAATTTATAAATCGGTGTATGTATATTAAAAAAATTAATTTCACCAACAAATAACCTTTAATATAATCGAAAATAGAAAATAAATAATAATATCCTCCTTCCTATTTAAATCCATATAACATGTGTAGGGAAAATAATTTTCAGAAATGCTTGATTTTCAAAATAATTCGGGAAGAAACTTTTCAAATGAACACACGGTATAGGTCTATAAATGTGTGCTTTGTGTGGATTATAATCTTTTAAACGTTAGTTTTTAGTACTTCTTGAAAGAAGGAGAGAATTTTCCTTAATGCATTTTGTTTAACTTTAAAGGAAAATCGCAAGGCATCCACTAGTAAAAAATATAGTTAAACTTCATATTAAAACGTGCTCGATAAAATTGATCAACTAACCATATTTTCTTGCGACAAACGATGTTTATATCACTACAGTTTTTAAGACTCTGAGAAACACAAGTAATCTTATACATAATTCAATAAATTGAAAATACAAAAGTTATCTATATATCTATAACGTTCAATACAATATTCATGGTCCAATCAATAATAATATAAACAAGAAAAATTGATTTACTTATATATTTCTTATATCTTGTCGAGTACCTGTATACTACTTTGATAAAAGAAGCATGACGAAAACACCATAGCAAATTTTCATATTATATTTTGTTGGTAATTCATTAAATTTGATTGATTTTCCTTATTGGAAAAACAGTACACGAATAAATGGCGACCAATAGCAATTGAACTAAATAAAATATACAAAACAACATTACAAACAAAATTTACTAAACTAAATCATTAATTTTGGATTCATTAATTTTAATTGGTAATTACATTTTGGTATCGATTTCAAATATCATAAACTGGAACAACAGACTTGGTGGCGGATAGACAATGAATTTTGTAGAGTTGAATTTGTTACGTCTAAAGATAAAATGACAAACTTTTACAAAATAACAACAACAAAAAAAAACGATAACTAAACACTATAAGAGTTTTAGTATTATTAAATTTTAGAAACATAAAAATCATAAACCCAACATATTTCTATATTATGGTATATCTTTGTGACAAATTGCATACAGCATATATAGAACATTTTTTTTTTTATTATACCAGGTTGTAAAATAATATAAATTGTGATGCTGTGTATGACAGTTATATACAATATACGGCAAATAATGACTAAATTATGTTATCTTTGAGATGTTTTAACTCCTTTTTAGGTTTATTCTAGGTCGTTATATAATTTATACGTGGATGGCATCATTAAAATATTTTTTTATGGTCGAAATTAAAATAGATTAAATTGTGTAATTGTACACGGTAGGAGCCATGATTTATTATCGTGGGGTCAATTTGTTTATCACTGGTCTTCTTATAAACAGTGAAGTCGCATATTATGAAATAAAAAAAAAACCAAAAAATGATTAGTGCAGAAATATCGAGAACGAAACAAAAAATTCTGTATACCTTCAATATTATAAAATCTAATTTAAAAATCGTTTGAAATATGAACCATGACGACACCTAATGGGATATCATTATAATTAAATTTCCATGGAAAAATTTGTGTCAACCAACAGCTCTCGCTAATTTTAACACACCAAACACCAAATAATAAAAGCTCAAAATTCCCCAAAAATAAAAAAAAATTATCTCCAAAAAAACGCAAAAAAACCAAAAAAAAAAAAAAATGTTAATACGCTTATTGTTAAATTAATTAAAAAACAAAATTTTTAAATAAATTTATAACATTAAAATATTAGCATTAATCTATAACCAAAATGGAAAATACTAAAAAAAAAAAAGAAAAGTCAAAAAGGAAAAGCTGTAATGTAATTATATTTCTGTTTAAAATTCATAGCCAACATTTTTATTTTTTTTTGGTTGGTGTAATGCGAAACACAAACTTAACGAATTACATTTACGGTGGAAAGATTAATTTTTGTATAAGAAAAATCGATTTTCAATAAGTCATTTATTGCCGTTATACACTACCAAGAAAATGAAAATAAAAAATTCATCATCATCCTACACAATTTTTTTTTTTTTTTAGGGTATATCTATATACAATAAATACAAGTACATATAACAAATTTCATTTCTATATTTTCGGTGGTTTTTCATACCATTAAGAAAACAAATTTGGTTGTAAGAGTAAAAAGAAAGGAAATATAAAGATTTATTTTCGCTGGTATATAGGATTTGTGTGGAAGATTTTTTTATCGGATTTTAATTTTTTTTTATTGAAAAATGAAAAACGTAAGGAGAAACAGCACACAAAAGGCAGTTTTCTTTCTAAATAGTATAGAAATACAATAATAATAATAATAATAAAATGTCAAAAACGAAGTAAGGAAAGGAAATAAAATAAAAAAAATAAAAAAATGAAAATTCACATGGGGCAAATTTACCGTGAATTGATCAGTTTCTTTGCAGTATTTCTTCTACTGCTTCTTCTTCTCGGTTGCTTATTTATTTATCGTCAAATCAATAAAACTAAGTTTTATTACGTATAAATGTTTTTGACATAATTTTTCCCGTATTTTTCCGAGATTGTTGTGTAGTTTAGATAATTTAATTTTATTTGTTTTGTTGTTGTTGTTTATCTTTTAAGGGTGTGTGTCTGTGTGTGTGTAAAAAGAAAATCGTTAAATAAACACATTTTATTGATTTTTATTTTTTATTGAAAGTTTATCAGACACTCAAAACGAAATATTATGGTTTCTTTAAATTAGATATAATCATATGGTGCGGTGTGAATTTATAGGGCCAAATTTAATAAAAAAATCACCTTTGAACTGGTAAAAATGCTTTAATGTAAAACATTTTCACAATTATTTAAAAGCTTCAATAATTTTTCTTCATATAAGGTAGATCAATTTCAGTACGTGGGCGCGTTTTACAAAATACAGTTTTTAAGAAAAAATTAAATTTTAAAATATAAATTAGCAAACTTTCCACTTCTTGCATTAAAGGTGGATATTACTTTGTTTTAAGGTAAATATACACTCTAAGAAAAAATAGTGTAATTTTACGTTTATAATAAATGGCAACTTGATGCCATTTATAAACAGGGTAAATTTACCTTATAGTGCGTAAAATAAAATATGTTACGCAAAAAGTCGTAACTAAAAAACACAAAAAAATGAGTATTATTACTGCAAAAGTTGTGCAAATTTTACCCAGAGATGTAAGTATGTAGTTTGTCGTACAAGAATGACCGAGAATGTAAATTTACCGAATAATAGGTGTAATATTTATTTTAAGTCGTAAATAATTTAGTGGAAAAGTTCGACCCCAAACGTAAATTTCCGCAGGAAATGTGTAAGTTTCATTAAGACTTGTACGCAAATAGATGCAGAATTATGCGTTTTAATGTAAGTTTCATAACAGAATCATCCAATTATCAGCGTACATTTACGGCAGATCCTGTAAACCTAAATGAATTTATACGCTAATTTAAACCATTCACAGCGGAAAATTATGTTAGAAATTTCAATTGCATTCCACCATTTACATCTAAACTGTATAAATACGAGTACCTATATCGCATTTGAGCTTAAATTCATTTTAATTTGTTTCGCAGTTTACATAATTCTACTTGAGATCGTTAGATGTTTTTTATTAAATTTATTTTTTTAAAATTCATGCTACTTATTTTAAAAAATCTATTTATTTAACGCTAAAGGCCACCAAGGAGGGCCATTGACTTTTACATAATGTCCTGAAATGGGAATCATAATAAATAAAACACAGATAATTTGTAATTGATTGATTGAAATTTGTACTGTTCTCGTATTTGTAAACACAAATATTTATTAAACACACTAAACTCTATATTTAAAATAATAATCCACATAGTTTCAAATAATTAATATTTAAAAAAAAAATTAAAAAAATAATAAAAATTAAAATATTTATTTTAAAACAATTTAACTAATTGTCTTCAATACTATTTAATTTCAAAATTAAATTATTTATTTTGGAAAAATTATTCATATGCTTCTTAAATCCACGTACGTTAGAAGCGTAATGTTGTAAAAAATAACGAACAAAAAATTCCATGGTTTGAGAAATTAGTTTCGGATATAACATATTAAAATTATAAAAATATGCTATTATGAGAGCCATAAGATCCACAAAATTTTCATTTTGATAGCATCCTACCATACAATGTTCAATAAATATATAGCAGGGAGTCTCCTCACCTTGAATAGAACTTTCTGCAAACAAAATAAAATTATTATTCGAAATAAAAAAAAATCGTAAAGTTAAAGCATACTTAAGAGTCCCATCCAGGGAGTATTAGTTGAGCAGGATTCCTTTATATTTTCTAAAGATGCCCCAAACTGCAAAAATAATTAGTAATGTTATTTTAACCGGTTAAGTTTTATCATAGATCGTAGTATATTAGAGATGAGACATTCAGTACAAAAAATAAAAAAGACTAGGAACCCCCGCCCCCCCCCCCCCCATTTCTTATATAGGGTAGCTTTACATTACATGTAGCAGAGTATATTTCTATAGCTTATAATTTCTGTATAAACCGGCACATTAAAGTTAAAATATTTACATATAATTTATATGCTAAATATTTACGTATATATATATATCAAAGAAACGCTATATATTGCATCCGGGGATGGGGGGGGGGAGAGGACCCTCTTTTTGTCTCATATTTTTGTACTGACTGAATCATCAATAATATGGGATTATCTTTGGTTTTATGAACAAAATGTATACCTCAAAAATGTTATACAGAAGTGTGGAATCTTCGTTGAAATATACAAAAATACATTTAATAACGTCTATTTCATCCATTTCACCTTTCATATATTTTGAAATTTCTTTTTTGTTTGACGAATTAAAAAATTTTAATAATGTGTTTTTTTTTTATGTTGACTCGGCGCTTTAATGTTGTAAGGTCTATATTCATTAATTCTTCGAAATGTTGGAAGATTATAATTTTCTCGAAAAGAAACGGCCATTCTTTTTTAATATCTTCAATGCTCGGAATATGTTTTCTGTCATTAAGATATTTTCGCTGCACTGCAAAACAATCTTTCATTAACTTTAAATCTGTGTCTCGATCATCAGATGTTTTATTCTCCTTTTTATATAACGTTTGCAAAAACGTTTGTTTTGACTTCATGCCGTCCACAGTTTCGCCACAAGGCACTTTATTCGGTTGCCAGTTTGCGCATGTCTCTTTTAGCACATTGGTTTTTTTGCGCTCGTGTACTGGCACATCTATGTCGAGCTCTGACAATATCCGTTTAGGTGAACGATTCAAAAAGCCGTTTCTGTTTTTCATAATGGTTATTAGCGGTACTGGTAAGCTGGAAATAATGTTTTGGTCCTTGTCTCTATGAATTTGTGAATCTGGATATCTTGATGCAATTTTTTGTGCCACTGTCCGAATTATTGACATTGGTATAAAATGTGATATGCAACGCAGTTCATCGACTAGAAGGTTTGCCAAGCAATTTAACCGTTTGCCAAGAATTTGTTTATTTTTGAACATTGTCGTAATATCCGACGGAATTTTGTCCCATGGTATAACAAAATTCGAAAAAAGTAATGCACTATGAGCATTTTGTGATGATGATAAAGATGAAACGACTGAAATGGGATTGCTTAGAGTGTCGTCCATCGAGAAGTTGAATGTAGTTGTTGTATGATTATTTGAATCGCTAGCAATCTCAATTGGCTGTAATATTTCTTCATTTGTATGTATAGTAACTAGGTTATTTGGAGAATTCTCGAAATGGATAAATTCATGGATTTCTTGTGTATTTGATTTCGCTAGTTGCTCTGTGTCCGTGTTGCTGATATCAGTATTAATCGTCGTATTTGTTGACTCGAAATTAAACCTTATATGTGGCACCCATTGTTCTGAATCCTCAAGAATAATAAGGATACTCTTTTCTTTCATATAATACTCAAGAGTACGGTTGTCGCAAATTTCCGTACCGTCCGATTCCAAAGCAATAGTTGAACCTTTCAATCCATAATTATTAGCTAAATAATGAAACAATAAACAAAATTATTTAAAATTTGATTATGTATTGATTAATGAAATAGAATACTACTTTACCTTCCTGTACCAAACTGTCAATTGCAGGTAACGCGAAAAAAGTTTTTTTGAGCGATCGATTTTGGCTCCAAATTTTTATTAGATATTCCTTTTCCATTGTATCAATAAAATTTATGTTTAATCAATCAGCAAACGTGTTTTTTATTAAATTAATATTATTTGTAGTATACTGTTAGTTTATTAAATTAAAAATTATATTTTGAAATTTATCATAAAATTCATTATGGTTTAAGTTTTATAAACAATATATTAATTAGTATTATTGAGGTATAGTTATATTTATAAAGTTAGAGGGTATATTTTTGATTGAATATAATTTTGATATATCTTGCAGTCTAGCCTAAAATAGGCGTGGACATAATATCATTAAAATTACAAAGTTGGAATATATTCCCGGTTGTTGCGATCCGAAGGAGCGCGTGAAGTTTTCCAGAGATTCTTCCATACGTGTACGTATACGAATCCAATTGGAATTATACGAATTTATATTGGATTATTAAAGATTTCATATGTAGTGGTGCAGAGTACACTGCTAAATTCTAATGAAAAGAAATTTTATTGAAAATTTGAAATAAAGGATTTTTGAAAATTAAAATAAGAAAATTATAAATTGTTAGTTAAATTTTCGTATAATTTATAATTTTTACCGACGATTTTCATACTGAATAAACTACTCTCCCCAGTGGAATAATAACAAAAGACTCGCATTATAGTATTTGTAACACATTCAATATTTTATATGAATAAGAAATAAAACAATAAAATATATCATTACAATAGAATTAATTATAGTAATTTAATCAAACCAAATCAAAACCGAAATTTCAAATGATTAAAGGCTTTTGTTGACATTTATCAACTTACATATTTGCTGTCATTTATCTCGTTTAATAAAAACAACGACAGTGCTAAAACAACCCAGGATTTAAACCTCGGTTATTAAAATATATTCCAATAAGATTTAAAAAAAAAAAATTCAAAAGAAATCTAAACTATACTCGAAATTTTAAAAAACGAATTTTGTAGAACATTTATTAAATAAACGATTCGTATGGATTAGGGTTTTTTAATTAGGTATTGTGGAGGCCCATTCCATGTCCTAGCCAAACCTTTGTCATCATTTTTGTGGATGGCCGATATTGGCTCTTGAGTGTTGAGTGGGATTTAAAAAAATTAAAATTTGTAGAACTTTAATTAAACGAACGATTCGTATGGATTAGGGTTTTTTAATTAGGTACTATAGAGGCCCATTCCATGTGCTAGCCAAACCTTTGTCATCATTGTTGTAGATGGCCGATATTGGCCCTTGAGTGTTAAGTGGGATTTAAAAAAATTAAAATTTGTAGAACTTTAACTAAACGAACGATTCGTATGGATTAGGGTTTTTTAATTAGGTACTATAGAGGCACATTCCAGGTGCTAGCCAAACCTTTGTCATCATTGTTGTGGATGGCCGATATTGGCTCTTGAGTGTTGAGTGGGATTTAAAAAAATTAAAATTTGTAGAACTTTAACTAAACGAACGATTCGTATGAATTAGGGTTTTTTAATTAGGTATTGTACAGGCCCATTTCATGTGCTAGCCAAACCTTTGTCATCATTGTTGTGGATGGCCGATATTGGCCCTTGAATGTCGAGTGCGATTTAAAAAAATTAAAATTTGTAGAACTTTAACTAAACGAACGATTCGTATGGATTAGGGTTTTTTAATTAGGTATTGTGGAGGCCCATTCTATGTGCTAGCCAAACCTTTGTCATCATTATTGTGGATGGCCGATATTGGCCTTTGAGTGTTGAGTGCGATTTAAAAAAATTAAAATTTGTAGAACTTTAACTAAACGAACGATTCGTATGGATTAGGGTTTTTTAATTAGGTACTATAGAGGCACATTCCATGTGCTAGCCAAACCTTTGTCATCATTGTTGTGGATGGCCGATATTGGCTCTTGAGTGTTGAGTGCGATTTAAAAAAATTAAAATTTGTAGAACTTTAATTAAACGAACGATTCGTATGGATTAGGGTTTTTTAATTAGGTATTGTATAGGCCCATTTCATGTGCTAGCCAAACCTTTGTCATCATTGTTGTGGATGGCCGATATTGGCCCTTGAGTGTTGAGTGCGATTTAAAAAAATAAAAATTTGTAGAACTTTAATTAAACGAACGATTCGTATGGATTAGGGTTTTTTAATTAGGTACTATAAAGGCCCATTCCATGTGCTAGCCAAACCTTTGTCATCATTGTTGTGGATGGCCGATATTGGCCCTTGAGTGTTGAGTGGGATTTAAAAAAATTAAAATTTGTAGAACTTTAACTAAACGAACGATTCGTATGGATTAGGGTTTTTTAATTAGGTATTGTATACGCCCATTTCATGTGCTAGCCAAACCTTTGTCATCATTGTTGTGGATGGCCGATATTGGCCCTTGAGTGTTGAGTGCGATTTAAAAAAATTAAAATTTGTAGAACTTTAACTAAACGAGCGATTCGTATGGATTAGGGTTTTTTAATTAGGTACTATAGAGGCCCATTCCATGTGCTAGCCAAACCTTTGTCATCATTGTTGTGGATGGCCGATATTGGCCCTTGAGTGTTGAGTGGGATTTAAAAAAATTAAAATTTGTAGAACTTTAACTAAACGAACGATTCGTATGGATTAGGGCTTTTTAATTAGGTATTGCAGAGGCCCATTCCATGTGCTAGCCAAACCTTTGTCATCATTATTGTGGATGGCCGATATTGGCCCTTGAGTGTTGAGTGCGATTTAAAAAAATTAAAATTTGTAGAACTTTAACTAAACGAACGATTCGTATGGATTAGGGTTTTTTAATTAGGTATTGCAGAGGCCCATTCCATGTGCTAGCCAAACCTTTGTCATCATTATTTTGGATGGCCGATATTGGCCCTTGAGTGTTGAGTGCGATTTAAAAAAATTAAAATTTGTAGAACTTTAACTAAACGAACGATTCGTATGGATTAGGGTTTTTTAATTAGGTATTGCAGAGGCCCATTTCATGTGCTAGCCAAACCTTTGTCATCATTGTTGTGGATGGCCGATATTGGCCCTTGAGTTGTTTTTTGTGTTGCAATTTGTTTTTGTATATTTATTGTTAATTATACTGACTTTACACCGTAGATAGTATAATAGCAAAAGAGTATAATACTATTTTGCTATCCGGTGTAAAACCGATGTTTTGATAGTATAATTAACAAAAATATAATATGTATAATATTTTAATTTGATAGCTATCAAATTTTAATACCTAATATATTTTATTTTATTTTATTGTAGAAGGAAAATTTTGACAGTGGATTATTGACAAATTAGTCTAGAGACATTTTTGTGTATTTCGAAATTATTCTATTTCATTATTTTGTTATAATTTTCTATTTTTTATAAATATTTTATGCGGTGTAAAACCGACTACGGTACCTAATAAAATAGTATTATACTATTTTGCTATTATACTATCTACGGTGTAAAGCCAGTATTATTGATATTTCATTTAGTAAGAAAAAAAAAATTAAAAATCTTTATAATTCATTCCAAAAATAACTTATGTTATACTTAAGTCGTTTACGTTACATAAAATAACCAATATAGAATTAGAATTATGATACATTTTTGCCATATCTAGTTTTTGAGGTATTTATGTTTAGTTTCTCTTCGAGTTGAAAATAAAGTTTACTGCAGAAAACTACCTTACTATTTTAAATTAAAAAATTAAATTAAAACAAATCAAATTCGATATGTTTAGCTTTTTATTATATTATATATCACTTCAAGAAGGCTATACATTTTCAGTCAAATAAAATTTTAAAAATAAAAAATATTTATTTTGTTTTTCATTTTATGTTTTCATTTCAAAATTTGAGTAATATAAATTAATTCATAACATTATATAAATAAACAAAACATAATTCAAAATTGTAACGAACTAGTTTTATAATTCAAGAATTGTCTTCGGTAGTTCGGTGAGATTATTAGAAATTGGGAGACTTTTCCAAAATGAATGTCGTTTTTTGGTAATAAAGGTAGAATATCCTTTATAATTTGTTGATGATGTTTGGCGCTGATTCCAGTTGGCCGATTTATATTTTCAGGCAGTATTAAGCCTTTTTTTTCCACTGATGTTTTTAAAAACGGCAACTCTATAAAACCGTCATCGTCATTTTCTGAGGAATAAAATAAATACGTGCTATTCCGCTTAAATTTAATTTGTACCATATCTTTCAGGTACGGGCGTCCAGTTTATTTTTTTTATTTTAGTTTGTGATGAATTGCTACATGGAAATTGTATGTTTTTTTTGTTGGCGCTTTAAACTTAACTCCACTTGGTGATGAAAGCTATCTGCAGGCATGAATGTAGGCATTGGATGAATTCACAATTGTAACAAGATATAAAAAATGCGTCCAATTTTTTAATTTGAGATGAACAGTTGTCCAACCAGAATTTAATTTTTTTTACGTCGCGATATTGAACAATTCATTTGTGAAATGCAGAAATTAAATCTTCTTTTTTGCGGCCTGTTGTGGCTTGATGGCATATAACAACCATTGTATTTTTATTTTTCCTATTGGGCAGGTTCATGTTGGGACAAATGATTCGTTGAACGCCACGATCCTTCGGGTAAACAATATTTGTTTATAAAGGTCCATACGAGGTAACATAAATACCTTTTGTAGATCCACCGATAATGATATTTCATTCAGCTCCCAAGGGTTGCTTTTGCATTGCTCATATGCTTGGCAGCTTTTAAGATATCACGTCTTGAGCAGATTGTAATCTGTACAAGTATTCCATTGCGCATCACAATTTTCATGTTCCAATTTTATAAGGTTGAATGTGGCACAACGTTGACATTCTTCATTTCCCAGGAGGGTAAAACTTATATTCAGCAGTTCAGCTCTTTTACTATTTTTCTATATGTGTCGTATGAACATTTCATAGTTGGATTTATTCTATGAAATGAATCGTACATGATTTGAATCGTAACATCCGATGGTAAATACCGTTGGTTTGGGCAGTGTTCGCGTCTGTAATGTGAGCTAGTCAGATTGAATGATTCGATGTGTTTTTTAATGATTCCTTTGTAACCCAGTTCTCTAGAATATTTACCTCTCTTTTCAACAGTTGTATACTTTTTTTTGCATTGAATACGTTTTAGAATTGTATTGTTATTTTTGTTATATCCGAGAGTTACCAGAAAAAATGTTTGACATACATAAGTAAGTTGGAAATTCATACAAAAAGTGTTTTCATTGTGCATGCTCTGTTACAAATTTATTAGTGAGGTTTCTAAATACGAAAAGAGGTACTTTAACATGAGTTAAAGTTTTAGTAATATCACGTACAAAAGATAAATAACACGGATTAGCAATGAGGATTCAACCTGTTGCTTCAATTTAAGTATGCTGAAAAATTACTACACAGGCTACACAATTACGTTGCAATGATGTTGACTCCATAGTAAAGAGCAAACGGCTGAAGAAAACAAAGTTTTTTTGTACTAAATATTACTGGTGAGGAAATTGGCTAAAGAGGTTTATGTATGTGATAATTTAATATGTGCTAAATTACTTAAGTGTATTTATTATATGAGATCTTATAAGAATTATAATAATACTACAAAATTTTTATTTTTTTAAATCGCACTCAACACTCAAGGGCCAATATCGGCCATCCACAACAATGATGACAAAGGTTTGGCTAGGACATGGAATGGGCCTCCACAATACCTAATTAAAAAACCCTAATCCATACGAATCGTTCGTTTAGTTAAAGTTCTACAAATTTTAATTTTTTTAAATCGCACTCAACACTCAAGGGCCAATATCGGCCATCCACAACAATGATGACAAAGGTTTGGCTAGCACATGAAATGGGCCTCTACAATACCTAATTAAAAAACCCTAATCCATACGAATCGTTCGTTTAGTTAAAGTTCTACAAATTTTAATTTTTTTAAATCGCACTCAACACTCAAGGGCCAATATCGGCCATCCACAACAATGATGACAAAGGTTTGGCTAGGACATGGAATGGGCCTCCACAATACCTAATTAAAAAACCCTAATCCATACGAATCGTTCGTTTAGTTAAAGTTCTACAAATTTTAATTTTTTTAAATCGCACTCAACACTCAAGGGCCAATATCGGCCATCCACAACAATGATGACAAAGGTTTGGCTAGCACATGGAATGGGCCTCTATAGTACCTAATTAAAAAACCCTAATCCATACGAATCGTTCGTTTAGTTAAAGTTCTACAAATTTTAATTTTTTTAAATCGCACTCAACACTCAAGGGCCAATATCGGCCATCCACAACAATGATGACAAAGGTTTGGCTAGCACATGAAATGGGCCTCTACAATACCTAATTAAAAAACCCTAATCCATACGAATCGTTCGTTTAGTTAAAGTTCTACAAATTTTAATTTTTTTAAATCGCACTCAACACTCAAGGGCCAATATCGGCCATCCACAACAATGATGACAAAGGTTTGGCTAGGACATGGAATGGGCCTCCACAATACCTAATTAAAAAACCCTAATCCATACGAATCGTTCGTTTAGTTAAAGTTCTACAAATTTTAATTTTTTTAAATCGCACTCAACACTCAAGGGTCAATATCGGCCATCCACAACAATGATGACAAAGGTTTGGCTAGCACATGGAATGGGCCTCTATAGTACCTAATTAAAAAACCCTAATCCATACGAATCGTTCGTTTAGTTAAAGTTCTACAAATTTTAATTTTTTTAAATCGCACTCAACACTCAAGGGCCAATATCGGCCATCCACAACAATGATGACAAAGGTTTGGCTAGCACATGGAATGGGCCTCTATAGTACCTAATTAAAAAACCCTAATCCATACGAATCGTTCGTTTAGTTAAAGTTCTACAAATTTTAATTTTTTTAAATCGCACTCAACACTCAAGGGCCAATATCGGCCATCCACAACAATGATGACAAAGGTTTGGCTAGCACATGAAATGGGCCTCTACAATACCTAATTAAAAAACCCTAATCCATACGAATCGTTCGTTTAGTTAAAGTTCTACAAATTTTAATTTTTTTAAATCGCACTCAACACTCAAGGGCCAATATCGGCCATCCACAACAATGATGACAAAGGTTTGGCTAGGACATGGAATGGGCCTCCACAATACCTAATTAAAAAACCCTAATCCATACGAATCGTTCGTTTAGTTAAAGTTCTACAAATTTTAATTTTTTTAAATCGCACTCAACACTCAAGGGCCAATATCGGCCATCCACAACAATGATGACAAAGGTTTGGCTAGCACATGGAATGGGCCTCTATAGTACCTAATTAAAAAACCCTAATCCATACGAATCGTTCGTTTAGTTAAAGTTCTACAAATTTTAATTTTTTTAAATCGCACTCAACACTCAAGGGCCAATATCGGCCATCCACAACAATGATGACAAAGGTTTGGCTAGCACATGAAATGGGCCTCTACAATACCTAATTAAAAAACCCTAATCCATACGAATCGTTCGTTTAGTTAAAGTTCTACAAATTTTAATTTTTTTAAATCGCACTCAACACTCAAGGGCCAATATCGGCCATCCACAACAATGATGACAAAGGTTTGGCTAGGACATGGAATGGGCCTCCACAATACCTAATTAAAAAACCCTAATCCATACGAATCGTTCATTTAGTTAAAGTTCTACAAATTTTAATTTTTTTAAATCGCACTCAACACTCAAGGGCCAATATCGGCCATCCACAACAATGATGACAAAGGTTTGGCTAGGACATGGAATGGGCCTCCACAATACCTAATTAAAAAACCCTAATCCATACGAATCGTTCGTTTAGTTAAAGTTCTACAAATTTTAATTTTTTTAAATCGCACTCAACACTCAAGGGCCAATATCGGCCATCCACAACCATGATGACAAAGGTTTGGCTAGCACATGAAATGGGCCTCTACAATACCTAATTTAAAAACCCTAATCCATACGAATCGTTCGTTTAGTTAAAGTTCTACAAATTTTAATTTTTTTAAATCGCACTCAACACTCAAGGGCCAATATCGGCCATCCACAACAATGATGACAAAGGTTTGGCTAGCACATGGAATGGGCCTTTATAGTACCTAATTAAAAAACCCTAATCCATACGAATCGTTCGTTTAGTTAAAGTTCTACAAATTTTAATTTTTTTAAATCGCACTCAACACTCAAGGGCCAATATCGGCCATCCACAACAATGATGACAAAGGTTTGGCTAGCACATGAAATGGGCCTCTACAATACCTAATTTAAAAACCCTAATCCATACGAATCGTTCGTTTAGTTAAAGTTCTACAAATTTTAATTTTTTTAAATCGCACTCAACACTCAAGGGCCAATATCGGCCATCCACAACAATGATGACAAAGGTTTGGCTAGCACATGAAATGGGCCTCTACAATACCTAATTTAAAAACCCTAATCCATACGAATCGTTCGTTTAGTTAAAGTTCTACAAATTTTAATTTTTTTAAATCGCACTCAACACTCAAGGGCCAATATCGGCCATCCACAACAATGATGACAAAGGTTTGGCTAGGACATGGAATGGGCCTTTATAGTACCTAATTAAAAAACCCTAATCCATACGAATCGTTCGTTTAATTAAAGTTCTACAAATTTTAATTTTTTTAAATCGCACTCAACACTCAAGGGCCAATATCGGCCATCCACAACAATGATGACAAAGGTTTGGCTAGGACATGGAATGGGCCTCCACAATACCTAATTAAAAAACCCTAATCCATACGAATCGTTCGTTTAGTTAAAGTTCTACAAATTTTAATTTTTTTAAATCGCACTCAACACTCAAGGGCCAATATCGGCCATCCACAACAATGATGACAAAGGTTTGGCTAGCACATGGAATGGGCCTTTATAGTACCTAATTAAAAAACCCTAATCCATACGAATCGTTCGTTTAGTTAAAGTTCTACAAATTTTAATTTTTTTAAATCGCACTCAACACTCAAGGGCCAATATCGGCCATCCACAACAATGATGACAAAGGTTTGGCTAGCACATGAAATGGGCCTCTACAATACCTAATTTAAAAACCCTAATCCATACGAATCGTTCGTTTAGTTAAAGTTCTACAAATTTTAATTTTTTTAAATCGCACTCAACACTCAAGGGCCAATATCGGCCATCCACAACAATGATGACAAAGGTTTGGCTAGCACATGAAATGGGCCTCTACAATACCTAATTTAAAAACCCTAATCCATACGAATCGTTCGTTTAGTTAAAGTTCTACAAATTTTAATTTTTTTAAATCGCACTCAACACTCAAGGGCCAATATCGGCCATCCACAACAATGATGACAAAGGTTTGGCTAGCACATGAAATGGGCCTCTACAATACCTAATTTAAAAACCCTAATCCATACGAATCGTTCGTTTAGTTAAAGTTCTACAAATTTTAATTTTTTTAAATCGCACTCAACACTCAAGGGCCAATATCGGCCATCCACAACAATGATGACAAAGGTTTGGCTAGCACATGAAATGGGCCTCTACAATACCTAATTTAAAAACCCTAATCCATACGAATCGTTCGTTTAGTTAAAGTTCTACAAATTTTAATTTTTTTAAATCGCACTCAACACTCAAGGGCCAATATCGGCCATCCACAACAATGATGACAAAGGTTTGGCTAGGACATGGAATGGGCCTTTATAGTACCTAATTAAAAAACCCTAATCCATACGAATCGTTCGTTTAATTAAAGTTCTACAAAATTATTTTCTATCAAGTCACACTTTAACTTTAAAACGCCATATATCATTTTTTTAATAACAATTCATAGATAAATCAATTAAAGTTACTTTAATATCGAACGAGCAAGAATTTTTTACGTTTTTTGATTTGCCTAAATTTAATTAAAGCTTGATTTTAGAAAATACTTTTCTAAATACTACTCAATTTTTTGAAATAACACTCAATTTTCCAATGAGAATTTGTTTTAGCAGTGTAATACTAATACATAGATAAATCTCTGGAATGTCTGGAAAACTTCACACTCGTATCCGAAGACTGTCAAGATTTATGCAATTATAATCATTCAAAGATTAACCATTTTTTATTAAGCGTCAAATAATGTAAAACAAATCGGTAAGCTGCAAACCAAAATTTTTATTTTTGTTTTTTAAATAAATCATATAATTTTGAAATTCTAATTTAATTTTAATGAATATAATAATAAAACATGTTTTAACTGCTTTTAAATTGTTTTTAAGAAACTGGAAATGCTACTAGATGCTTATATGTAATCTGATCCATAATAAAGTTTTTGATATTGGTATAATTTTTTAATTGAGTTTATATAAAGAAATATTATCGAGTTAACTACAACATTTTTAAAATCTTATTATTAAATTAAATGCTTATAGAAAGTGTTCATCAATAAATGAGGTTGATGGTGAAAAAAAATATTTTCTTTTTTGTTTCAAAACGTTTAATGGTTTTCTTAGTAGTATTTTTTCAATCGAACACAACGAATAGGACCCATCCTCAATACAATTTTCATAGAGAACAGTGCAATCATTATACCACATCTTAATCGTTTTGCCATAAAAAATCGCTTTATCGTAAGAATGATTCAAAAAAATGGCTTTAATATTTAATAATTCAATTATCCCTAATTCGTCGCAATTTATTAAAACAAAATAATTTTCTTTGTAAACTAAATTTAGGTAAGTTATTTGTTTTGTTACAAAGCAAAATCCTTCAGGCAAATTAAAGTTAAACATGGATGGTAACAAATCTTCGACTTTATTACAAATAATATTAATTTGAAATCGATCTTCGAACAAACCGGCTTGCATTATTTGATGAGTTTTTGCAAGGGTAAATGTTATATTCTTAAAATTTCTATCCACTTTTGCTAATGTTTTAAAATATTTATTTTTTTGTTCGAAAATCATTGTCCATACGTTTATAAGAGGTCCAAATTTTTGGATAAGTTCTGGGTAATGATAAACATAATGATGTTTAGGTCGTAATTTTAGAAGAGGAAAACTATCTTTTCTATACTCATAATAGAGATCAATAAAATAAGCAAGTAAAGCTATTTGACTTGTTGATATTTCAGACGCACATATAATTCGGCACATTTCTATCATTACTGATAGAAATTTCCACACAACATCGGAGTGGTCATTTATATTGTTTAATAAAACTAATGGCATCATAATTAGAAGGTGATAAATCTCGTCAGCATTTCCTGGGATTTTCACCATATTTGGTTCAATGTTTGGAAAGGACAAAGAAAGTTTAAACTCTTTTCTTAAAGATGAAAGTGCAAGATTGATAGCATCAAAAGAAACAATTTTATGTTTGACGAAATGTTGTAAAATACTCATTAAATCATAAGGTATAATTCCTTCAAATAGATCGCTAGCTAAGCACGGTGGAAGTCCTGGATTACAGATATGAAAATTTTGAAGCTGATTGAAAACGGATTCAATTTTAACCCCATTATTAGACTCATTTCTTATTATTCCTGCAACATCATCGATATGGCTTTTAACAGTTCGTGTTCTTAGTGGTGTTAAGTCATATTTCAACAAATTGTCTCTAGTATAATAGCACCATCGACAAACAAATTCCGATGTGCTGAAATTTTCAATAAAACCGCCTATTTGATGGCTACCTAAATTATCACCACAAATCGCAAATAAACTACCGCAAATTTGTTTAGAGATTTTTGATAAATTATCATAAACTTTGATACCAGATTTTTCAAATATAAGAAGGTCTTCCAATAAAGGCTCTAAAATTTTATTAAATCCAAATTTTTTAATGAGAGTTTCCTTGCACAGAAGTATTAGATGAATATTATGAACTTGAGATCGGTACTTTGTGTTAAGGTTTCCTATTAACATATAAATCCCAATCAGTTTGTGTTTTTTCCTCGACGACCCCAAAGGATTACAATTTTCAAAGGCATCTTGGAATAATATAATCTCTACGTTATTTTTTTGAAAAAACTCGTTTTTTCGATACAATGTACCATCGTTATAGTCCATAAAAATATTTGGTTTTGTTTGTTTCTTTTCATGAAATAAACTGAAAAATACAGAATCCGACATTATTCATTTAATTGTTTCTAATATGGGCACGTAGTGAAAATGACAGACATTATGATAGTTGTCAATTCCTAATACAATTTTCCGTGGTGCAACATAAGAAGCTTTATTTTTCATAAACTCCTCACGTTTATATGAAGAAGAAAAAATTCCAATATTTGCTAAATTTTGTTGTATTAACTCATTATTTAAATTTTGCTTGTCAAGTAAATCAAAAATTTCTTCGTATATGAACTGTAAAGCGGCATCTGACACCTTAAACCTAAATTTAAGTTTAGTAAACAAATTTTCAAATTCATTTTTTTTTTGGGTTACAGATATGACTTAAACTAGTTTTTTCAGATATAGAACAATTTTTACCATTTAAAACCATATCGGAACCAATATGATTTAAATTAACGGTTTTTGAAATCGAAAAGTTCTCACTCTGTAAAACTACTACTTCAGAATTTCCCGGTAATCTGCTATTATGTTTTCGGTGTATATGCGATTTTAATGAAGATATATTTAAAAATGATTTGGAACAAGGTACCATTTGACATTTAAATGTCCGGTTAACATTTGATGTTGTATTCAAAATACTTTTTTTTTTAGTGCATATTTTTGGATGGCTTCTAAAGCAATGCGATTGAAATGTTCGATAAATTGAAAATATTTTTTTACAATTTTTTTCTAAGCAGATAAACTGTATATTGTTTTTACACCTATGCGTATATAAATGATTATTATACTCGTGTATAAAATTAAAATTTAACCTACAATAAGCGCACTTAAACATTATAATAAATTGTAACAATAATTAAACAACTGTAATATTCAATTTATTATTGTTGCAATAAAAGCAAACTAAACTTACATCTAAATCTTAACACTACAATAAAATCAGTTTAGACTTATTTTTTTTTACACGTGCTTTGTATTAAAATAAATTATACAAAACTTGATTCAGAAAATCACTATATTTACAATTTTTATATAAACACCTTATTTCAAAAATAGTAATTAATTTGTTTGTCAATATTCTTAAATTATATTTATTTTATTTATCACCATATACACATATTATATTATGCCACTCTCGTTTATACAAATAAGTAACACTTGTTTTCACGAAAATAAAATGTAAATGACAATAATAACCGTTAATTGAACTTCATCTAATATGTTTGTAAATTTACATCGTTTTTATGAATTTTTTACGTCCTTAAGCTTAAATTTACATAGTTGTTTGAACACGATTATACAATAAATTGAAATTTACGACTTTTAATGTAAGTTTTACATATTGAATGTAAATTTACGAATTTTCATGTAATTTTAATTGTAAATAGGCGCCATTTAGAGTAATTTTACCGATTTGCAGGTAATTTTTTTTTCTTGCATCTTTTTGGTTTAATTACAAGCATTTGCAGTAAATTTAGAACGAAAATGTTCTAAAATTACGAATATTATTATGATAAAACTACGACTTACCTTTTCGATTTTTTAGAGTGTAGATATATAGAGACATTTCTATAAAAGGTTAATGATTGATTTGTTCTGAAAAGGGAACAAATATCTAAATGAAACCACCAATCCCACACAAGGCGATGGATCGACTAAGCTCTTCTGACCCATAAACTTTGCACATAAAGGAAATGTATCTAAAGGCTTGCCAAGTCGCAGTTATAAGAACGGTAACAATAACAATAATAAAATGGTATAATGGTGGTACAGTAACATCAGAACTGGTTGTGCCGGTTACCAAAATATTTTCGAAAGTATAAAAATTAGTACCATTAGTGGAAAGCTAAACAAAAATACGAAGGAGTGCAACACCGAAGAACCTGTAACTTTACCAAAACAATCATCGATTTATAAAAATAAGGCTTTTCAAAACAAAATTTTCAAACAAGATGTTATATTTGGCACTGGTAGTAACAATAAATTTATTGGAGCTGTTCCACTGCGTAAATGGTTATTTGTATCAAGGCGCCCCAGTAGGGCATTTTCGGGTAAAAAACCATTTTTTACATTTTACAAGAAAAAAATGTAAAATTCTACGTAAATTGTAATGTTTATTTTAGTAGGCAAGGCAATGTTCATAAATAATAAAATAAATTCCACTTTTTTATTTTTTGTTTTTATAATATTTGTATTCCCAGTTTTAAATTTACATCTTTACTCTATGCTTGCCATTCTTCGATTTTTTTATTCTTCTTTTATATTTAAGAACTAAAATTACTTGTGTACTATTTCCTAATTCAATTTTTAATTAGTACATAAGGTTATTTTATATAGTCAGCACAAATTAAAGTATTTATATTTAATTTGTTGACTGAATTCCAATGCGAATACCGACTTTCAAATATGCTTAGTTTACTACTTCAACAACAATGTCAAGCAACACGTGCTATAGTTATAGTTAACACAAATTTGGTTGACCGCATGGGAACCTAGTGGTGGAACGAAATCTCCCCCCCCCCCTCACAACCGCCGATGGAAATAATAACAGTAGACATTTCTTACAGCTTTTCAGAAAAACCTGCGGCATTAATGGGGAACGCTGATTAGGAGATTGTCTTGTGACTAGTGATGTAAAATTACTGATGTTTTTTAATTTGGTAACATTACCGGTAATGTTACTGGATGGGTAAAATGAGTAACACGATTGTTATTCTATATTTTGATTCCCTCTTCTACCAAGATAGAGTTCTAAAATTTTGACATATGGACAAAAGAGGGACACTTACTTGATCTGCATTTAAACATATTTAAATATTTCAGTTTAAAAATAAAAATTAAGAATATTGTATTTCAGTGTAAAACATTAATCAGTAAATAATACATTTTCTATAATTATGAATTAGCATTTTAGCAATCAATTAAACCATTATGTAAGTCATCGCCGCCGACATGTTTATCATCCTCAGCATCAACCTCATCCATAATCAAAGTATTCATATTTTCCTCTAGGTTACCTTCATCTTCTTCTTCTTCTTCAAACAAATATACAGCTTCATCAATTACTAACTTAGGTTGAAGTTGTGCAATATATATATTAGTTTTCTCGCACGCTCTCCAGTCAATTGATTGCGTTTTTGGCTCTGAATAAAATCGTAGGTAAGAAACGTCCTTTTCGTAGCAGCTGTCGATGCACTATGTTTTTAATTGTGCTCTAAATATAAGCAGGTACAAACTTCCTTCTGAATTAAAAAAACACAAAGATATTTTTTATGTATAATTTCTATTAATTTTCGAAATAATAATTTTTTTGTATTAAATTTAAAACAATAAATTATACACGTTAAAAATCACTTTCATTATTGTGATAATATAATTTTTAATTCGGAATACCGGTTTCGGACATTCGTCCTTCTTCAGTTCCTATTTGACTATTAAGAATAGTCAAATAGGAACTGAAGAAGGACGAATGTCCGAAACCGGTATTCCGAATTAAAAATTATATTATCACAATAATGAAAGTGATTTTTAACGTGTATAAAACGTTAAATTTAATACAAAAAAATTATTATTTCGAAAATTAATAGAAATTATACATAAAAAATATCTTTGTGTTTTTTTAATAAAATCGTGATAAAAGCCACAGAAGGAGATGGAAGTATACCATTTATACAGTAATTCCTTCTGAAATCTAGAATCAAATTCAACTTGAATTGTAAAACAAAGTTATATGTGACTACATACAACATTTTTATCTTCCAATTTTGGGAAAAAAATTTAGAAAAGGTTGTATGTGGAATATAATTTTGGCTATTTTACGGCTTAATATGAACAATTTTGCAGATCTCAATGAAAATTACGAAAATTGAATGTAGAAGACATATTTGTTAAAAAAAAAACACGAAAAAATATCACCATAGGAATATTGCAGCTATTTGAAATTTCATTTGCCGTTTTCTCGACACTATAAAGAGTGAACATAGAACTTCGCTATTCTAAGGTCGCGCGTGAAAAATCTGGGAAAATTTGATAAAATTTGCAGCCGAAAGTAAAAAAATGACAATGCACATTATGTTATCCCAGCCGAAAATACAAAGTGAAAGTATAAAATCAGCTTCTAAAGTGTAATGTCTGAAGATGAATTGCATTGATGTTACTTGTCCATAGCCATCGCAGGAAAAAAATTCAATCCAAGTTTCCTTTAGGAAATCTCGAAAAACTCAATTTTCCAAAAATCATTAGAAGATTTGTATAAAATAGGACTCTATTGTTCTGTCTGGAGATTGATTGCTTTGGTGTGACTGCTCTAAAACGATTGCAGGAAAAACATTCAATTCAATTTTCCCATGGAAAATCGTGGAAAAGATTTCCCACAGGAAATTTGAATTGACTGTTTTCCTGTGATAGCTATTGACAAGTCAAATCATTGAAATATATCTCAAGACAAATCACATAAAAACGACTCAGCTTCAGATATAAACTTTAGAGTCTGATTTTATTGCAATTTTGTGGATTCTTCCGATTTTTCGGTATTTTTTAGGGTCAAACAAAGTTTTTCACGTATAAGATTGTTTACAAAAATGTTTACTGCAATTCAATTTACTTTCGGCTTATACCCACTAATTTTTTTATTTTTGCCTCGAAGGTTAATAACGTAATTTGCATTATACACTTTTAACTTTTAGCTAATTTTAACAGGGTTTATCTTGTGTACGGAAGCAATAAAAGCGTTTTAAGTCCGCAAAATAAAATGAGCAACTAGGACAATGAATTGATATCTTTTTCTTATTCGTTTGGATGAACTTTCTTGAATTGAAGTAGTAAAAAAATCTTCCTTTGAAAAGATTCTTTCATTTATTGAGTTAGTCGAACTGATACAATTACGGTGTAGAATTCCCGAAGCAACTTATGCTTCTCTGTTCCTCTTTTGAAATGATCGAACAACTAGCTCAACATCTTCTTCATAAATTATCTGAATTGCAACGGACCAACGATAGCCATACACTGGATTCTTGTGACAAATTTGAGCATAATAAAATGTCTCTGCAAACAAGCACAACTTGCGCTTAAACTGTTTGACTGAAGGTCATCAAATACTAAGTTGTGAAGAATTTGCATACTCATTATATAACCTGAAGTAGCATGTTTTATTTCACTATCGACAAATTAAGTTTCAGCAAAATTTTTCGAGTAAATCGCTTACAGAGCCTGTTCACAACACAAATTTCTCAATCAACCGTTCAGGAAAAAATAGTTTACCAAATACATGCCACAACCAACGGTTAATAATAATATATTGCCATTGGGATTGTCATAAAATGAAACAGATCAAAATCATAACCTTTCGTCGCAAAAAAGTAAGAAAGTGATTAAGAAATCTCAAATAATGTTGGCCACATCAGTAGTATGGATTTGAAATTCCCTAGGTGCTTCATTAAACAAAATATTACTGGTATGCTTCCGTCAGATCCAGAAAATATCAATTTAAATTTAGTCTCACAAAACATCGAATTATAGCTCATCAATGGTTCTACGAACCAGATACCATTGATCTGCTTTTGGGAGCCTAATTTTTCACAGAAGTTATCTTGACTGAAAAGATAAACGTTTGAAGAGAACCCGATTCGGTAATATTATAGAGACGGATCGAATTCAGGAAAATCCCAAGTTCTTCGATTCATTAATTAATACCCTGTGCGCCACTACGTTATGTTCGTTTCAAACATTAAATTCAGAATTGCCAAAAATTTGGAAAATTGGAAAAATCAGTAATCTTCAAAAGTTGTCAATCGAGGGACTCTATATGCACAGAGTCAGGCAGGGTCAGAGGGACTCTATACGCTCGTCGTCTCGTTTCGGACTCAAATTCAGAAACTTTCTCGCCGTTCAATTCCAGTTTAAAATTTGATGAGACCATTTGAAGCTCGGATTTATGATATAATTGATCAATTAAATAATATTGTCCCTTGGCCCAAAAATTTGCGTTCACCTGCATATCGCTGGTGACGATGCAAAATTGTATCTACAAAATTTTAGTTTACAAAAGACGTTTTTACGGTACGTAAGATAGCTTTTCTCTGCGTTTCGTAAAGGACTTTAATTTTGTAACGATGGAAGTGCCCTTCTAGGTTAAAATATCATATTTAGCCGCGAGAAATATCGCCACCAAAATTCTCGCCTAAACAATACATTCGGCTTAATGAGAAAAACAGAAAATCCTTGATTCCAATCATTTATGGCCAATTATACGAAAGGTATTAAACCGCAGTAGTAGAAAGTAGAAAAATAAATTTTGTGTAAAATTGTGGAATTTACAAAGTTTAAAGAATTTGAAAGAATGAAATTTAAAGAATTCACCGATTTTATAAAATTTGCAGAATTTAGAGAACTTATAGTAAAATAGATATTAAGCTAGCAAAATTTACAGAACTTATAGAATCTATAAAATTTAAAGAATTTAAAAAGTACATAAAATTTATTTAAACTATAAAGTTTTATAAATTATTTTATAAACTTACTAAATTTTTCACCTGCTGCAATCGGAAAGAGTCCTATAACAGTGCATAAACCGGAAATGTTTTACTGACAGCCTCGCTTGTAATGATGCAAAACAAGTCTGACCAAAAATAGACTTGTGGCGCACCAGAACATTAAGCTCTCGTGAATTAAGAACAGTTGTAGGAATACTCACGCCACACTGCCTTTTTGGAGAGAATGCAAGAAGGCTGGGCTTAGAGACAAATGACTTATGTAGAAGCTGTTTGAACTAGGAGAAGGAAGGGACTATGGTTTGCTTCCTCTGCTCATGTTCGGCAGTAGCACGCAGAAGTTCTAACTAGCAGCATAAATATTTAGGTAAGCTCAAGATGGACAACCTGACGGATTTCGAAAACTGTAAATGGTTCCAGTAAGCATGAAGAGGATATAGAAATAATAAAATTTATAGGATTTACAGAATTTATTCGATTTATAGAATTCGAAGAATTTATTAAATTTGTGAAATTTATAAAAATTAAAGAATTTTTAGAAATATGTATAAAAATTTATTGAATTTATAGAAATTATGGTATTTTTAAAATAAGCCAAATTTGAGTTTGTAGAATTTATTGAACCCATTGAATCTATTAAATATAAATAATATTTAAAATTTATAGAATTGGTCGAGATTTTATAATTTATATAATTGATGGAATTTATAAAATCTTTATTGTTTGTAGAATTTATAGGTTTTATAAATTTATTCAAATTTATAGAATTACAGTCTTTGAAGAACTTATAAAATTTATAGAATTTATCGCATTTACAATTTTTAAGAACTAAACAATTTATGAGATTTGCAGAATTAAAAGAAATTACTGAATTTTAAAACTTTATTCATAGAATTTATAGAATTATTCGTAGAAATTTATAAAATTTATAGAAATTAATTACTGAATTGTCAAATTTAAATAATTTATAAGATTTAGAGAATTTATTGGATTTTTATGATTTATAAAGCTTATCAAATTTACAGATTTTTTAAGAACTTGAAAATTTATGAAATTTGTAGAATTTAAAGCACTTACTGAAGTTTTAAACTTTATTCATAGAATTTAAAGAACTTATAAAATTTAAAGGATTTATAGAGTTTATTTGGTTTATAAATTTTATAGAAATTATTGAATTTATAGGATGGTTAAAGTTTATAGGATTTAGCGAAATTGTTGTATTTATAAAACAAGCAAAAATCAGAATTTATAGAATTTGTAAAACAGATACACTTAATACAATTACAATTAATAGAACTCAAAGAATCTACAAAATTTAAAGAATTTATATTATTCATAAAATTTATAGAATTTATAAATTTGATAGAATTTGTAGAATTCATAGAATTAATAGAATTTATTAGATCAAATTTATCAAATTTACAGGGTTTATACAATTAAAGAAACTTATTGGATTATTAGACTTTATAAACTTTACTGTAGGATTAATATAATTTATAGCGTTTAGAGAATTTTATAAATCCTATAAAATTTTTAATTCTAAAAATTGTGTAAGTATGATGAGCATTAATTATAAAAATTTCTAATATTTAAAACGAAATAAAAAAATTGTTGTTTTTTGTAAAATTTTAATTTTTAATTTTTAATCAAAGATTATTTAAACAAAAAAATCAATTTCGGAATTGATTCCGAAATTCCGGAATCGAGAACATTTAAATTCGAAAATTCCGGAATTACTTTTAGGGCAAAAATTGGATCCCTTATTCGATTATGATGAGATTTCGAACACATCAAATTTGCATAACTAAAATGTAGCGCTAGATCCTAATCCGTATTGATCAACAAGACGTGCAATCTATTTGGTGGAGTTAAAAAAATCAAATGCTACAAATTGTCTGCGATAACTTACGGAACAGCAATTGCCTTGTCTCTTGCAATTCGCACTTTCTTCCAACATATAAATTATGAAGAAACATTGCTCCCTAACGCGTCGAAAATTCTGAAGCAAGATTTCTATGTTGACGCCATATTAACGGGAGCCGATACCGAGCCAAATGTAATTTGGATAAAAAATATTATCACCGAATTATTGGATCGTGGAGAATTCAAATGGTGGAAAATTCGTTAAAATAACAAAATTCTTGAGTCACCCTCGAAAAGCATCGTCGCATCGTATAAATCTATTCCGGTGTAAGGATACAGATCAAAAGAACTGCCCTATCGGAAATTGCACAGTTATTCGATCGATTGGGATGTTGTGTGTATTTTTTTTTTTTTTTAAATGCTGCCAATGGCTTTATTCTTGAATCTTTCTACATAAGAAACTAACAAGAAGTAATCAAATCTTAAACTAAAATTATTACATATTTTAAGTCTTAACCAATGTTAATACTTATTGTTGGTGCTCACAATTTAATTAATTTAGATTATACTTATACATACATATGTATAACATCAACATTTCATAAATTTACAGGTTCACAGGTTCATCAGTCTGAGTGGATCTGTTCTTTTCAGTCGCCTAAATCGTGGCTGTTTTAATCTATCCCTGGCCAATTCTTTGAAATGCGCTTCTAGTTTTGAATAATATTTAGAACTGAATTCTTTAATTGTTTCTTTAATGGTTTTAATCCCAAGGTCATCATGTATATTACTGCACGGAGCATTAGTAATACTTCGAAGTATTTTCGCTTGTGTTCGTTGCAGGAGCTCTCTGTTTGAAGCGCTGGTGGATCCCCATAACTGAATACCATATGTCCATATGGGTTTGATTATCGCTTTGTACAGTAAAACTTTATTGGCTAATGACAACTGAGATTTCCTTCCCATCAGCCAATACATTTTGGAAAATGTCATTTTTATTTGGTTGCGCTTAGTTTCAATATGGGTTTTCCACGTTAACCTTCTATCCAGGTGCAAACATAAGTATTTGACCTTCGTTTGTTGAGGAATATTTTTATTGTTTAATTTCACTGGTGGGCAGGTGCGTTTGTTCAGCGTGAATGTGATGTGAGTTGATTTGTGTTCGTTCACTTTTATTCGCCATGTCTTTAGCCAGTCCGCGATTTTGTTTAAATGATTCTGTAACTCCTTTGAGGCAATTTCGGGATTATTGTGTAACACCAGGATGGCCGTATCATCGGCAAATGTTGATATTGTTACTTTGTTGGTTACAGGTAAATCGGCTGTGTACAACAAGTATAATATTGGCACTAGAACGCTGCCTTGCGGGACACCTGCATTAATATCATTTAAGCAAGTAGTTGCGTCATTTTGTTTGACCATGTATTGCCTTTGAATAAGGTAGTTTCCCAAAATTGAGTGAAATTTCTTCGGTAGAAGCTCTTTAATTTTGTATATTAGCCCATCGTGCCAAGCTTTATCAAATGCTTGTGCTATATCCAAGAAAGCAGCAGAACAATATTTCTTTTCCTCGAAGGTGATTTTGATTGCGTTTACAATTCTGTGAATTTGCTCTGTGGTACCATGTTGGTTTCGGAACCCAAATTGATGATCTGGTATAATGCGCCGTTCTTCTAATATTGGTTTCAATTTTGTTAGTAACATTTTTTCAAATAGCTTTGATATTGTGGGCAGCATGCTTATTCGGCGATATTTATTTATTTTTATTTATTTATTTTATTTATTTATTGTACTTTAACAATAATTTAGTATTATATGAGATCTGCGTCATTTTTTCCAGGCTTATGTACCATTTTTGAAGAATATAACTGGTTCGCATGATCGCGTTGAATATGAATGTTATTAGTTTTATGCATTTGTCTGGCAATTCCCTTATCATTTTTCCAGTAATGAGTTCATGTCCTGGTGCTTTTTTCGGGCTTATGCAATTTTTAATTGTATATTCTTAACTTTCTTCCAATTATACTTTATAGGTTTGTAGGATAAACCATCATCCATTTGCTGGGGTAGCACGAAATTATTATCTTCTTCGTGTGGTGTGAATACTGTTGTTAGATGATCAGCAAAAGCATTGGCTTTTTCTTCATCACTTCTCGCCCAATTTCCTGTTGGTAGTCTAATCGGTGGATTCGAATTTGTTGGCCTTTTTAAATGTTTTGTTGCCTTCCACAAAGAGTAATCTGTCCTCTCGGTTGCCGAGAGATCACTTAAATAGTTCTGGACGCTCTGGTTTTCTTCTTCCCGCAAAGCAAATCTTAAGGCTTTTATAGCTCGATTTAATTTCCATTTCAATAACGGTGATTTTGTTTGCTGCCATAGCCGGCGAATTTTCCGTTTTTCCTGGATTAGTTCATGTATATTATGTGACAGCTTATTAACTTTTTCAGAACTACTTATGACAGGTGTAGCCCTTTCAGCTGATAATGCCATGACGTCTTTTAAATTTTCGGCCGCCGCATCAATATCAGCTGGTGTGGTCAGAGGAATATTAAGTAGGCAATTTTGTTCGCCTCTTATATTGATCCCAATTAGTTTGCTTGTTTGTAAGACGGTTGGGTGTTTCGTTCCTTAAGACATCGGTACTCACTGTTACTATTACCGGTGAGTGATCAGAAGACAGATCATAACAATCGGTGGCCTTAGCATATGTACGTGGAATGCCCTTAGTGACACAAAAATCGATTAAATCAGGAATTTTCTTTTTATCCGTCGGCCAGTAAGTTGGATTACCGGCAGATAAATAATCCAGGAACTGTTCCTCTATAGCTTGATAAAGTTGTTTGCCTTTCGGCGATGTTAATCTGGAGCCCCAATGAGTATGTTTGGCGTTGTAATCACCTCCCGCAAGAAATTTATTACCCAGCTGGCTGAAATAATCCAAGAACTGGAGTTTTTTTATAGCATGTTTTGGAGGACAGTACACTGCCGATATGACACAGTTTCCAGACCACTCCTGAAGACAGATGCTCGTTGATTGCATATGTTCTTTCTCATATTTCGTCAGCTCATAGTGCTTTAATCTTCTTTTAATCAATACAGCTGTGCCTCCATGTACTTTCCCATCTGGGTGCTTGGTGTCATAAATAGAGTACCCATTAATTTTGAAATATCTATTTTTGGTGAAGCGTGTTTCGGATATTAACATTATGTCAATATTGTGCTCAGTGAGGAATGCTTGAACCTCCGCTTTATGTTGTGCTAGGTCGTTTGCATTCCATATAGCTATTTTGATGATGGTCATTTTTGACTTTCTACGACTATCTGCATCAGCGTGTTCATATTCTGCATCATTAGGCCCATGGTTCTCTCCATCATCGCCATGAGGCTTTGCATCATATTAGTCAATTTGTTTAAAGCTTTTGAGATGTTTCCCTCTTCACTTGCTTGCACATTAGGAGCCGTACCTTTAAGAATACTTGCGTATGAAACCCCTTGGTGCACACTACCGTTGACAGTTGCGTACTGATTTCCATTTTGAGCGTTTGGGTTTACAATTTCTGGACGTGCTTGTTTTTTAGCTGAAGAATGGAGATTAAGCATTCGTTGTTCAGCTCGCTGCTTTGGATTGATTCTTCTTTTCAATTCAAGATAAATTGGGCACCCTCTATAATTAGCTGTGTGATTTCCATTGCAGTTGCTGCATTTTCTCACTGATGCTTCCGTTTTAGCTTTATTGCAAACCTTTGCGTTATGAAGTTCACCACATACCTATAACACAAACATCGTTCAAAGTGCAATATGCTCTAGTGTGTCCATATTCTTGGCACTTAACACACTGTACCGGCCCATTTTTTTTCCTGGGTTCTTCGATGGTAACCCTTCTGTGCAGTAGATATTTTAGGTTATATATTGCATGTTTGCCTTTGACCTTTTTATTATCTGGTTTTAATTCCAGGCGGAACAATGGCTGCGGCTCCTTCTTCCGATTAATAATGTTGGTAATAGATTTACATTGGAAACCTTTCTCAGCTAGAGCAGCTTGAATTTCGTTTGCATCTACGTAGCTCTCTATTCCTTTCAATACTACAACTAATCCTTTTTGGCTCTTTAGTTGGTACGTGTAGTAATGTTTACCAACTTGATCAAAATGCTTGATTAACGCTCTATAAGCATCAATATTGAGCGGTTGAATTTTTGTTCCTTTTATATCTCCTCTTTTGATAACGGAAATATAAAATGCACCTTCCGTAATAAACTCGATGGTTTTTGCAAATTCTCTATTTGATTCTTTCCTCAAATAGATTGGTGGCGGCTTCTAAATTTTTGGATTTTTTTCGGGCGGCGGATCTTAAACAACCAAGCAAGAATACCTATTGCAATGTGTTAATTCAACGGAAGCTAACTTAGTGAATTTGTTCGCGCTTGCACTGGCCGCTGATCTAGGGCTTCTCCTTCGCTTTGATCGGACAGTAATATACCGGTCAATTCCCGTTTGCACTAAACACTGACCTACATCACTGTTATTTAAATTAATTTAACACACCAAAGTTATTTAAATTAATTTCTAGTTCATTTTGATTTAAATTGCCTGATAAATCAATTTTTTGAGCATTTAAAATTTGTTGTCGCTTTGGACTATGCTGCACATTTCCACTTTTATTAATAATTGAGGTCGTGACGTTCGGTGGCAAATCGCTTGCGGACATCGCTGTCTGCTGATTTAGCCCAGCCTTTTTTACTTGAGGCGGAGAATTGAACATCACGATTTCACTTACTTTTCACATCACAAATTTTTTTTTAAAAATAAAAAAAAAAAAATTTAAAACTGCTGATTCAACTTTTCACACAAGTAATAAGTAAATTATTTTAAATGTTTACTCGATGGTAGTAAAATTGCAACTTTGTGTGTATTGACATCAAAATCATTTATGCAAAAGCTGTGGGAATCATAGTTGAAATAAAACGATGAACTTCCCCAGGAGCTGTGCAAATTTTGGAATGTATTCAAAGCCGAACCCATAGTTGTATTAAAAATATTTTTATTCCAAGATGTGTATAGCTCTCTAGCCACGATCTCTAGCCACGAGCTTTACGGCTCTAGAGATGTGTCGGATAAGAATTACGGAGCAGTTATTTATATTCTAATAGTTGATTGTTCGACAAATTGTGTCGTAAACGTCCTTTGGGCCAAAATTTCAGTTGCTCCTCCGATAGGTAGATCAACTCCAGAATTGAAATTGTGCGCTTCATTACTGTTATCAAAATTACCAACCAAAGTGCTGGCAAGAAAGGAAACTCAATTTTCATCGATATATTTCTCGACTGATTATGAGATCACATTACATCGCATCAGACCGGTGCCATCAACTTTCGCAAATCAGCGGTTCCGCAGTTTTGAATGTAAAGGATTGTTAATGGAAATATTTTATGAAATATTCCAGCTATCCAACTACGTTCCCTGTTTTTGCATTTGTACAACTAATAAAAACAAGAGTAAATCTTCGTAAAAGAGATACTTTACTACTATATAAAGTTTTGTTCAAAGGTCAATTTTAAGCACATTCATAAGGAACAATATTCTAACGACCTCAAAAATTTTCAAAAAAAAATCAAATCATGTCCGGCCACAGTCATTTATATTCATTATGCCCATTTTTAGACGTAAATGGTTTATCCTGCGCATTGATGAAAAATTGAAGCACTCTAAAACTATCTTCGATCATAGATATCAAATACTGTTACCTGTCAGCCATTCACTTACCAAATTACTTGTGAATTATGACCATACTAGATGTCGATGCTTAGTCATTGCTTTACGATTTATTGCAGAGGTTTTGGATTATTGGGGGTAGTGTGTACGGTGTGTACTCATCCCCGGACTTTGGACTAAATTATGGGTCTACTACCAGAACATCGCGTTAAACGCGCCACCCAGGTTAACGTCGGTATTGATTTCTGTAATCCTTTCACGACCAAAACTAACCCCAGATTACAAACCCTATAATTAAAACCAATGTTGCTTCATTTATTTGTCTCGCGTCCAAAGCAGCTCTTATGGAAATAGTGAACGGTTTAATCACCTAGGCATTTTACAATTTCGGGTTTATATTTTTTCGGCAATTTAATTTGTATTTTATTAATGGGAATCAAGTTTTTAATTATAAGAAATTTTTGAAAAGTTATTTTAATTCGATGTGTACCTTAGAGGATGAGGACTGCTGCCCTCAAACCGCCGCTTTGACGATTGATTAAAAACCCTGTATGAATAGAAATTAAAACGTTTTTCAAAAATTTGTGTTTTTTAATAATTATGCACATACTAATATAAGGAACTCCACAAAGCATTGGTCCTTCCCCCGCAAGGATGACAAGACATTTTGTAGCTTCCTTTTGTTATTAAATTGTAGTTCGTCGTATTTAACAAAATCGAGTGGGATTTTATGATTTCGGAATTTATTTTATTGAGAATTCGATAGTATCCCAATTTAATGATGGGTTTGTTTCGATATCCAAAATAAAAACATCTCAAAAAATGTAGTTCTTTAAATACTATACAATATATTATACATTAGGGGATGGGGCAGCCGCCTTCAAACTCCCGTTTTGACGTTTTTTTAACATTAAAATAAATTGAAACATTCATGAAATATTTTTGTTTTTAATAATTATTCGTTTACTAAAATCAAAAACTCCCCAAATCCGCTGAGAATATTGATCCTTTCTGTACAAGGATGACATGAAAGCATGTATCTTCCTTTGGTTTTCATATCATCGGTAACAAAAATTTAATGTGGCCTTCCCTTTTAATGGGGCATATTATTTTGTTTTTTTTGTGACTTTTATTTTCGGGAAGATGATGGTATTCCTTTAAGGATGAACACTGGTTTGTCCCAAAACTCCTAGTACTTGGAATTTTATTTTTAAATTTTGTAGGCAAGTAGATGCTGGATTTTTACATATTTAATCATAAACATAAAAAAAATCCTCGCTTTCATATATTTCGGAAAATCTATTTAGCAGATATCAAATCGAATGTGCCCCTAACTTAACTAACTTAACACAAACTGATTATTCTTAAAATCAATCTTTTTGAAAAATTTCGGACAAAACTAGAAGTACCGTTTGTTACTATCCGCAGTTGTGTACAATCCGCAGTTAAGTAGGTATTTTTTGATGAGTTGCAGGTATACCGAGTCGCTCACGTCTTGTAATATAATTAGTTATTCATTCATATTAACGAAGATCCAAAATAATACAAAACCTCGACCATCCAATTGTTGTCCATTACATTATGCACTATATGATATAACATAAACAAGTCGACTGTAAAAAAATCACAGAAACAAAAAAAAAATTAAAGTGCACGATACGATTAAAACAAATGCTAATTTATAATTAAAATATAATTGGTACAACAATACAAAAATGTTGAACAAGAAATGTATTTTAAAATCATTAGAGTTCATGTAATGTACAATTATATTGTTGTTGTTCCCCGCCAATTTTTAATTTTTGTTTTTTTTTGTAATTTGTATTTCGGGGTAAATTGTTTATTTGCGTTGTAAATTAAAACACAATAATAATAATAATAATAATACCCAGCAACAAACAATTATATACATATTATGTATAATAATTGCATATATGAATGTAAAAATAAATAAAAAACATTTAAATTATGGTTAGAATTATATATAAAATATTACAGTTTAATAATTAATTTATATATTACATAATTTATGTTTTTTGTTAAATATTATATGTACATACATATTAAAAATTTATGATGTTTAATTCGCTTATGAAAATTGCAATAATTATTTATTTATGAATAGCGCAAAAAAATAATAATTAGCTTGTTTTATTTTTATTCTATAAGTTTAATTGTAAAATTGTTTTAAATTGGTTTTATACATTCAAAAATATTGTTTTGTTGAAGAGTACAATCAAAATGCGATACTGTTATCGATTTGTGAATAACAGAGATTCGATTAGTTTTATATCTGAACGTCTCTCCATTTCTAATTAGTAAATTATGAGGAAGGCTTAAAAATTAAAGAGTAATGCCAACTTGGATAATATCCAATATGCAGTAAAATATAGAATACACTATGGTCAAATCGATTGATTTAATAGAGTGGTGGAGGAGGAGAAAATACACTGAAATATTACATTAAAAACAGCAATATGAGTGCAATTCATTCACGAAGAATAAGCTCGTAATAAATAATTCCAAAAAATTGAAATATTTTTTTTGGACTGTGTTGGGTACCTAAAAATATTCACAAATGGCTTTATTAGATTTTGAAACCTGCGAATTAGTCACATTGGTTTAATCAACCAATAGAACATTCGTAACGGACGGCAAATCAGGAATATATACCGGAAACAATTGGGTCAATAAAATTTAATAAGGGGGTCACCAAACGGGTCACCAAAATTGGATAACATTGCAACCTGCTACAATCAAAACAGCAAATCAAGAATGTGTACCGGAAATATTTGAACGTGCCACAATACAAACAGAAAAAATTATTTCAGTCAACCTCAAAATTACTAAAGATCGATCAAGCCAGGCAACGTTCAAACCGGTTAAGAAAAGCACGTAAATTAATCTATAAGAATGCCTTTTTTATTGCCCAGAGGAGATCTACTCCACATACCTTTAAAATGTGCATAGTTGCATTTCTCATGCTTAGAATGAACAAGAGGCAAATTGGCAAGAATAAACTTGAAATAAATTTGGGCCTCTGATAGTAAAAGCCAACGTGAAGAATTAATATCATTTGTTGAATATAGTTAAGCAGAATAAAATATAAATCGCCCAATGAAGATGATGACACTGAAATAATTTCTAATCCAAAACTAAAAAGACTAAAAAAAATTTAGAAATTAGAAAGACTATGCAGTACAATAATACTTATTCAAATTTTACTCAAACATTTTTTAATTTCCATATTTTATTTAATTTTAATCCAGTTAACCTTTCTAATAAAAAGCAGGTTTCTTTAAAATTGCTTATGAATAACAAGTACCAGACTAATATGATTATAAATATTTGCAATCCTAATGAATATGCTAAATTTTTTGACCTAGCCTGATGATCTTGACATTGAAGCAAAAATATCTACCTAAATACATATAAGTAATTGGGCAAGACCGTGAAAATAATGAATTCAAAATAATTTTTTGTAACTTTTGCGTTCTCGTCGTATTTCAACAACAAGATGGACAAAAATATGATGTGTCATTCTTCATTGTCATTTTTGTTTAAGAATACAGAAGCTAATCCAAACAAAATAAGGGTATGATGTTTTGTTTAGGTTTCTTTTCGTTGTGTGCAAAATTTTGTTATTTTATGTTTCGTCGTTAAGAATTACTGGCACTGAAAATACAAAACAAACAAATCAATATGAATTCATGTTGTCATGAACGCAAATAAAAATTTAAATACTATAGTACAAATACATTGCATTCTGAATTAAATTGGCGTTTGCGGATTTATAATATTTTACAATGCCAACGACAACAAAATGAATAATTCCATGAAATCTTATACGGTAAACTATATGTATATGTATACATAATATCATTATAAAATATTCACAACAAAAGTACAATAAAATTTGACCTATATATTTATATACAGCTACCAGGTATAGCTGCTACTTATCATCAATATAAAATCAGTAGTTTTTCATGATTTTTGAACGCCGACAACATAACAACATTATCATAAAATAAAAAACAAACAAAATGAACCGCAAATAAAATTGATTACCAATTGGAATCAGGAGCAGCACTATATAGCTGAACAAAAACTAAAACCTACTACAATTTCATTGTCAACAGTTTTCGGGAATTTCTTCGGTAATATTTTGTTGTGGTTTTTTTATGTCGCCCCTCTGCAATAAATAATATTTTATTACAACAGCAATTTTATACTGTGTACATGATGTATTTTTTCGCCTTTGTTGATTTTATTTTCGTTTTCCTTTCATTTTCTTTATGTATATTATGGAAAATTCTCAACAATCCATCCATTTAGTGTAGAACAACAACAACAAAATAAATATATCAGCGAATCTAATGATAAAACCACCCACATACATAACATTAAACACATACTCACATGAATACACATAATATGATATATCGAGGATGTACGAATTTTTTTTTATTTTTTTTTTGAATTCATTAAATGAGATATAAATGGGTTCGTCCCCAGAAGGTCAATAAAACAAAGTATAGAGTGAAGCGTTGTTGTTGTTGTTGTCGGTTTTGTTTTTCCAAGATTTTCATTCTTGCTTTACATTTGTATTCATTTTTTTTTTGTTTTGTTTTGTCTGGTTTAGTCTTGGCGATATAATAAGAAACGATAAAAATCGTTTTATCCAATAAAATATATTACACAAGATAAAATGATTTTCAAATCAAAAAATAAGTCAACATAAATTTAATTTTGATAGTCTCTTCGAACAACTTGGTTATTAAAATGTATAGAGAATGAAATTGGATGAAATAAAAAAGGTTTGGATAATGGGTGTTCGGGTAGTGTAATTAGCGTATGATTTAATTTTAATGTCTGGTGACTTTTTTTTTGTTGTTTATAAATATAAATTATTAAGGGTATTTTCCCAATACTTTATTTGATTTTATAGAGTATTAATTTTTATTGTGTTCCAATGGAAACCACCTTGTTTTAGGTTTAGTGAATTTATGATGATTCATTGAGTAAACTGTCTGAAAGTTCTATCCTGACACAATATTTATATGAAATCAATAATTAAACACAAAAAGTTCAGTTGGCTATTACGTTAGATATGACGGTTTTTCTATAATTTGAGTTAGCTTATCAATGTGTTGAATAAAAGTTACGCCCAAAGAAATTGTTAAAAAGTCTTTGCGGACATTGATTCTAATAAATCTACTGGTCTAACCGTATTCCCGTGGTTGTTATAGGTAGTTCCTACATTAACCCCAACTACTGGTAAAGCCGACGATAATTTACCAGGCTTTTGAATGTGGCTTTTGAAATCATTTGTAAATAGTTTGTGTACATCTGAGTCGAGTAAGACACATGAGTTTAGCTTAAGTTTGCTAACTGATTAATATATTCAATTACAATTAACGTGATGATGCTAACATGAAGGCTTTACAATTACATCAAATAGCAAATAACAAATATCGAATATCAAATATAAAATTTAAAATATGAGCTATGAAAATTCATAACAATAGAATAAAATATATAAAAATTGAGAACAACTGAATGAAAAAGAATATTTTCATAAAAGACAAATAATTTTAATGATAACTAATAGCACCTATTGTTAAATTTGTTTCCCTATATCAACGTGCTCCTGTTAAGGTAGTTGTTCTTAACTTTAAAATATTTGAAATATTAAGAAACAGGCAAATTTATAGAAAAACCTATGCGAAAATTGATTAACTATAATATGAAAACTAGAGACTGCTGCATAATTTCTTGTCATCCTGGCGCACAGGACCAATGTTAAGCGAATTTGAGGCGTTTTATTGTATTTTATTCATTCAAATGTGAAACATCAAATATCAAATATTAAATCTCAAATATCAAACATCAAATATCACAAATTTCACAAATAAAAAATACCAAATATCTAGTAAATATAAAATATCAGATATTACATATCTTTATATATATAATTCTTCTGTGAGTGTGTATGTCACTGAACTTCTCTTAAACGACTGGACCGATTTTGATGAAATTTTTTGTGTGTGTTCAAGGGGATCTGGGAATGGTTTAGATTCACAATTTTATCCGCTGGACAATGTTTTTTTAATTAATTTTTAATTTATTAGTAGTTGTTGATTTTCGAATGTTTTACATTGGATCCGAAAAATGGTGTAAAAAATGTATGTGCGCACATCAGTTGAGAACGGCTCAACCGATTTGGCTCAATCTTTTTCTATTATGTTTGAAATTGCCAGGAGATGGTTCTTACGAAAGAAAGTTTTGGGAAAATCCTTCGGAAAAGTCGGAAAATTCGGAAAATCGAAAAATTATGTTTTTATACGGGATTTGGCGCGTATCCAAATCAGATGGTCTTTTAGAAGAGAAAAATTGGAAAATCTGAGTGGAAAACTCGGAAACTTCCGGAAAAACCCGGAGAAAATTGAATTTTTTTTTTCAATGAAATTTTGAATTTTTTGTATGTTTTGATAACCGATTGGGCTTAATCTTTTTCTATTGTGTTTGAAATTGTCAGGAGATGGTTCTTACAAAAGAAAATTTTTGGAAAATCCTTTGGAAAAGTCGGAAAATTCGGCAAATCATAAAATTATGTTTTTGTACGAGTTTTGGCGCGCATCCAAACCAGATTGTCTTTTAGAAGAGAAAAATTGGAAAATCTGAGTGGAAAACTCGGAAACTTCCGGAAAAACCCGGAGAAAATTGAATTTTTTTTTTCAATGAAATTTTGAATTTTTTGTATGTTTTGATAACCGATTGGGCTTAATCTTTTTCTATTGTGTTTGAAATTGTCAGGAGATGGTTCTTACAAAAGAAAATTTTTGGAAAATCCTTTGGAAAAGTCGGAAAATTCGGCAAATCAAAAAATTATGTTTTTGTACGAGATTTGGCGCGCATCCAAACCAGATTGTCTTTTAGAAGAGAAAAATTGGAAAATCGAAGTGGAAAACTCGGAAACTTCCGGAAAACCCCGAAGAAAATTGAATTTTTTTTCAATGAAATTTTGAATATTTTGTATGTTTTGATGACGGATTAGGCTCAATTAGGCTCAATCTTTTTCTATTGTGTTTGAAATTGCCAGGAGATGGTTCTTACGAAAGAAAGTTTTGGGAAAATCCTTCGGAAAAGTCGGAAAATTCGGAAAATCGAAAAATTATGTTTTTGTACGGGATTTGGCGCGTATCCAAATCAGATGGTCTTTTAGAAGAGAAAAATTGGAAAATCTGAGTGGAAAACTCGGAAACTTCCGGAAAACCCCGAAGAAAATTGAATTTTTTTTCAATGAAATTTTGAATTTTTTGTATGTTTTGATGACGAATTAGGCTCAATTAGGCTCAATCTTTTTCTATTGTGTTTGAAATTGCCAGGAGATGGTTTTTACGAAAGAAAATTTTGGGAAAATCCTTTGGAAAAGTCGGAAAATTCGGCAAATCAAAAAATTATGTTTTTGTACGAGATTTGGCGGGCAACCAAACCAGATTATCTTTTAGAAGAGAAAAATTGGGAAACGAAGTGGAAAACTCGGAAACTCGGATAGATTAGTGTTGAATTCGATGAAAATGGAATGGAATGTCCACTCAACTCAATCATCTATTGAGAATAGAGTTGAGTTGTTTGATTTTTTCTATCTTCAAAATCAATTTTCGTGAAGGACAAAAGTATTTGCTCGAAACGAAGTAATTTGGGGCGGGACGAAGTTCGCCGGGTCAGCTAGTATCAAATATAAAATATTACTACATATTATCAAATATCTAGTAAATATGAAATATCAAATATCAAACACCAAATAACAAATAGTAAATATCAAACAATAAATATCTAATATTAGATATCAAATATCATATAGGTTTTTCAGGTCAACTTAACATTTATTCAAACCGAAGTAACGTTTTTTTAAATCAGAATAGAGATTTTCCATTTCAATTTACATTTTTTAAATTTCAAATTAACGTTTATTACACTTTCAAAAAAACATGCGTAAAAATTAATTTTTACTATCAGTGAACATCAAATTAACCTAAAAGGCATGAAAATTATAAGAGACAATTAGAAATTTTAGTTCTGTATTTATTGTATGATTTATAGGAAAATAAATTAACTTAAAGTTTGCATTTTTGTATAAAAACCTTAAAGATTACATTAGACTGGTACAATGAAGCTTGATCGTTTCAATTCTACATCCACAATTGTTTTTATTCCATAAAATATGATAAGTATCAATCAATACAATGGGTTTCCTGCTACAGCCATTGGTAATTTCATTGTCATGGCAACGCAATAATTATTACAATCGGCAGAGGTCACGCTTGCCTAAGATTCTTTAATAACATCAAATAATTTAAACTATTTTCTGAATCAGCCAACAATTTTGTTGCAGCCAATTTAGTTTTCGAGAAAACTTTTTAATTGGATTAAGCATCGGTGAGAATGGGAAAAGGCACATTAGTTCATGAGTGGTCTCTCTAACCTTATCTTGTATTACCCGAGTCTTGTATATTTTTGCATTGTCAACAGCTACCAAAGCATTAGTGATATTAGCTTCTGCCAGTCTATTAAATAACTCATCTAAAAACATCAGAAAAATGTTTGCATTTACAGTTGAGTTTGATATTATCTTATTATGTATTATTCCATGTAAATTGACGGCTGTAATTAGCGACAAATTTCCCTTTGATAGTTGGAAGTATGACATGAGCTGCCGTATTCTTCTTTGAGCGCGCTTTAGCTGTGCGAAGGTGACAATTGAATCCAGATTCATCAATAAATATAATTTTCACACGTAGTTGTGGGGCGTTTTGCGAAAAGTGTATAGCATAATTTTTACGTTGTTATATGGTACTTTCAGAGTTAAAAAGATCATGTTAAAAGTAGCTAATTTTGGCGTTATCTTTAAACATTTCAATGTTCATCATTTCTGCAGGGTCCTAATATAGATGTAGCAGTGATTTTATTAATACCAGCTAGTTCTGCTGATTCAACTATTGTCTTACCTTCTTCATAAAATTTTATAATAATTCATTTTTTGCCGAGCTTATATTATTATTGGTTGCTAAATTACGATATCGTCTCATATTTTCATTGCCACTACTATCCGAATCCTCTCTTACTTTCATAATTCTGTGATAATGAGCCAACGGAATAGAATTATTAGAGGAGCTGTCACTCAATTCAACCGAAGTGAAGTTGTAACGAATGGATCGTTACCAGGGAACCGTAAGTCGTTTAAATATCCATAAAAATAAAGAAATTTGTTTGACTCTGGGGATGTGCAAGTCCGTGCACACCGGTAGCTAAAAAATTGTGCGTAAGTCGGTGTGCAGCTGTAACCAAACCAAGTATCAACGACACAAGTTATAGGCGTTCGCATCTGATAGGAGAGTTTAGTTTGACAGGAATGAAAGCAGAAATGATGGGAGATCGATTTAAACTGGCGCGGCGTGCGAAAAACATCGCACAAAGCAAAAATAAAATAAAAATTCAATTGGAAATTAAATTAAAATCCAAAGTAAGAGCCACAATAAAAATACGGAAGAAATTACAAGTTTTGCTGTGCTGTCTGAAATGATGAAATCATCCGTGGATTTTTCTAATCAACAAAGTTACTCCTCTAATAATGTGGGATCGAAAGTGACATCTGATCTTGCAAATGATGTTATTTACGGGCAGTATATTTCTTCGGAAAGTCTTAAGTCGGTTAGTGTAACTCAAAAGAAGTTTCTATACGTTAGCAGACTTCATCCAAATACAACTCAGGATGAAATTATACCGCATGTAACATTAAAAACAGGCATCGCTGCTCCTTCAAATATTATATGCAATGCTTTAATTCCAAAAAAAAAAACAGAATATTGAGAATTTATCATTTATTTCCTTTAAAATTGGTGTTAATGAGGATGTTTTTCATAAAATTGCTGATCCCTCTATCTGGCCGGCAGGAATTTTAATACGTATATTGGATTTCGGCGACGGGCTTTACCTGTATCAAGTGTGATGTTGTCGCAGCCAAAAAACTATTAAAAACGTTAGCTGTGAATCAAAACTATAAAATTGATAAAACCAGTTATTCATCTGTAATACTTTCATTAGCTGTTACACCTGAACCTACATCATCAAAAATTAAGTCTAAATTATTTATTGTTCACCAAAATATTCGTAGTACGCGTAAAAATTTTAATTTATTTTTAGCGAATGTAGCTGTGCATGAATCGTTGCCGCAAATCATTTTATTGAGTGAGGTTTGGATTAATCAGGATGAGCTGGATAGTTATACTATTCCAGGATTTAAAATTTATGGTAATTGTAACTCTACGTGTAGAGCCGATGGAGTGGTTGTATTTATAAGTGAGGTGATTAAGGATGATATTGTTTCGTTTATTAGTTTAAATAGCGCCGACATTGTTCAAATTAACATTCTATTTAACAAAGAGTTATTTTCAATTCTTTGTCTTTATAGGTTCCACTTTTTGAATACGACGGTCTTTGTCGATGAATTTAGTGATGTATTGGCTTTGAATAAGTTTAAAAATTTATTAATTTTTGGTGATATGAATATCAATATTTTCAACCAACTGTAACGCATTCTGTGTTACAAGTTTAACATCCCTGCATCTACTTTGCAATTTTAATTTATCTCTCTCTTATCAGATTTTGAATGCTGATCGATCAGTTTCCCCTTATTTGGTTTGGTGTTGAAGAGGGTATATTTTGCGCTGGTTGACTAGAAGCTGTCGTATGGTTTGGTTTGTTGGGGGAGGCACTTATTACGCTAGGTTTCAACCTTTGGTGATTGCTCAGAAACATATTATAAGAGTAATGAGTAACAAACCGAAAGAGCTTGCTAAGACATTTATTCGTAATGAAAGTTTTGAGAGTTTTTTATTTAGTGAAAGTCAATACAGCCGGTGGATTCACGACAAAGTACAGTCTGCGAAACAAACTCCATATTCACCTGCCGAAATTTTCTACCACTAATTTTCAGAATTCGTTTTTAATTTTGGCTCCTAAAATCTACAATAACCTTCCTGATGAATTCAAAACTTGCTCTAATTTCAACACGTTCATCTCGAACTTAAAGGCATTTCTCTTGGATTGCCGAGATGTTAATGATTTGCTGCGGTTTCAAGCTTGAGCACTCATTGATTTTGTTAATTTTCATTTTATTGTTCTATACTATATATTATAAGTATCTTTTTATGTATCTCTATCTTTAATGTAAATAATTTCACTATGTATAAATATGTATGTCAATCAACACTGGGCATCTTTGATCCACTGATTGTCAAAGTAATAATAAATAAATAAATAATATATATTACGTCATACGGAGAGGAAGAGTTGAAAAAGTTGCCTCCTGTGAAATAAGTAGTGTCCCGTTGAGATTGTGGCTAATAACAAAAAGTTATACTCATCTTGTGTGTTTTCTGATACTTGGCCGGTTATCAATTGAGCGGCGGATATTCGGTGTGCCAAGCATTTTAATTGCGAGATACTATCTATTCACGCCGAACAATAACCACACGCGGAAAAGTTGTTCCATTTACTCTGCGGACGTATATCAAAGCGCCTACACTTATATTGCGTGTCAGAAGGACGACTATAGAGAACAACTGACCTGTGCTCCAACGGTAACCTATGTTACCACCCAAATCCCAGTAACGGGATTTTGCAAATCTGTATCATCGGACAACGGATTGCAGTGTGTTCGTGTTAAAAAGGGATCGTTTCTGCCAACAGCCTACTGTAAGTATGTATAATCACCATTTTGTTTAATATTTTTTTGATTTGCTTGTTGTATTTAGCTAACCATTTGATCGGAAAATTTTTATTTCTTGGATACATTCGGTTGTTGTAAATTTTATCACCGTTATTCCCTGTGACGGTGTGCTGGAGATATTTGTGTGTTTTGTTTGTTTATTTACAGGAACAGCTGGCGTTCGCAGAGCTCTTCGTACGTGACAGCGGTACTTCAAGGGAACGGTATTATACTAATTATATCGTGTTTTGGAATAGCCTCGCATTGCATTCGAATCCAAGGAATTAAAAATCACGATCAACTGTGTAAAAAAAAAAAATAATAAAAATTCTAATTAATTAATGTTAATAAATATATAATATTTTATTAAGCTTTATTTTAATTATTAAAACAAATTTATTTGGTATTTAGCGTATTTTTTTTTTTTTAATTAATTTATTGTCGACGTTTCAACGGCTTTATTCCGTCATCCTCAGGACAATTTTATTACAATTTTGTAAAAAAAATTGTCCTGAGGATGACGGAATAAAGCCGTTGAAACGTCGACAATAGATTAATTAAAAAAGAAATAAGCTAAATACCAAATAAATTTGTTTTAATAATTAATAAATATATTTCAAAAATGGTGATTGTTATAAGAAATAGTATGGCGTAAATTTAATTCCATCTTTCAGGGAGTGACTATGGTGTGCCGCGTGGGTGTGTAGTATGTTCCATATAATGTCGAAGTTCATGATGTATAGAGTAAGCAGCAATCTAGCGCCTGATGGATACTGTCAATCCTCACCCCTAGACTGCGAAAGCTGCAAGCAGTGACTCAGGTGGATTCTGATAATGGCATTAAACCAAATAACACAAATATCAGAGATGTGCTCATGTAATCACTATAATCGATGTATTGGGAATATAATAAGCTGGTCAGACATGCCTATGTCATTCTGTTATGATAACAAATTTTACGAAAATTATTTGGAAGCGGTACTACACAAATTTGTTATTTGATCCCAACTCATCATAACAGAATGACATAGGCATGTCTAACCAGCTTATTATATTCAAGCTTAAATACGTAGTAAAGTTTTTCATTTACATTGAAAAGAAATTCATGCTATTCGATTTAAATTGATAAATAAATTTCATTAAATTTTCTATTTAATTATTAAGTTAACCCTTTAATGCATACTGTAGCATATCATGTAGCATCATGTTATTCTAATTAGAACTGCATCTACATTTGAGCATATTTTTTCTGTTTTGTTTCGTATATCTGTTGTTCATTTGTTTTTCTATCTCGTTTCACACATTTTTTTGTTTTTTTCTGCGTTTTGAAAATAAAATCGCCATTTAGAATTAGTTAGTCGATGTTTTGCATACAGTTAGTAGTAAACGTACATTTATATATCTAATTTTTTATAAATAAGAATATTGTTTTTGAATATTTATTTTAATTTTGAACGAATTGTCTTTTTATAAAGAAGCGTAAAAAATGGAAAAATATTTAAATTTTATACCACAACTGCATAATGATGCAAATCGGCATCATGTCATAAAATCAATTTTCCGGGAAAACTAGCTGATTCCAACCATTTTTACTTTGAAATTCGTTTCAACCAAATACATCTTTATAAGAAAAAAACTATTACAATTAAAAAGAAAAAATCATGCATTAAAGGGTTAATAAAAATAATTTTATTGAAATAGTTTTTGTAGTTTTTAATGAAAAAATTATTTTAATTATAGTATATTAGTATTGTGAAAGAATGATGAAATAAATTGAAAATAAATAAATTTAAAAGAAAATTTTATTTAATGTACCAGGGTTTATTAATTAAAAAATGTTGGCATAAATATTAAAAATAGTTAATTAGAAATGAAACGTTATTCGTTCTTAAATATATCTAGTTTTTTACGAAATATTTTTAATTGCAATAATTTAATTAATTATTGTAATTTAATATTTAATAATATATCTATTTTAAGGGATAAGCTTTAAGATACATTTTTATAAAATTATTTAGTATAAAATAATTGTAGGTTTAGAAGTAGCCATTAATTGAAAGTATATTATAATATATATTCTGTAAATATCATTTATTTAGTTTTTAAATTTTTATTAAAACATTAATTTTAATTAGAAAAATTGAAAGATAATGATAAAATTAATATATTTTTGTTTATATATAAATAAAAATGAAAGGTTTTTTAAAGGAAATCGGCAAAGCTTGTTTATCACAAATATTTTTTTTTTGGATTTATTTAAAGTCTAACATGCCCATTGAAATTATTTAAAAGGCCGCGATATTTTGACGATGCAAAGGAAGCATAATCATTACTTTATTAATTGGAAGCTTGCATGAATGGTTGGACGAAATATTGACTGTCTTTGTTGAATTTATAATAGAATTTAACTTTTTTTTAAAAGACAAAAATTATTTTAAAGGACGAGAAGACCCCATAAAGCTTTATAATTTATTGAAATTTTATTATTTTATAACATTGATTTATGAATTATTGATCCAATTTTATTGATTAAAAAATTTAATTACCTTGGTTGGGGATAACAGCGTAATTTTTTAAAGAATTCATACCGACAAAAGAGATTGCGACCTCGATGTTAGATTAAGAGTAATTTTAGGTGTAGAAGTTTAAAGTATTGGGTCTGTTTGACCCTTAAATTCGTACATGATTTGAGTTAAAACCGGCGTAAGCCGGTTTCTATCCTTAAAAATTAAAATATTTTATTACGAAAGAACCAAATATTTGATATATTATTATTTTAATTTATGAATATAATTAATTTTACTATTTATTTTGTCAGATTAGTGCAATAAATTTAGAATTTATTTATGTAAATTATTTACAAATAGTACTTGATATGATAATAATTATTATTATATTTAATTAGAATGGTTTTATTATTAGTATGTTTAATAATAGGTGTAGTTTTTTAATTTTGTTAGAGCGAAAGGTTGTAGGATTATTCAGATTCGTAAAAGGCAAAATAAAGTTGGGTTATTAGGAATTCCTCAACCATTTTGTGATGCAATTAAATTATCTACAACGCAACAAACTTATCGTTTGATGTCTAATTATTTACCTTATTATTTTAGTCCAATTTTTTCTTTATTTTTAGCTCTATTAATTTGGTTGTGTATTCCTTATTATACTAATTTATTTATGTTTAATTTAGGGGTTTTATTTTTTTTATGTTGTACAATATTGGGGGTTTATACTGTGATAATTGCAGGATGATCATCTAATTCTTATTATGCGTTACTAGGGGGTTTACGAGCAGTTGCTCAAACTAATTCTTATGAAGTTAGAATAGCATTAATTTTATTATGTTATGTTTAAATCTTTGGTAGGAAATTATAATTTAATGAATTTTATAATTTATCAAAATATTTAGTAGTTTAATAATTAGTAGTTAGTTTAGTAGTTTAGTAGTTAAATATTTAGTAGTTTAGTAGTTTTTAGAGTGAGTAGCTTCTATATTAGCTGAATCTAATCGGACTCCTTTTGATTTTACTGAAGGAGTATCTGAATTAGTTTTTGGATTTAATGTAAAATATAAAGAAGGAGGATTTGATTTAATTTTTTTAGCAGAGTATGCAAGTATTTTATTTATAAGTACATATAGTATTTGTTGTATTTTTTTTAGAGTGTGATATTTATTCTTTTATATTTTATATTAAAATAATATCAATTACTTTTTTATTTATTTGAGTTCGTTGGATATTACCTCGGTTTCGTTACTATAAGCTAATATATTTAGCTTAAAAAAGTTTTTGGCTTTTTTTTAAGAATGTATTTATAGATACATTCTTCAAAAAACCAATTTGAAATTTAAAAAATTTAAGTTCTAATGAAAAATCTTTATTTTGTTTTTAAAAAACGTTACTTTGGTTTGAATAAACGTTAAGTTTATGTGAAAAAAACGTTACTTTGGTTTGAAAATACGTTAAGGTTACCTAAAAAGCCTATATATCAAATGTCAAATCAATGACAAATAATAATTAACAAGTAACAAATATCAAATTACAAATATCAAATATCAAATATTTAATATGTAATATCAAATAACGAAAAGCAAATATCGAATATCAAAAATTAAATATAAATTATAAAATATCAAATATAGAATATCAAATTTTAAATATCAAAAATCAAATATCAAACATCATAAATATAGAAATCAAAACTGAAACAAAGTGAATAAAGGGTTTTAAGTTCAGTTAAGTTTATTTATTAAAATAAAAATATTCAAAGAATTCACTTAAGTTAAACATACCATAAAAACTAAAATATATTCACAAATAAAAAAAAAACAAAATTCATTATAAGTAATCATTTTTTAATGCAATAACTCTTAATCTGCTACGCTTTCGGAAGTAACATCAGTGTCTGCAGATGGTCCTATATTACATACGTTGTCGTCCAGTATATTCAAATAAAAATTATGAAGCGTTGGATCAATAAATTGCAGTAAATCCAAGAGGTCTTTTTTCTTCTCTTTACTTATTTTTAACGGAGCTGAATAACACCTAGATACATCCGAAATTGAAACATTGTTCACTCCACGACGTCTAATGTTTAGAGTTTTAAATGGTTCATCCTCATTTAACGAATTCTTATATAAAACTGCTCCAACATTTTTTGTGTATCGCAGCCATTGGACGTTTCGCCAAATAAACTTATTTTTTTCCTTGTCGACCTTACGCAACATAAATTTTCTTTCAAGAATCTTTGCAAAGTCATAAAATGTATCCTGAGTAATTTCAGTTACATAAAAGTTATGCTTTGTGCCCACTGTTCGGATGAATTGATACTAATCATGAGGTACAAGGATGTTTATTGACGTTCTTTTCTTTTTTTCTTTAAAAAGTACAGTTGTCGCTATATAATACAACCTGCCTTATATTGGCACCAACCGAATTCAGATGTTGAAATAAACATGAAGCCATCTCGTTGCCTCCGCGACGCGCATCCACTTCACTCCACATGTAACAGTAGGGTTGATTGGTGACGAGATCATGAACTGTAAAGTTAAATGTCCAAAGTTGACGCTTGTAAAAGGATAGTGAATTCTCCAAATACGGTGTTGGCAAGCATTGTTGCAAATCAAATGCAAAAACTTTAATCGATGAATTGGTTTGCGCAATAAGTTTGTCATTGCTTTTACATTTATAAGCCACATCCCCTTGTTCGTGATGAATTTTCTGGCGTTGTATTATACCATTTCGAACTGCATCACCCGTAGATATTTGGATTTGAATTTTAAATTTTTCACAAGTACTGCATACGTCAGATTGTGGTTGTTTCAATTTTATGCCCATATCTTAAAAAATTAAAGAAATAAGAAATAAGTTTTTAAATTTTATAATGCATATAGTACAAACCTTTAAATATGTGAGAGTACTTTGTCAATGAAACTGGGTTACTATATTGTTCTCTATACATTTTGTACATTTTTGCGATACTTAAATCATATTGAAAGTATCGTTTTTTGGTATGACGTCTAGAATAATGACTTTTGTAGCTAGCGTAACTGTTTACATGACATTTTACTTCATTAATTTTTTCATCAGAAAGCTTTGAATGTGGCGAATAGGTACCTCGTAAATCAGATAGGGAGCTAGTTTCACCTAGACTCATTTTCTTTTGAAATATAGTTTTTAGAACATTATCCGTTTCATCAAATGTTGTTCGAATGCATTTTTGGCATACATCGATATTTTCAACGCCTATCTTGAGATGATAAATACAAAAATATTTTCTAGTTTTAGGACAAACGGTACTTTTAACCTGTCTTCGTGTTTTTGGTTCGATAATTCTCGATGTATAAAATCCTAAATTCCAGTATGTGTCAAACAATTGTAACTTTTTAAATGGAATTAAATAATATAACGAAAAAAAAAAAAAAAAAATACGACCACCGTAATTTTTTCTACATTTTTCGAGAGGCTGACACATTCTCTCTCTGATGACTAGACCTTTACCAGTTTTATATTCCTTTCCCATGTTTCGATTTTTTTGTTTTAGTTTTATAAGCTTTGATTTTAACATATCAAGTGATGAATGATTTTGTATAATTGGCGGCATTAAATTTCTTTCCAATTGTGCTCCCATCACAATTATGTCCATTAAAATAGGTTTTGCAATATATGTTGCACAATTATGTATGTATTTATTTTATTTTAACTGCACTACTTTTTAAGTGAAATTTCTTACCTTTATTACAGTTGTGATGCTGTGAGTGGATGCCGGGCTAATTATTCGCTCAACGAAAAATAATTGCACTGTAATATGGTTGTAAAAAGTATAAAATATATTAGCAATGCTTTGAAAATTCCAACACCCAGTCACTTGTTTTCCACAAATCAAAAATAAATAAAAAGCTCAGGTTGAATTTAACTTAATTTTAACAAACTTATTTATTTTACTCAATTTTTAACTTTTTTATTTTATAATTTTTAATTTAGTTGCTGCTTTTTATTATTGTGAATCGTATGATTTTTCAATAATGACTGACAAAAGTTTTTATATTTTTACTTAGCTCTAAATTATACAATCATAAAAAAGGCTCTTAAATTATTATATAAATGTTGGCAGTAGCTGATTGGCTATATGTTTTTTTTTGTAAAGCTTAATTTGCGGTTACAAAATTTAAATGTTAGTTCGGGCACAATATTACAAATGATAAATAAATTATTCAAGTTTCAAACCATTAATCCTGTGGATTATATTTTTGTTATAATAATTTACATTAGATGGCGTTACATAAAATAAATGGAACTTAATTTACATATGTCAAAATAAAAACATAAAAAAAAAAAAATGTAAACAAACCAAATATGTTATGTACATATTCATAAATTTTATGCTTTAGCTTTATGTTTTTAAGTGTTAAGGTGGGTATAGCCAAATACTCTATTTCGGCCAATCCATAAGAAAGTGAAACTCAAAATTTCAAATTTGCAAAATTTACGTTTCATCTACAATAAACCAATATTGATCATCAATAACAAATGGGTCTCGGTCATCGTATTCACATGGGGTTAATTTTATTTGATAACCCTTATCATAAGCTAACTAGCCATATATCTTACATTCCTGAGACATCTCTGTATTTCAGCCAATCCATAAGAAAGTGAAACTCAAAATTTCAAATTTGCAAAATTTACGTTTCATCTACAATAAACCGATTGATCATCAATAACAAATGGGTCTCGGTCATTGTATTCACATGGGGTTAATTTTATTTGATAACTCTTATCATAAGCTAACTAGCCATATATCTCACATTCCTGAGACATCTCTGTATTTCGGCCAATCCATAAGAAAGTGAACGTTAAATATATTATCTGAATTGCTAGCTCGTCAATTAATAATTTTTTCATTAAATATGTGAATTATTCAATTAAAAAGGAAACTTTTATTCAATTTTTATTATGGGTCTAAACGAAATTTTAAAAAATGTCTTACATTGCTTTTGCCAACTATACCAATACATGCACATTTTTTTTTTATTTAATTTTTCTGTTATTTCGACAAATTTTGTGCCGCCATGTTTTGTTATTTTTCTGATTTTGTTGAAAACTTCACAGCCGTAATATAAAATATAAAATATAAAATATAAAATATAAAATATAAAATATAAAATATAAAATATAAAATATAAAATATAAAATATAAAATATAAAATATAAAATATAAAATATAAAATATAAAATATAAAATATAAAATATAAAATATAAAATATAAAATATAAAATATAAAATATAAAATATAAAATATAAAATATAAAATATAAAATATAAAATATAAAATATAAAATATAAAATATAAAATATAAAATATAAAATATAAAATATAAAATATAAAATATAAAATATAAAATATAAAATATAAAATATAAAATATAAAATATAAAATATAAAATATAAAATATAAAATATAAAATATAAAATATAAAATATAAAATATAAAATATAAAATATAAAATATAAAATATAAAATATAAAATATAAAATATAAAATATAAAATATAAAATATAAAATATAAAATATAAAATATAAAATATAAAATATAAAATATAAAATATAAAATATAAAATATAAAATATAAAATATAAAATATAAAATATAAAATATAAAATATAAAATATAAAATATAAAATATAAAATATAAAATATAAAATATAAAATATAAAATATAAAATATAAAATATAAAATATAAAATATAAAATATAAAATATAAAATATAAAATATAAAATATAAAATATAAAATATAAAATATAAAATATAAAATATAAAATATAAAATATAAAATATAAAATATAAAATATAAAATATAAAATATAAAATATAAAATATAAAATATAAAATATAAAATATAAAATATAAAATATAAAATATAAAATATAAAATATAAAATATAAAATATAAAATATAAAATATAAAATATAAAATATAAAACATAAAATATAAAATATAAAATATAAAGTAAATATATCAAATATATATACAACTTAAATAAAATATGTTCGAACATAAATTGTAAACTATCTAAAAATCTCAATTTTTAAAAATATTAAGGTTTAACAAATTTTGAATAATTTACATATTTCCCGCATCCATTAGAGCGAAAGACAAAAGCCACGGACCTATGGGCCCTAGTTTAAGTAACGCTGAATTTGATCAACAATATACGAAATAACACGTTTCAAATGTCTCCCCAAAAAAATCTAATACAATCTTATGAAAATCCATCAAGGCTGTTCAATTGAAGTGGCAACCGGATAATCCAAATAATAAAAACAAAATTAGATTAGAAAATCGATACAAAAAAAAAAAATAAAAAAATTCTTATTTTTCTCGCACTTCAATTTAATTTTTTCTTCATTTATTTTTTTTTTGTTTCTGTAAATTAAATGAAATTGAAGTAAATATGGTCAAATTTCATGAACAATTTTTTTTTGTTTCTGTTTTGCTTTTGGATATTTTAAACAAGAAAATGGAAAAGCGGAAATAATAACAAATTATCAAAATTAAGGCGTGCAAAAAAGAAAAAACAAAATTAATTTAGTTAAAATAATTTGTTGTGTTTGTTGTTGGTGTGTGTAGTGCGGTTGAAAAGAAAAACAATCAAATTTTGGTGCTCTCTTAAAGATGCTCATTTAGTGTGTGTGTGTGTGTGTGTGTGTGTGTGTGTGTGTGTGTGTGTGTATATAATACATAAATATAGATATAGAGACTGAATAACCGCGCACCAGACATCACTGTGGAAATGTTAAAGAAAATATTTGATTTCTTTTGGTGATGATGATGTAGCGATGGTGTTTTATGTGTAATGGTGTTGTTGTAAATTATAAAATAAAATAAAAATTAAGATTGGAGAATGAAATAACAGAAACACACTGATAAATGATAAGAAACGATGAATTTTTTTTTGGTATATTTTGTATATAACGATAGATTAGATGTTGTGAAGAGTGATGGAAAACCATGGACTAAATTTTTGGGGATTTTTTTTTATTTTTTTTAACAACAATGAAATGAAAACCACATTAATTAATGTTTTGTCAAATACAGCGTACAACGACGAAATTAATGATGTTCTTCAAAGTTAAAGTGGTGTCCTAATTTTAAGCGAAGACTTTTACAGCTCGACTCAAAATGAATATAATAAAGCTCTTATGTATAAGCTTTTAATGTATGCACTTAATATAAAACCAAAGTTTTCGTAATTTTATAAAATACGGATATTGTCACTTATAAGCTCTCCTAAACATAAGAGTACTTTATTGTGCACCTATCAATACTTGTAAATGACTATTAGTGTAATATAGGTACAAATTTTCCAATTACTCATTAATGTTTTACCTTTGAGAATATTCTTTGCCGTTTTAGTAATAACTCGTTTAGCACTTTTAATGAGCTTATCGATCATATTAAATGTATAGCATAACAAGCAAGTGCACATTATAAAAACTTCGACCCAAACCCTAAATTACCACACCATTACAATTAACTATAAAAAAAATAAAAATTAAGTTAATAAAATTTCATTATATTTTAATTATTTGCTAATAAATATTTTTTTATGGGGTTTTGATGGGATAATCGGTTTTTAGCAATTTAAATTATTTCAAAACTATTAATTTAAAAATTTTGTTGGCTTTATAAACCCAATTTAATGGTTATACTTGTTTTACGAGATATGCAACATAAATTCGGTTTGATGTATTATAACATTTTAAAATATGTAGTATCTAAGTAGGTATATTTGTAGAGATACGCTAAAAATTATATTTAAAAAAACCAATAATTTTTGTTTTATAGTTTTGGTGGGTAGTGCAATTTAACAAGGTTTTATAGGTGTAAATATAATAAATTTGCCATAATATCATGCACACTACGTGTAACCATGTTCAGATAAAATTTGTATTGGTTGTTTTGTACCCCGATTATGTGTTCTAAAAAATCCGATAATCTCCGCTTATTATTGGCAGTAAATCGAAAAATTTTAAATAATGAAACATAATTCTAATTGATTATCCAAATTTTCATAAAATTAGTAAACCGCGCAGGATGGACGATGGTCTAGGTTTAAATTGATTTGCTCAAATAATATTTAACCTGCTTTTGGAATATGTGATCAAACATTTTGACATTGCAAAGCGAAAGTATTAATGCTGTAAGCTGTGCTAGTTAACGATCTGATGAGCATTATGGATTGCAGCTCAGCATATTTGACTTCAAATGAACGGAATGTAGGAGACACAGAGAAAATACGTGCAATATGTATTCGATTTGCTAATGAAACGATTGATAAAACTTAAAAAAAAAACGAATTGTATAAATTGATGAGAGGTTTCAGCTAAATGAAGCGCTAAAAATGTCTGGCAAATGAAACAATTATTTGTTTATATAATTGGATTTCGCAGTTTGAGAAACGTCCCAAATACTAACCGTCAAATGTTAACTTCCTTATGTTCCACGAATGATCATATCTATGGTTTTTGAAACATTTTCAATGTCTTGACATTGAACACTGAAGAATACCTATTGTGTAAATTGCAAACAAGAAAGAAAAAAAAACAATTATTACAATTAAATAATAATACTCAGAGATAATAAAATTATTTGCAAACTAAATAGTTGCAATTCTTTAGCCATGCTACTTATGACAGTAGAGCATATAAAATAATCGTCAAGTGCTATCCAGATGTTGAAATTAATTAATTCTGTAAAGAATTACAAAATGAGAGTATACCTATACCGTATGACATAAAAAAAATTAAAACCAAAGAGTCAAGTACAAATTATTACACAAATTACCTGTTATATTTACTTCAATCAAAGACCCACTAATATGAATGATCTTAACAAAATAAAATCCATTAGTAAAGTCATTGTTTCTTGGAATACCTACTCGCCCAATAGACGTGGCCCAACCCAATATAGAAAGTACCAAATGTATGAGCATGGAAGCAGTCATTGTTACTTGGACATAAAATGTTTTAAATGTGGGGAAAATTAATAAAATAACGTTCTTCCTAACGAACAATTTGGTTTCAGATGGGCCTATTCTACCATTCACCAAGTGAAACGTTTATCTAATGACATTTCTCAAAACCTTAAAATGACACATTCTTCTGGTGTCATTTTACTTGGCTTTTGACAGTGTTTGGCACCAAACATTAATATATAAGCTTATCAAGCTAAACTTTCCAATATATCTTACTAAAATATTGCAATCGTATTTAGCTGTTAGATTCTCTAAGTTGAAGATAAGAACTCATTACTCTGAACAGTTTTCAATCCCAGAGGGGATTCCAAAGGGTGCAGTATTAAGTCCCTTGTTACTAAATATTTTTACACATGATACTCCAACTTCGTAATTGCAAAATTTGTTTATACGCTGATGATCTTCCAGTAATGTCACATGGTATAAAACCAAATTTGATTATGCATAGATTGGAATCTGCATTCACAATTTTACTTCAGTATTATCACAAATCAAAAATTAAAATAAATGCAAATAAAATAAAAGCGTGTTTCTTCACTAAACGACGCAGCCATGCATTGATGCCAAACATACCATTGAAACTGGGTGCTGACATGATCCCTTTTGGAAATGATAACAAATATCTCGGAATAATAATGGATAGTAAGCTTACGTATTCTAAACATATCTGATGTATGTAGTATTACAAAGGTAAACGTACCCTTTCATAAATCGAAACTCAAAACTTTCAACTAAAATCAAATTAATTTTATATAAATCAATATTTAGATTAATTCTTACGTATGGTTGTCCAATATGGAGTAATTGCGCATCGATACATCGAAATAAGTCACAGTTTTGTGAAAATAAACTGCTTAAAATGATACATAATAAACATTGATATACTACAAAACACAACGCATACATCAAATTAGTGATATTGAATATAAATGAATATGAATTCATTAATAAAATTAGTCAATGTCATTCATAGTGTGGTCAAACAGATAGTCGAGTTATTTTCATTCATAACTCAAAATCGACAAAAATGCAGTTAACTAAAGCGTATTTCCTTGACCAATTTACAACAACAATTGCATAGCATAAACCCTTGCAAGAATAACATTAACCCAAAAAAATATTGGGTTAAATTAAACCCAATTCTAATTTTTGGTTATGATACCTGCCACCAGGTCATATTACATATTAAATTTATATTTTATTTCGAAAAGTTGGCTTTTGCTAATTAAATCAAATTGGCTATTTTCTTGGGAAACAAATAAACAAAAAATAATTCGAATTCAATTTTGTTCAACAAAATACGCTTAGTGTTTCTAAAACAAAAACACATATTTCTGGCAGCCTACTAACTCATATTATATGACATATTAACAGTTTGAAGAAAAATTCAATAACTTCGATTTTTAATTTAATAGATAATTTCAATTTAATCATAAAACATTATAAAATTTATAAATGATCCGAAAACAAATTGCGTCACCTATCGTCGAATAGCAAAAATTGTTTTACATGATTTATGTAAACATTCAGGCGCAATTATTACGTCCGATCGTTTTCTCTTCAGTTCACTGATCGCCATCTCTGGTTCAATTTTATAACTAAACTATATGTCAAATTAAATTTTTTATTGAGATTGCTAATAACATAAAATGTTAAAGATTATTAGCAAATGCAATTTGAAGTATATAGCAACCATTTGTATTCAAATATGGCCAATTTTTTAAACTCCCATCGTGAAGTTGTCGCTGTGTAGCATCATAATAATTCATTTACCACACGAACACAAATTTTAACGGGTTGGTTAATACTTAATCCATAGTTAGCTTGCCGGAATTTTTTCCTTTAGGTTCTTTGTACAAACAGATTTTTTCCTATTTAATTTTTTTAAGAATTTCTAATCATTTATGTCCGCTATCAGCCGGAATTGTACCAGCATATGGGTAACAAACCTTCTGTCGAAAAACTAAATATTACCTAATTAGGAATTATTGGAAAGAAAAGAAAAAGTTGATCTGAACAGTTGATAGGTTTCTGTGACCGAAACGAATTTTATTTTATTATTTTATTTTCATTATTTTTATTTTATTTTATTTTACAGGGAAAAATCCACCAAGGATGCGTTTGGTTGAAATTTTAATTTGTTGTTGTTTCATATAGCGAAGCTATAAAATATAGATTTGTTAATTCTTCAGCACGATTCAAATATACAAAAAAAATTTCATGAATAGTTTAGATTTACTCGCACTCATCGATCTTATTAAAATATCTATTTCATTATATTTTCAGACATTGAAATGAATATTACAAACAGTTTTGTCATTACGGCTTTCAGTTGAAAAGCAACATGACACATTCACCGGAGGCGTGGTGTATCTCCAAAAATTGTTAAAATGAGTTTACAACGATTTTGGATAGGAAATGCTAACAAAATCAAAATCAAAACCGGCAATAATGGGATACCGAGGAAAACTGTTTGTTAAATTGGCGCAGGAGAAGTTACAATCATGACAATTCGAACTCGAATGAATAATATAACAGTTATAACCATCGATTCTCAGAATTTGACATCTTTAAACGAATTATCAATAAATGACCAGGAATTAATCAACCTAGATGATGCAGAGTTTATTAACGAATTTGAAGAAGTTTCAATACCACAATCACCTACTATGGAAAAACAAGGGATTGAATGTGTACCACACAGTAACTTCTTAAATCATTTAAGCTTGTTGCAATTTAGGACAACTTTCAGATACCTTAATGAATAGCGTAAGTGAAGCTAGTTATATCCCAATGAAATCAGTTACGAAACTAAAGAAATTGAAAAAAAGACTAGCTCAACAAAAACCTCGAATGCTTGGAAAACGATATATCGGATTCCGTTAAACATCAATAGAAAGTGGCAAAAAAATACAAATACAAGATATGCAAAACGAAGTTCGCCAAATAGGTTCAAAATGTATAGTTGGAACATGCAAAAAGTTTGCAAAATTCTCCGATCATTGTGAATCCGTAAAGGAAATTGAGAGAGCTAAAATTTTCCGACATTTTTGGAAGTTAAGCTGGAATGAAAATAAAATTTACATTAGACGCTTAGTCCAAGAAACTACCACAGAAAGAGCAACAACGGGCAACCAAAGTAATTTACGACACTCCTTTTCGCTTAGATACAAACTAAATGCCATGAGTTTTTAGATTCCCTTAATAAGCTTCTCAGTCACTATTGTCGCACGTACACTAATAAATTGTATCTTGAGTAAAAGTTCGAGAATAAATCGGCTCTATATGCAGCATACACAAACTACTGTGTTTCATCAGGTGAAAAACCATTTTCAATTACAAAATTTATGGAAGAATTCAAAAATAAAAATTTTGCTCTTTTTAAACCTCTAAAGGACAGATACGATACTTTTGTGCAGCACGAAACCGGTAATCTTTCAGAAGAAGCGTTCCAAATTCATATCACGGAAAAAAATCGTGCCCAAGCGAAAAAAGAAAAAGATAACGAGGATGCAATTAATGAACTATGCCAGCTGATCTACTTAGATTTGAAGGCTGTAAAATATGCCCAGTAGTAAATGCTATTAGCATGTACTTTAAACTAAACTTGCTTATCACAATTTTACTGTTTATAATAAGTTGACAAGAGAAGTAGTCTGCAACTGGTTTGACGAGACAACAGCTGACTTACAAGCATCGGTGTTTGTGTTATTTTTAGTAAAATGTTTGAAAACAATTTTTACAACGAACACTGATAAGCTTCCTGTTATTATTTACTCTGATGGCTGTACCTACCAGAACAGGAATGTAATAATTTCAAATGCTCTATTAATCCTAGCCATGGAACATAATACAACTATCATTCAAACATATTTGATTAAAGGCCACACACACACATGGAATGTGACAGCGTTCATGCAAAGGTAGAACAAAAACTCCGGAAGAAAACCATTGAAATTTCAAATGACATTGAATAGCCAAATGACAAACTATTATTTCACGCTGTATTAAATTAGTAGTTTCAATGGTAATTGTATATGATCGAAATCTAGATCGGAGTGGATATCTGGCTCTAAGAGCTAACAAATTTGCAGTTATATTTGAAAATGCCGATGGGGAACCACCACTTGGGAGAGGATAGCTAAAACATTTTAAGAATGGCTCAAATAATCCAAATACATATTGCTTATAACAGATTCAAAGGAAAATGATCGAAATTGGAAGAGTAATGGTAAACATAATTTAAATTTCCCATTTATGGTGAATATAGTAAATGTTCAAAAGATTTTCAAAAATTATTTCAAAAAGAGATTTAAGCGAATTCCGATGGCAATCCTAAAATACCGGCGAAGAAATAATGAGATACATATTTAACCTTAAGGTATATCTGTCACATACATTTAAACTGCTACGCTTCCGTTAAGAGCGTGAAACAAGATTACAGGTGCATCTATGTTCTTGTCGATCAACATTTTTTACAAGGAACAAAAAGTTAAATATGTTAGTGAAAAGCCCAAAAAACACGACTATGATGGCTTGGTTTAAGTTAAATACGGAATACGGATGTTGAATTTTTACGTAACATACCATAATCTGATGTACCACAACATTTATTTAATTACCAAAAAAACAGAGGAATTTGCTTGCAATTAGACTAAATGTTGCACAGCTTTTTGAAATGAACCAAAAAATGTATGGATTTATTGTGCTATAGACATAACTGTCACACAGATGAACACAACAAGAAAGACATACAAGACATACAAGAAGTTATTTTGCAACTACTTCGGCATTTTAGGATGTATCAGATGAGAAACAAAAACCAGCTGTAGACTGATGGCAGAAAATTACAAATAACGCTAAGAGTGTTTTTCTATTGATGGTTCTCAGACCATTTTAAAGTGTTTTTTCAACTACAACGCCAAACTCAATCCTCAATATAAAAAAAATTGACAAAATGATAATTTCACGTCGTGGTTATGGGTCAATTCGTATAGCAGGTACCCGATCCTCTTTACGAGCACGTTCTAAAAGTTTTTCAAATCTCCGCCTTGATAGATTGGTAAAAGAAGTTCCAAATCGGATAATCATAGTTATGGGTGCATACTGCATACCTACATCCAGACATCCAGACAAACGGACAGACATTTTTTGTTTTTTGTTTTTCGGACTCTGGGACTTTCAAAACGTCGAGAAAAATGATTTTGAATTAAATAAATGTTTAATAATTTTTGACAGTATTTCAATAATTTTGGGTTATTGCGAATGAATTTAAATATGATATTCACAGCCATATCCCCTTAGTCGTATTACATGTGAGCCAAATAACAGTCAGTAATATTCCTTCTGTGATCCCGAGACGGCTGCTACGAAACCCGTCACATTGGAATGATTTTTGTTTTTGTTTTTGTAGAGAGTATCTGGCCTTGGTATTTGCTATTAAGAAATATAAGCCAGGATGGAATATGACAGTAATAATTAGTTTCCCCATTCATCCAGGTTATCATAATTTTATTCATTAGTCATTCCAATTCAATTTGGGACATTTTATGGATATCTGCGGCATAACTATTGTTTTGCTGTATTATATTTCCAGACTCTAACTAAATACCTTCAAATTCTATACAATAATTTCTATTAAAGACAAATTGAGTTTAGAACACTTTTGATCTGTTGGATTAGTTGGCCAGGAGTACACAAAATATCCAACATTTTGAAAAGATAGTTTAGTAGAGCAAGACGCACACTATACATTTGGGGCAGGAAAATTTCAGATTGGTGACCAAAGGTAAACAAATTTATGAATTACTGCAAACGAAAATAAAAAAAAGACGTTAAATGAGTTTTTAAACAATCAATCAATCTTAACAAAACTAAATCTTCATTTCAATTTAAATTCGATTCACTATTTGCAACAATTGAAAATTATCAAACAAAACAAAACGAAAAATTCAAAATTTGTGGTTTCTTACAAATTTCAATGTGAGACAAAACACGCACAAAATATATAAAATACAAAATGAAAGCTCTGCACAAATAAAATAAAATGAAAAGCTTTGGCACATATAATATAGCAAGCAGCTAAAAAGAATAAGAGGAAGCAGGGGGAAGTGGTGGGGAGTTTTCCGTATCTTCATCCCGATATACTAAATTTTAAGATGAAAACAAAAAATAAAAAATAAAACGACGACGACAAAAAATACTTTACATTTTATCCCAGAAAATCTCTTATTACTGACGCACATAAATATAATATAAACGGTCGCATTTTTATTAGGACGAAATAAAAGCCACAAATGTGCTTTTTTCTTGAACGCTTTTTATTTTTTTTGTTTTGTTTGTCGTTTTTCGTTTGGTTAAATGGAAAATAAACGCAAGATAAGAGAAAGGAACCAGTTTTATTTTTAAAGGATGGTTGTATATGCGTGTGTGTGTTTATATTTATAATTTTAAATGCAAATGAAATAAATTACATTTCACACTAAATGCGGTGGATAAGATTTTCGTCGTCGTTGGTATTCAACGCGTGTTTGTTTCATCGTCGCTTGAAAATAATAATTTTGCCTATTAACCAAAAATTTGTATTTATTATATGTATATAGAGGTAGTTAGATACCTACGTTGTATAGAAACAAATTTATGTGCTAAGTAGCAAATAAAGCTTTTATTATATAAAATATTTTTTCATCTGTAAAAAGACGGTTCCATTTTTCTTTTACGATGATTTGTGTATTGTGAATCAAAATAGTAAAAAAAAATTTTTTTTTTTTTTTTTGGGTAATGAAATCGTTTACTAAATGGGTTTGTGTTTAGCATCCAGTTGTTATTAACGATAATGATGGGCATTAAACGATTTTTTTTTTGTCGGGTATTCCTTTTAACCGAACCGAATTATGTTTTCGTTGTGGATACAAGACTAAAAGCTTCAAATTTCATTTTTAGGTAAACAACAAAATTTGATTCATTTAACTGGAAAATTGAAATTACCATCAGCAAAATACCTAAGTATAAAATGTGCGGTTGTTAAAATTTTTATTGGTATTGTTGTACGGAGGGATTAAGAATTTATTTATGTTATATAGTTAAATGGGGTTTGGCCTCCCTAATCCATTCAATCAAATTTAGCTTAATCAAAACGGAAGTGCCAATAATTATGTAATATTATATCGTATATTATATAATCAACAAGTTATTCATTATATTGGTTCGACGAACAGCATATGTTGTATGTTATTCAACAAACACAATAAATTTTATGAGCTTTTATTGATTTTATATCAAAATAATACCAAAATGAATAAATAATTTTCTCTGCATTTTTGCTACCCGCACTTGAATTATAATTTTGGATTTTACCCTTTTAAATAATTTTGGCATTTACGAAACGTTCTGTTTTGCCCACATGTTGTGCTACTTATTTATAAAGATGAGTATTGAAATATATTTAGATGGTTCCAAGTATTTCACACTTTATTTTTCGTAACATTATTCTCTACCCATGAAATAATAACCCAATCCTAATCCTAATTTCAATTTTATATTTTAATGTCATTAAAAATGATTTGTTTATAGTTCATCACCAAGCAATTATTAATTAGTTTAATAGACATGCTATTAAATTTATAATTATTGTCTTGTATACAGCACATTTATAATTATCTGCCCGATAAAATCTACACATTAATATAATTTGTACAACATAGTTGTAATCGATCAAATTTTGTTTCAAAATGTTTTTGTCAATCAAACTTTAAGTGGAGTGAAAAATGTTTATTCAATTATGAAATGCTTTATATGTTAAAGGAAATACACCTTTATGTAGGTACTATACAAATGTACATATTTAAATCGATTCATTTTAAGTTATGTTTTGTATTGGTATATTTAGTGTAATAAAAATAAATTTGAGTTAATTCAAATTGAAGTGATTGTAGAACCGGTTTCAAAAGTTGGCTACTTCAGATGCTCTAATCTAATCGAACCTTTTAATTATTAAAAATTATTTCTAGCAATAAAAATGTTAAGCCTTTGTTTGTAGGATATATGAATGGTTCTAACATCAGGTCTGCAGTTATGGTAAGAAATGCTGCGTCGATTGCTGCTGAAAAGACATGGACGGAGGAAGATCAAAAGGCGAGATCGGATATTATTTTATTAATCAATCCATCAGAGCTAAAACAAGTAAAGGGCAGTGGCACTTCTCGCGAGGTTTGGTTAAAGCTTAAACATATTTATAATCCAAGAGGACCTAAAGCAGTTAACACTCCAGAAGATGTAGGAAGGGGATGATATCCGTGACCATATTCAAAAGTTTCTCGACGCAATCGATAAATTTGAAGAAATGGATGTTGAAATCAATGCGGACTTTATTGTACAGTTTACCGCCAAATTTCGAAAATTTTCGACGTTCAATAGAGTCTCGTGACGAATTGCCATGAAGGGAAATGTACGATCAGCAGTTCCCGATGCATTATTTGGAAACAAATTTACGAAGAAGCAAAAATTCCAAAGATCGATGAAGAAAGCGAAATTCCCATTTAAGTGCAATGTATGTAATAAAGTGGGTCACAGAAGGGCTGATTGCTGGCACAGATCAAAGCAGAGTAAATCAACTTATACAAAGAGAGAATTCGCGAAGAATGCCGAAGACGTATCGTTGTATATTGTGTCGAAATTTTCGAATCAATACTCCGCACTCAAAGCTGAAAACGAAAAAATAAATCAACGATGGTTTCTCGATAGTGGATGTTCCACACATCATTGTAAGGATGAAGAAAAATGTATGGACATGACTTTTGTTTCAAACGGGACCATCTACGATGCTAAGTGCCAAAGGAACCTCAAAAATGAAGGCTACAGTATGAATCCAAAAGAAAAATGTAAGTTTAAACAACGCCGCTGTGCCAGATTTGGGGTACTACGTAACGTTTAGAAACAACGGAGCTACGATCGGAGACGATGGCGGAAATACATCATTATTAGCCAAAAGAGTTGGAGAACTGTATTATATACAAGTAAACGAAGTATACGAATACCGAAATATAATGGAATCGGAACGGCAAAAGTTTACGGGAATGCCAACGCGATAAAACGATTAAAGGATTAAAACACGAATTAGGCTAACTAAAAATTTGATTGTGAAGCTCGAAAAAGTCGAGTTGTGAAACGGAAATATTAGAAATAATTCATAGCGATGTGTGCGGTCCTATGCGCTCTGATTCGAATGGGAAAGCGAGTTACCTTCATCGATGGCAATTCGAGATGGTGCGAGATAAAATTGATCAAAGCAAAAGATGACGTTCTCAAAATATTCAAAGCGTTTAAGGCAACCGTAGAGAATCAAACCGGAAGAAAAATTAAAATATTTATAATCGGATAACGGTAAGGGATACTTGAACAACAAACCCGATTAAGTTCTTCGAGAAATTGGTATCGAAAAGCGGCTCAAGGTTCCATAGAACAAAGAGGAATAAAATGGGGTAATCGTACACCACAGATGTAACGAGATGTCTCTCAACAGATTCACAACTCATGCAATCTTTTTGGGCCGAAGCAATCTCTACAGCGAATTATATTGGAAATTGTTGTCCTTCGAGCAGCTCAGATGGAAGGACGGCGTACGAAAAATGGACGGGAAAAATTCCCGATGTGAGTTACTCCCAAGAATTCGGGGCAATTGGATACGGTCTTAAGCGAGATCCTAAAAAAGGAAAATTCGATCATCGATTAAAGAAATGTGTATTTCTTTGTTACTCCGATCAAAACAGATTGACTGAAAATAACCATGAACACGAACAGAAGGTAAGCCGAGAAGTGCGAATATTGCATTACAATCTATTGATTTCATGAATGATGACGAAATTGATAGAATCTAGCATAATTATTCCCATCATCATCATCATCCTCACACGAAATGATGAGGAAATTTATATGGAAACACCTGATTTGATTGAAGAAGGTTTAAAAATAATTGAGAGACAGGTGAGACAAAGAGACAGGTGTTCGTATACAGGATTCATATTCAACTTAAGTGCTGGTCCAATATTCAGATAGTCAAAGAAGCAGCAAACTGTAGCGCTATCATCTACCGAAGCTGAATACATGGCATTCACAGAACCTACAAAAGCATCAACGATATTTGCATCTACTTGGAATCAAATACGTGAACATGAAGATGCATTAATACCTTTCACATCGACGGGAAGTGTTAAATTTTATAAACTATCATAGCAACGCTCGAATATCGATGTACGATTGTATTTTGTTATAAAATCAAGATTGTTTTATGGCCCAACCAGCGAATCAGTAACAACTTAACGTAATAATGCGATATACAGAAAGTACATGTTACTGGCCAGCGAATCTTTTAGAACTTTTCGTTTAGTTCAGCTGTCACTTAACAGAGCGAAAATTAACGCGCAAACTGAAGGAAATGTCAGAATACATCAAAATTTTCTACGCATACTTTTCTTAAAAATAATAAATTTTGATATTCACATTACAATTTTAATGCTGTATTTGTCAGTTGTTACGGATTCGGTGGCCGATTTGTCAAATATTCTGTAAGGAAATAATTTCGTTAGATTCTGTAAGAATTCTTACTGATTCGCTGGTTAGCCCATAATTTAACAGAATTGTTTTCTGTTTTATCGTTGAAATTTTATACTCTAAATAACATCTCTGTATCAATTAATAAATTCTATAAGTTTCAATTATCAAAACTGCGCTAATAAATTCTATTGATACGGATAATTCAATAATGAAAATATATGCTACAATCTATGGCTAAGAGGCAAGCGACCCGTTCTAAAAATTTTACAATTTCTATAAATTATTTAAAATTTTTAAAATTTTTGAATTCAATAAACTCGATACGTTTTATAAATGCCATAAATTTCTGAAGTATTGTCAACTACGTTAGTTCTGCAATTTCTAAAAAAAATTTAAATTCCATATTAAATTTCCCAATTTTTACAAATTTTATTTTTGCTGAAAATTTCGTATTTCCCATAAATCCTGTGGGTTTTTAAATTCAATAAATTCCATAAATTTTATCAATTCTCTAAATCCATTAATTTTTATAAATTTGATAAATTCTATTAATTTTGGTAATTCTTTCAAATTACTAAATTCATTGAAATCCATTAATTTTATAAATTCGATAAATTCTTGAAGTTTTGTCAACTAAGTCAATTTCATAAATTCTTTAAATTTTTAAATGTTATATTAAATTCCCCAATTTACCTAAAAACTTTATTTATGCTGAAAATTTGATAATTCATATCCCAATCTTTTGAATTAAATAAATTCTATAAATTTCATTATTTCTGTAAATTCCATTATAACTTTAAATTAAAAAAATCGATAAATTCTTCAAATGTCATAAATTATATAAATTCTGTAAATTCAATAAATAAATTTTGTATATATCATAAATTCTACAAAAGAATTTTTTAAATTTCATTTTAAATGCCACATTTTCAACAAAGTTTATTTATGCTGAAAATTTCAAGATTCCCATTAAATCTTTCGAATCCTATAAATTTGATAAATTTTTTAAATTTTATAAATTTTTTAATTTTTATAAATTCAAAAAATTCTTTTAATTCTGATGATTCTATAAATAAAATAGATGCTCAATATATGGCTAAAAGGCTACCTATTAATAATATTTTATAATTTCTATAAATTCTACAAATATTACAAATTATTATAAATTTTGCAAATTCAATAAATTCTATAAATTTTCAAAAAAATGTTAATGTTATATTAAATTCCAAAATTTCATATTTCGACTAACTTTTGTGATTCCTTTAAATTCAACAAATTCTATAAATTTTATAAATTTTGTAAATTTTAAATTTCGATAAATTTAATAAATTCGATAAATTTTATTAATTCGAATAGTTTTAGTCCTTTCTATCAATCAAATATAAGAAACAATCTATGGCTAAAGGCCACCAACCCGTACTTATTTTTTTTTAATTTATCTAAATTATTTATTTCTTAATTCGATAAATTCTACAAATATTATAAATTATATAAATCCTGTAAATTCCATAAATTTTGTAAATGTTAAAAACAAATTTACAAACAAATGTCTACATATTATTGTATATTTATGCTAAAAATTTCATATCTCCCATAAGTTCTGTGAATCATTTAAATTCAATAAATTCTATAAATTTTGTAAATTTTTAATTTCGACTGGTTCAATAAATTTGATAAATATTAATGATTCTGATAATCCTATAAACAAAAAGGATGCTTTAATATATGGGCCTTCTTTGCTATAAATTTTATAAATCCTATAAATTCTGTAAATTCAATAAACAAATTTAATATATTCTACAAATCCCTAGACTTTTGTCAACTATGTCGGTTCTTTAAATTCCATAAATTTTATAAATTCTGTAATTCCTTTAATTTCGATCAATTCGTTAAACTCTGTCAATTCGGATAGTTCTGTCAGTAAAATATATTTAATAATCTATGGCTAAGATGCCAGCACCCGTCTTAAAATTTTATAATATATCTAAATTATTTGAAATTTCTAAAATCTGTCAAATCTATAGATTGAATAAATTCTACAAACATTTTAAATTCTGTAAATAAAATAAATTCGATAAATTTTATAAATTCAAATTCTATGAATTGTTTAAATTTTATAATGAACTCCCAAATTTATACAAAGTTTATTTATGCTGAAAATTTCATAATTCTTTTAAAATCTGTGAATCCTTTAAATTGAATAAATACTTTAAATTTTATAAGTTCTGTAAATTCTTTAAATTCTATAAATTCAATAAATTCGATAAAACTTTTTAATTCTGATGATTCTATAAATAAAATAAATTGTCAGTATATGATTAAAAGGCTAACGACCCTTGATTAACGTCATATAATTTCTTTAAATTCTATCAAATTTCTCAATTCTATAAAATTTTTAAAGTTCGATAAATTCTACAAATATTATAAATTATATAAATGCTGTAAATTCAATAAATTCTATCAATTTTTAAATTGTGCAAAATTTTAATTTCAATAAATTCAATAAATTTGATAATTAATGATTCTGATAATTCTATAAATAAAATCAATGCTCTTAATCAATGGCTCTTTGATTGCTATAAATTTTTTAAATTCAATAAACTTTTCAAATATTATAAATTGTATAAATTCTGTAAATTACTGAATTTTTGTCAAACCTGTCAGTTCTATAAATTCTATAAATTCTGTAATTTCTTTATTTCGATAAATTCATCAATTTGTTAAACTCTATCAATTCAGATGGTTCTGTGAAGAAAATATATGTAGCAATCTAGTTAAGAGGCCAGCAACACTTCGTACAAATTTTATAATTTATCTACATTATTTAATATTTCTTAAATTTTTCAATAGGAAAAATAATTTAAATTAATTCCATAAACAATAAAAATTCTGTAAATTTCATAATAATTCTATAAATACCCGAAGTTTTGTCAATTTCAATAGTTTCCTTGAGTTCTACAAATTTCATTTATTCTAAATACTTCATATTTCCCATAAGTTCTGTGAATCCTTTAAATTCAATAAATTCTATAAATTTTATAAATTTTGTAAATTTTCAATTTCGATAAATTCAATAAATTTTGATAAATACTAGTAAAGCTTTTATAAATTCTAGTCAATTATTCCAATTTATTTCAATTCGATAATCTTTACAAATATTACAAATTATATAAATTTAGTAGGTTATACAAATTACTGGACTTTTGTCAACTTGCCAGTTCTATAAATTCTATAAATTTTATAAATTCTGTAAATTCTTTGATTTTTGATAAATTCGATTAATTTTATTAATTCGAATTTTTCAAGTCCTATCTGTCAATAAAATATACGAAACAATCTATGGCCAAACTAATAGGCCAAAAATCCATCATAAAATTTTTATAATTTAGCTATCTAAATAATTTAAAATTTCTAAAACCTTTGAATTCTATATTAGTGACATTTCATTTGCCAATCTACAACAACAATGCTATATAATGAATTCAAATTTAGAATTCATTGAATTCCTGCTGAGTTGATGGTATTGCAATTCCAATTCCATTTTGTAGTTACTGTGTTTGTCACCAGAGTTTTCGTATTTCATTTTTTTTGTTTTAAATGTTGTCATCTTGTATATTTTTGTTAATCTATATCTATATATGTATATAAAAATGAATTCCTGTTTGTTTGTTCCGAATGGGCGTCTCAGCCGCTCAACCGATCGCCATGAAATTTTTACCATGTACAAGTTGCATATCCAGAACCAACCTTACGATATTTTGGAAGGGGCTGGACCCCGGGGTCTAGGGGCTGCGGTACAAATTTTTTCGAAAATTTTAATTTTCTTTAAATTTTTCCACGAAAATGAGCTTATGGGCTGGTTATATGAAATTACTGACATGTTCGAATCCGAGGGGCCCAGCCCTAGATCAAAAATTAATTTTTACACAAATATTTGATTATTTCAAAATTACTTCTCAGTCTCTCAACCGATTGCCATGAAATGTTTACCATGCAAATGTTGCATGTTCAGGACCAATCTTACGATATTGTGAAAGGGGCTGGACCCCGGGGTCTAGGGGCCATGGTACAAATTTTTTCAAAAATTTAAATTTTTTACGAGAATGAGATTTGGAAAGGGGTTATATGAAATAAGAGACATGTTCGAATTCGGGGGTCCGCCCCTGGGTCAAAAATTCATTTTTACATGTAAAGATACAATTATTTGATTGTTCTGAAATAACGCCTTAGCCGCTTTACCCATCGCCATGAAATTTTTACCACGTATATGTTGCATGTTCAGGACCAAGCCCACGATACTTTTGAAGGGGCTGGACCCCGGGGTCTAGGGGCTGTGGTACAAATTTTTTCTCAAATTTCAATTTTTTAAGATTTTTTTGACGGGAATGACTTTAGGAAAGGGGTTATATGAAATTAGTGACATGCTCCAGTCCGGAAGTCTGCCCTGGACCAAGAATTCATTTTTACGTGTATAGATACAATTATTTAAATGCTCCGAAATAGCGCCTTAGCCGCAAATTTATACACCAAAAAGGATATCTAGCGTGCGATTGTTATACACAAATCATACCTCTGCTATAATTGAATTAATTATTCAAATTAATTTTATTAATTTAAATTTAAGACAATCTTTCATCACTTTACCTCAAGACAAATCTCTGAACACCATCCATACTAATAATCCATTTTTACTGGTTTGACATTTACTGTTTAGTGATATCCTATTTATCGTATCCTGTTTTGAAATGTACGATAGTCAGCGAGTTCTAATTTCCACATAACCTCAGAAATAATTAACATTCTATTTTAATCCACTATTGCAACCGGCGGCTTTTAATGAAAATAGTAGTTTCATACTAAGCGCCAATAGTTTATTACTTTATTTAGTTTATTACTTAAATAATCAATGATTGTTTCATAAAATCAATTCTAGGAAAGGTACTAAAAAATATTGTACGTATAAACTGATTTACTTTGAAAAGTACTAGCGTTTTATATTTGAAAATAGCATCTTCTACAAGAAACATCCTTGGATTCAAATTATTGTACGTGTAAAATTGCCTTACTTTGAAAAAACTTCTTTTGTTTTTCGAAATGTCATTTTCAACCACAGACACAGTTCGCGGTAAAACGTATCGAAGTGGACGTAGTTTTAATCGTTTTGAATAAATTAATATTAATTTGTGTTTCGGATGCCGTTGTTCTCGATTAGTTAGCTATATTGCAATAAAATAATTGTTGGTGATTATTTTCCAGGTATTAAATATTATTTCAAGTGAATATACATTCTTATTAGATTTAAGTTTTCACTTTATGAACGTGTTAATCTATGATTACTTTTTGATTGTAGATAACATTTGATTTTGCTTAAAAAAAATTCCGTAAAGACATTTTCAAACACAGTTCGCGGTGAAACGTATCGAAGGGAACATAAAAATCGTTTTGATAAATTGATACTAATTTCTGTTTTGAATGCCCGTCATTCCTGATTAATTAGCTACACGATTAATTTTTGCTTAAAAATGCCACCGAAAAAAGATCAATTGGGCAGTAACTGCAAAGTCGAAGAAGATTAGAGCCGCAAGGGTGGCTGAATCAAGCGAACAGCGTGAATCACGACTTGAAAATGATCGAAGCAGTACGTCTTCTTCTAGAGCTAATGAAACAACTAAACAGCGCGAAACACGACTTGCAAACGTTCGAAGCAGGATGTCTTCTTCAAGAGCTGATGAAACAACTGAACAGCGTGAAACACGACTTGAAAATGTACGAAGCAGTATGTCTTCTTCTAGAGCTACTGAAAAAATTGAATATCGTGAGGCCCGGCTGGAAGTCGATCGGTTACGATATGGACGATAATAGAAATTTTTAGAGGTGATTTAAAGTTAGCAGCATTCAATTACAAGAAAGACTATGATTACAATGTTTCAATTGGGCAAATGGAAAACATTTGTTTGTATTGTCATGCTTTAAAGTTTCACAATGAATCGCCTGGAATGTGTTGTTCAAATGGAAAAGTGAATTTGCCTCCTCTGGATGATCCACCTGAACCTCTTCTAGCTTACGTCTCCGGCACTACTGAGTTATCCAGACATTTTCTACAAAATATTCGAAAATACAACTCATGCTTTCAAATACAGCGATGTAAAGAGAGAATTCTTGCATAACAATCAAGGTATTTGAATTATATACCTCCCGTGCAACGCCGGGTAACTCAGCTAGTATTTTATAAAAAAAAGCTAATAATGAAATTATTTCATGCGCAACGGCCGTCTATGTTTTTGATTTTCAGAAAACAATGAAAGAATTATAAATATCATACTACCAACTATTCAAAATAAATCACGAGAATTGGTTGGTCATTTCTTTTGACCAAATTTGAATTCTGATTCCAATTCCAATTCCTTGGTCAAATGAAATGTCACTATTGTAGATTGAATAAATTCTAAAAACATTATTAATTCTGTAAATTCAATAAATTCGATACATTCACACATTTTTTTAAAATACACATTTTTAAAATTTTTAAAAACACTTGTTAAATATTTCGCAAAATTTTGCGAAATATTTAACAAGTGTTTTTAAAAATTTTAAAAAGGTGTGTATTAAGTGTGTTTCGCCAAGTGCCTACGGCAGAAAGTGTAAAAAGTATAAATTAGATACATTTTATAAATTCTACAAATTCTATGAATTTTTTAAATTTTATAATAATCTCCCCATTTTCTACAAAGTTTATATATGCTGAAAATTCTTTAATTCTTTAATTTCTGTAAATTCAATAAATTTGATAATTTTTTTAAATTCTGATGATTTTATAATAAAATAAATGCTCAATATATGATTAAAATGCTACATAGTAACCTCTTATAATTACTTTGAATTCTAAAAGATTTTATAAGTTCGATAATTCTACAATTATAAATTACATAAATCCTGTAAATTCCTGTAAATTCTATAAATGATGAAAAAACATTAATGTTGTACTAAATTCAAAAATTTCTGCAAATTTCATTTATGCTAAAAATTTCATATTTCCAATAAGTTCTGTGAATCTTTAAAATTCAATAAATTGTATAAGTTTTATAAATTTTGTAAATTTTTAATTTGAATAAATTCAATAAATTTGATGAATTTTAATTACCTATTAGAATAGTTCTAATTCTTTTTATCAATAAAATTTAAGAATGAATATATGGCTAAGAGGCCAACAAACCGTCCTAAAAAATTTACAAATTAAAATTTTATAATTATTTGAAATTTGTTAAATCTTTGCATTCTATAGATTGAATGAATTCTACAAATATTATAAATTCTGTAAATACAAAAAATTCAATAAATTTTATAAATTCTATAAGCTCTATGAATTTTTTAAAATTTATAATAAACTCCTCATTTTCCACATAGTTTATTTATCCTGAAAATTTCATAATTCCCATTTAATATGTGAATACTTTAGATTTATTTAATTCTTTAAATTTTATAAGTTCTGTAAATTTTTTAATTTCTATAAATTCAATAAATTCGATAAAATTTTTACTTTTGATGATTCTATAAATAAAATTAATGGTCAATATAATGATTAAAATGCTAGCGACACGTCATTAAATTATATAAATCCTGTAAATTCAATATATTTTATAAATTCTACAATAAAATGTCCACAAATTTTATTTATTTTCCATAAGTTCCCTGAATCCTTTAAATCAATAAATTCCATAAATTTTATAAATTTTGCAAATTTTTAATTTCAATAAATTCAATTAATTTGATCAATACATTTTATTAATTCTAATCCATTATTCCACTTTATTTCAATTCGATAAACTTTACAAATATTATAAATTGGATAAATTTATACAAATTCCTGGACTTTTCTGAATTCTGCCAATTCTATAAATTTTATAAATTTCGTAAATTCTTGAATTTTCAATAAATTCGATAAATTTTATTAATTCGAGTGGTTTAGTTCTTTCTATCAATCAAATATAAGAAACAATCATGTCTAAAGGCCAACAACCCGTGCTAAAAATATTATAATTTATCTAAATTATTTATTTCTTAATTCAACAAATTCTACAAATATTATAAATTATTTAAATCCTGCATATTGAATAAATTTTATAAATATAAAAAAAAAAAAAATTACAAACAAATTTCTATATATTTATGCTGAAAATTTGATATTAAGTTCTGTGAATTATTTAAATTCTATAAATTTTCTAAATTTTTAATTTCGATTAGTTCAATAAATTTGATAAATACTAATGATTCTGATAATTCTATAAATAAAAAGAAAGCTTTAATAAATAGTTCTTTGATTGCTGTAAATTTTATAAATTCAATAAACAAATTTAATAAATTCTACAAATTCCTGAACTTTTGCTAACTATGCCAGTTCTTTAAATTCCATAAATTTTATAAATTCTATAATTCCTTTAACTTCGATAAATTCAATCAATTCGTTAAACTCTATCAATTCGGATAGTTCTGTCAGTAAAATATATGTAACAATCTATGGCTGAGATTCCAGCAACCGTATAATTTATCTAAATTATTTAAAATTTCTAAAATCTTTGAATTCTATAGATTGAATAAATTCTACAAACATTTTAAATTCTGTAAATAAAATAAATTCGATAAATTTTATATATTCAAATTCTATGAATTGTTTAAATTTTATAATAAACTTCCCATTTTCTACAAAGTTTATTTATGCTGAAAATTTCATAATTTCCATTAAAACTGTGACTCCTTTAAATTGAATAAATTCTTTAAATTTTATAACTTCAGTAAATTCTTTAATTTCTATAAATTCAATAAATTCGATAAAACTTTTTAATTCTGATGATTCAATAAATAAAATAAATTGTATATGATTAAAGGATTCTTGATTAACATTATATAATTTCTTAAAATTCTATCAAATTTCTCAATTCTATAAAATTTTATAAGTTCGATAAATTCTACAAATATTATAAATTATATAAATGCTGTATTTTAATAAATTCTATAAATGTTGAAAAACAAAATTACAAACAAATTTTTACAAATATTATTTATGCTGCAAATTTCATATTTCCCATTATTTCTGTGAATTCAATAAATTTGATAAATATTAATGATTCTGATAATTCGATAAATAATCTGAAAGCTTTTCTCGACGGGTCTTTGATTGCTTAAATTTTATAAATTCGAGAAACTTTACAAATATTATAATTTCTGTTAATTCAATACATAAGTTTAATAAATTCTACAAATTCCTGAACTTTTGTCAACTCGGCCAGTTCTATAAATTCCATAAATTTTATTAAATTCCGTAAACCCTTTAAATTCGATAAATTGAACCAATTATTTAAACCCTATCAATTCGGATAGTTCTGTCAATAAAATATATGTAACAATCTATGACTAGGAGGGCAGCAACCCGTCCTTAAAATTTTATAAATTATCTAAATTATTTAAAATTTCTAAAATCTATGAATTGAAAAAAAAATTTGAATTTATTAAAGACAATTATCACTGTAATTTGAAAGCATATACTTTAGTAAACCATTTTAAAATTAGCTTTTGGATTTTATAAAATTGTAAATTAAATATATATAAAAATTTTATAATTATAAATGTTAAAATATTAAAAAGTGATAAAAGCCGATGCAAAAATCAAAATGGGTGTTTACAACCTATGTATGTAGTAGTTGAAAAAAAAATTTGAAATAAATTCCATAAACATGAAAAATTCTGTAAATTCAATTAATAATTAATAATTCTATAAATTCCTGAAGTATTCAGGTTTTTAAGTATGTAAGTACTATAAATTGTATAAATTTTTTAAATTCTATGTTAAATTTCCCAATTCCTACAAATTGTATTTACGCTGAAAATATCACAATTGTGATAATTTCTGTGACTCCTTTAAATTTAAAAAATTTTATAAATTCTGTACATTCTCTAAATTTTGTAATATTTAGAAATTTGATAAATTCGTATAATTCTGATAATTCTACAAGTAAAACAATTGCTATAATCTATTGCTACAAGACAATCGACCTACGTAAAGCGTCCTATAAATTGTGTATGTAATACCTAAATGTTATTTAAATTTCTAAATTTTTTGAATTCTATAAACTTTTTTATTTCGATAAATTATACAAATACTATTAATTCTACAAATTTTGTAAATTTAATAAATTCTATAAATTTTAAAAATTCTATTGTATAAATTCCTGAAGTTTCGTCAATTCTGTCAATTCTATAAATTGTATAAAGTTCATAAATTCTTTAAATTCTTTAATTTCTATAAATTCATGGAATTCGATAAATTTTACAAATATCATAAATCCTATAAGTTCTGTTAATTCATTAAATAAATTCTATAAAATTTTTAATTTTTCTAAATTTTATATTAAATTCCCAGTTTTTGAATTTTTAAATTTTTTGGATTCTACATATTTTATAATTTCGATAAATTCTACAAATACAAATTCTGTAAATTTTTTAAATTCTATAAATTCCTAAAATTTCGTCAACTCTGTCAGTTCTATAAATTCTATAAACTTTTTAGATTCTATATTAAATTCCCAAATTTATACAAATTGTTTTTATGCCAAAATTTCCCAATTCTGGAAATCCTTTAAATTCAATAAATTTTATAAATTTTAAAAATTTGTAATTTTTTTTATTTCCATAACATCAGTAAATTTGATAAATAAAATAAATGCTACAATCTATGGCTATCTAACAGGTCAGCCCTAAGGCAAGATTCCTTACATTTTATAAATTCTTTAAAATTTCTATATACTTTGTATCCTACACATTTTTTAAATGATATTTATTTTGTCAGTTCTTGATGTTCTAAAATTCTAAAAATACAGAATTAAAATTCTTTAGTTTCTATAATGTCAATAAATGCTGTAATCTAGGGCTAGGTCCTTACCGCGTCTCAAGTGTAATTTTTCGAACCGGATTGATTAGCATTGTGCGTAAGTTGTAGGTGATCTGCCCAACGAACAATTTCACTCATATATTTTTTTTATGTCTGTCGGTCGATGTAAGTTATATTTAATTTATTATTATTTTTTGTCAGCGGTGACAAACGAACTCGAGACCGCGGCACGTCAAGAAATACTTAACCAGCGCTCAACATACGATAAAAACTGCAAAAGCAATAGATGCTGTAAATTCCTTAAATTTTATCTATTCTGGCAGTTCTATATATTTTTTTAATTCTACTATAAATTAAGCAAATTATGCAAATTTAACTTGAGCTAGAAATGCGCCCTAGATGGCTGCTATGGTAAACATACACATTCTGAAAATATTATAAATTCTATAAATTCTTTAAAATTCATTCAATTTCTGGTGAGTGGCGAAAACTGAACTACATAGAGACTACAACATATTAAGACACTACTTTAATCATTGCTCTACATTCGTTGACTTTAGTCTTTGAATTTTATAAATTCTTTAAATTTTGTAGAACCACGCATAGAGTGGTATAAAATGGTTTCAACACGGTCAATTCTTTAAATTTTATAAATTCCATAAATTCTCTAAATTCTATAAACCTTATAAATTTTGTAAATCACAAGATTTTGTCTGTTAATTATATAATATCTTACTACTCAATAAGTTCTTTAGGTTTCTTCTTTAGAACCTCTCTTCATACTCAATTGGGTTCCATGGGCTAAGAGCTGAAATACTTTTGAACAGTAAGTATCCTCAGCTCCTTGCTACATTTTGGGTATTTGCTTATGCTGTGAGGATGAGACAAATTATAAGGGCACAAGCTATTAACTATGTCACAATTTGTATTCAAAAATTAACGCTAAGGCAATTTAGGCCCATTGGCCTGTAAACTACCGGCACACTACTTTACCGATGCTGATAAGCAATTTTGAGGTGCCAACCAAGAGCTATGAGCTGTAACGTCAAAGAAAAGCAACAAAAAAAAAAACCGAAATTCGTGGGCAAGATTAAAATCATTCAGCAACCAATAAATGTTGATAACTATTTGTGCTCACTCTATTTACGATAAAATACAGTTTATTGGATCACAATATGTAATATTTTGTATATACCTATAATAAATTGTAAATCGATTTTGATTCACATAATAGTTCAACAAAATTGTGAATCGAACTGCTTAATCGTGTAAAAATCCAGTTTTATGCCGCATTCAATCGATATTGCACGACACAGTTAAAAGGTCACAAAAACGATTTTTTTTTATGTTGTATGTTTTCTGTAAAATAACAACAACATGACAATAAAATTACGATTCAATCATAAAAACATTGAATTATTACCATGTTCAATTATTAATTGATTTTTGGGGCAATAAAATGGGAAACTCCAAACTTGACACACTTCAAAATAATATTAGAAATTGTTCGTGTAGCGTATAGTATGTACAAACCAATAAATACCAAATATAGTATTCTTGATAGTTCCTGTATATGTTATAGCGCATTTGTTATTCAAATATAGTGATTGAAAGCAATTAAAACCAAAACGAATAAATTCTCTTCAACTCGTTTCATTTATATACGTATATACACATAGAACCCAGGTAGAGTAGAATAACAACCATGATGATTAATCGATTTTACATACTTAATTCTTTCTAGACTTAATTGCGAACTCAATTTAAATAATAAAATAAAAAAAAATGTTTTAATAAAAAAGAAAAATTGTTGTACAGATAATAAATTACAATAATCGCTAGGTTTTGTTCTTGTTGTTGTTAAAGTTTTTTTTATTTTTATTTATTTGTCTATTTGTGAAGTTCAACAAAAGTTTTATCTGCATTTCCGATTCGTATACCACGCCACAACTGATTTAATATGTATATAATAGACTTTTAAAAGAAATTCTTGAGTTTTTTTGTAGGATGGTGGATATAATTCCAGGACTACAGAACATTTTGTCGGATTATGGACAAATATTGTGTATTTCAATAAAAGCAAATCACCTTCTGATAATTAAGCCATACTACACCGTTTTTGAACCAAGATTAGAATGTGTTACCAATGAGTCTCAGTCATTATTAATAAAATCGAATTCAATTCATTGAAAGGCTTAGCCGAATACATCTCAAAGTTTGATGGGTCTGATGAACATTGTTGAAAATTAAACAATCATTGGTGGTAGCGCAAGAGAAGCTATCAAAACAACATCCAATATTTAAAGTTGGGACGACATCAAAGATCTATTATTGAGAGAACATATTTTAAAAATATTAAAAAAGGAGAATCATATAATGGTGAATATTTTTTGGCGATGAGGGAGATATCAGAGCTAGGAAAAATAGAAGACTAAGCAATTTTTCAGTATGTCATCAGTGGTATCGACGACATTAAATAAAACAAAGTGTTATTATATGGCGCCAAAATAGTAGACGATTTTAGGGAAAAACTACAGCTGTGCGAAAAATATGAGCCGAAAGCAAATATCCAAGTGCAGCCTAAAAAACGCCGAGAAAATATTCAACCAATTTTGACGTTGATATTCACCTTAAATTCAAACGTATCGGTGCCTGGATTCCAAATTAAACCCAATGTTTTTACTGACTTTACAGCAGCCTCCCAAAGTCCACCAAAATGTGGTGAGGCTGGTGGTATGAAATGCCATGTTGTCCCATCGTTTATCAATAGTTGAGCGATTTCTTTAGATGACTTACGAAGTAATGTAGCCATTTCTCGTTCAAGCTGGTTTTTTGCCCCGACAAAATTAGATCCGTTATCGCTATATAAATCACTGCACAATGCTCTTCGTGCAGTGAATCGTTTGTAAGCTGCGATGAATGATTCAGTGGTTAAATCACTGACTGGCTCAATATGTATGGCCTTAGTTGTCATGCAAACAAAGATTGATAAATAACCCTTGTGTGCTTTATGACCTCTTCTCTTTGTTGCACGAATAAGTAGAGGTCCTGCATAATCGACTCCGGTTCTCAAGAATGGTCTTCCGGGTGTAACACGTACTTCTGGTAAATTTCCCATTAACTGTGTTCCAAATTTAGCATTAAACCAATGACACTTCATACATTTGGATATTAAATTTCGTGTTAAATTTCGACCGTGTATGATCCAGTATTTTGTTCGAAGATGAGCTAATGTCAATTGTGTTCCTCCATGCAATGTTTGTTCATGGGCTTCTTGAATTAGTAGTTTAGCTATTGGATGATTCCTTGGAATGATAACTGGATGTTTCTCATCATAGCTCCAAGTTGTTGTATTTTCAACTCGACCGCCGACTTGTAATATATCTTGGTCTAGGAATGGAGACAACGATTTTACCTTACTTCTATTTGATATTCCTTTTTGGTTCGTAAGGTCGTGAATTTCAGTTTTGAAATGTTGTCTTTGCGATATTTTAATCAACAGTTGCGTGGATTTTCGTATTTCTTCCGCCGTAGGAGCTTCTTGGTTACTTATTACCTTCTTTCGGCCTTTGTTGATGAATCTCGCAACATATGCTATAATCCTTTTTATGGTATTGAAGTTGGAGTATTTTAGATATAATGGATCGATAACGTTGTCTGATGTTACCGTAGCTGTACTCAATACTCGTTGTTTAAGTTCCAATTGGTCTGGTATTTCCTCTACTATCATTGGCGTCAGCTGGATTGCATTCTCAAAGATAACCTCAGGCCCGTTCCACCATAAATTATGTGTTATTGGTTGATTTGACATAAAACCACTGAGACGGAGAACTTAAGTTCTGGATTTCCGATATTTTATTTGTCACGAATGTTTTAAATTTGTGGGGCTTATTTTTCACCCACCCTATCACGATCATTGAATCCGTCCAAAAGTATGTTGTTGTATCGCCAAACTGCAAGTCTTGCTGCACCCTATTCATTAAATTTGCAAGCAAACTTGCTCCGCATAACTCTAGCTTTGGCAATGTTAGCTTGGTTGCTATTGGTGCTACCCGTGTTTTTGATGTTAATAAAGTTGCTTTATTTGATGTCCTGTCATAGAAGTATACAACTGCTGCATAAGCCACTTCGGAAGCATCGCAAAATCCATGTTATTCTCCTTGTAGAGATTGATCGAATTTAATCCACCTCGGAATTTTTATCTCCTCCAACCTTGAGAGGGATTTGTAATATTGCTGACACGTGTTTTCGATGTTTGTAGGCAGTTTTTGGTCCCAAGTCACGCCAGAGATCCATAGCGTTTGCATTAACACCTTGGCTTTTATCGTAGTTGGAGATAGCCAGCCTAGTGGATCAAATAATTTTGACGACTCAGATAACATTTAGCGTTTGGTTATTTCTCCAATTTTGACGTTGATATTCACCATAAATTCAAACGTATCGGTGCCTGGATTCCAAATTAAACCCAATGTTTTTACTGACTCTGATTCGTCGTTGTTGTGAAATATGATAGGCTCGAAGGCTCTCGAGTCCGGATTTACACCTTCTTAGGGTTGGAAACAGTTGGAGGTCCATTTTCTCAGGTTAAATCCTCCAGATTGTAGCAATTTTATCAGTTTAATTTGTGCCGTCTGAGCTTCCTCTATATTGTGACTTCCTGATAATAAATCATCTACGTAGAAATCTTTCTTAACTATCCTTGCCGCTATTGGGTAGTTTTTCTATTCATCGGCCGCTAGCTATTGTAGTGTCTTGATGGCATGGTGCCGAAGCCATTCCAAATGTCACGGTTATCAACTGGTACGACTTTATCATTTTGTCGGATGATGTTCTCCATAATAGTTTCTGATATTTTTGATCCTCCGGATGTATTCTTATTGATGCGTCAAATACGACCCTTAATTTTGTTCTGGTGCTGGTTGATTTGAGCACCGCGTGATGAGGAATATAATATTCATTGTCGTTATATTCCTTACTCTCAATCATATGTCCTTTATTATAGTACCCCCCGCGTCTGGTTACCAACCAAACCAGAAAAGCCAGAAGAGATCCTTGAGATTATTCAGGCAAGTAATCCAAATCTTCCAACGAAAGATTGGAAGATTGTCAAACAGGAGGAGGCTAAAGGGGGCTTCAGAATGGCAATCATGCTGCTCAATAAGGAGTCCCTTACTCCCCTGGCAGAGACAAAGGGGGTGATAAGCTTCGGTTTCGGGTCGATCACTCTCAACGTTTTTAAAAAAGATGAGGTAGGCATGCGCTCGGAGGACGGGCCGGAGGTGGACGTCGGACGGACCCAGCGGCAGACAGTCGAGCAAGCGCATAGGGTTATACCAGACGATGACGTGGAGCTGCTATTGGAGAGAGGCGGCCTTCTCTCGCTTGGATCCGATGGGGACACCCTGTCGGAATCTGAACGAAGAGAGGCTGGGGATTCTCAAGGCAGCGAAGTATCAATTATGGGGGGTGACACGGCGGATACTAGCGGCCCCCCGGAGGAAGGTAGCATTAGCCTGAAACAGGGAATGCATGAAGAGGTAAGTGAGATAATGCATGGTGATTAATATTGTGCAGATTAATCTTCACCATACGAAGGCTGCTTCGGCGGCTCTCGTTCTCAGACTGACTAGATCAGGAGAGGAGCTAGTGTTAATCCAGGAACCTTGGATTAACAAAAACAGGATCTGTGGCCTTAAGGTGAAAGGGTATACAACTTTGTACTCAAGTAACTCTGAGAAGATAAGATCTTGCATTTTAGTGAAAAATACTTTAAAAATTTTTCTACTTTCTCAATACAGTAGTGGTGACGTTACTGCGATCAGTATGGAGGTTGGCAGAGACAAGTTTTGGCTGGTCTCTGCGTATATGGATCGGGAGAAGGAGATCCCGCCGGATAACCTGGGGGACCTGATCCGAGAAGCAAGGAAAAATAGGATTGGTGTGATACTCGGATGTGATGCAAACGCGCATCACACAATTTGGGGGAGCACTGATATTAATGAGAGGGGTGAGTTATTTTTTGATTACTTATTAAATACTAACCTTTCAGTCTGCAATGTTGGGCAGGAACCGACATTTATCATTAGCAATCGGCAGGAGGTTCTAGATGTGACCCTCGCCTCGGATACTATTTTTCAGTTGATTAGGGGATGGAGAGTGGCGAAGGAGCACTCATTCTCTGATCATCAATATATAACTTATAACCTTAACATTCACCCGGTTACCCAGAAGCCTTTCAGGAATCCTAGAAGGACAAACTGGGAGAAATATGGGGAGGTGTTGGAGGAACTATTGCCGGAGGTCCCCGGACCTCCGGAGACAGTGGAAGAATTGAATTGCATTGTGGATGTTGTCACAAGAGCATGCAATCTTTCCTTTAATGCTTCTTGCCCCCTGATAAAGCCAAGGGGCAGGCAGAAACAGGCATGGTGGTCCATGGAGTTGGAGACCTTTCGGAAGGCGTGTAGGACAGCCTTTAATAAGGCAAAGAGCACGAGGCATGTACGGGACTGGGACTCCTATAAGGAGGACCTAAGAAAGTACAAAAAAGAATTGAGGAAGGCACAGAGGGGATCTTGGAGACTCTTTTGTGGTAGAATGGAAGAAGTCTCTGAGACTTCCCGCCTTAGGAAGATTCTATCTACTAACCCAACTAGTCCTAGTTACTTAATTAGACCAGACGGGTCATGGACAGCTTCAAGTGCGGAATCGTTGGAGCTTCTCATCGATACCCACTTTCCGGGAAGCTTTGATGACTCGATGGAGCCTGGAGCTCATCGAGGAACACCTCCAATAGATATGGAGGGCATATTGGATAGAGAGCGGATCAGGTGGGCGCTGCAGGGTTTTAAGCCTTATAAGTCGGCGGGCCCGGATCGGATTATACCAGCAGAGATTCAAAAGAACTCGGCAGCCATCATCCCCTGGCTAGAGGTTATCTTCAGGGGATGTTTGAAACTAGTCTATATTCCTAGGAATTGGACAGAGGTCAAAGTAGTCTTTATTCCGAAATCGGGAAAGAGCTCACATGCTCGTCCAAAGGACTTGAGGCCTATAACTCTATCATCCTTTCTGCTGAAAACCCTGGAAAGGTTGATAGATGTGTTTATTCGATCAAGAATTGAACCCAGGAATTGGGCAATGTCGCAGCATGCGTACTGTAAGGGAAAGTCGGTGGACACAGCTCTGCACGATCTAGTACGCACAATTGAGAAATTAATTTATTTGCAAGAGTTTTGCATGGTAGCATTTCTCGATATTGAGGGTGCTTTTAATAATGTAAAAACAGAGGCGATCATGGAAGGATTGTCTTTTTTGAAAGTGGACTGCTCTATAAGTAGGTTAATAAATCAGATGCTGGTAAGCAGGACTATTACCTCGGAGCTGGGAGAGTCCAAGATTAGAAGACGGGTGGTTAGAGGAACCCCACAAGGAGGTGTAATGTCCCCCATTCTCTGGAGTGCAGTGATTAATGGATTGCTGCTGGAACTAGAGAGAGAGGGGATAGGGGTTGTAGCATATGCTGATGATGTAGCGATAGCTGTCTCAGGCAAATATCTAGATACGATTAGGGATGTTATGCAGAATGCACTCCTGATCGTTACGAAATGGGCCAGCAAGTGTGGATTGGGGATTAACCCGTCCAAAACAGAGCTGGTACTATTTACTAGGAAATATAAAATTCCGGTGGTTAGCCCTCCTATCATAAACGGCAGCGGACTAGTTTTTGCTGACCGAGCGAGATTTCTGGGCATAATCTTTGATAGTAAGCTCAGCTGGAAGCCTAACACTTTGGAAAGAGTGAATAAGGCTATTGTAGCCTTATACTCGTGTAGAAACGCTATAGGTAAGAGATGGGGCTTGAAACCGGAGCTGGTATACTGGCTCTATACCGCCGTGGTAAGACCTGTGCTAATGTACGGGGTGGGTGTTTGGTGGCCAGCTCTAGATAAGGTAACTTATAGAGGTATGATGGAGAAGGTGCAAAGAACGGCCTGTATGCTTGTAAGCGGGGCGCTTAGGACAACACCTACACGCGCTTTAGAGGTTATGTTCCACCTTATTCCAATCGACCTTTATGGTAAACAGATGGCAGCCAACGTGGCTACGAGGCTCTTGGCTGTCTCTCAATGGAAGTGTCTTCAGGTGGGACACTCGACGATAGGTAGATTCGCTGGCGAATCTGGATTATATTACACCAACGTTGTGCTTCGATAAGGGTTTCCGTACCATCTTTCCCTCAAGGGAATCCTGGAGAAACGGATCAATCCTGGAAAACGAGGCAGTGCAATTTTTCACGGACGGCTCGAGGCTAGACGATCAGGTAGGAGCCGGAGTCTTCTGTGATAAACTTAATGTTAATATTTCTGTTCGTCTCCCTGACTAATGCAGCGTGTACCAGGCTGAAGTGGTGGCGATCGGGCAAGGCATGACATGGTTGAAGCATAATGTGGTATCCGGGAGGGATATCGCAATTTATGTGGACAGTCAGGCAGCGATCAAGTCACTTGGGGCAGTTTGTCTGAAGTCGCGGGTGGCGCTGGATTGCCGATCATCTCTTAACGAGATGAGCGAATATTTCAACATCCAGATAATCTGGGTCCCGGGTCACTCGGACGTCACGGGGAACTGCAGGGCGGACGAACTAGCTAGGTACGGTACGACTCTCCAGATGCAGCCGGAAATGGTAGGGCTGGGGAGGCCTATGGCAGTGCTAAAATGGGCGCTCAGTAAAAGGGCAATCGCCTTGACAAATGAGAGGTGGATCAACACTCTCACGTGCAGGGTAGCAAAGCAAGTTTGGCCTAAACTGGACTTGCGGCGCTCCAAGGTACTAATATCCCTGGGAAGACAAGAAATAGGATTGGTCGTAGGGATAATGACAGGTCACTGCCTTTTTGGGGATCATGCGAGAAGGCTGGGGATACAGACGAATGACTTTTGTAGAAGTTGCATGGACGAAGAGGAGGAGGAGACTTTGGAACACTTCCTATGCTCATGTCCGGCGCTATCATACAGAAGGCATAAGTATTTGGGTGTGTACGGTATGGACAGCCTTTCGGAACTCGCGGACTGTGGAGTGCGAGATTTATTACGCTATATAAATAGCTCTGGTTGGTTTCAACGGGAGTAATGGGGAGATGGGATCCTGTGGTATCACAACGGGCCATTGCTGGCCTAAGTGTGCGATAGCAGCCACTTCAACCTAACCTAACCTAACCTAACCTAACCTATTATAGTACCCTTCTATACACTCCTGATACTGCTTGAAAAATTCCTTTGCCACTGAAAACCGTCGTTGCAATTGAATGAATCTTGCTACGGCCCTTTGTTTGGATGATCCAAAAGATGGTACATTTTGGATAAAAGGAATTCGTACCGTGTAACGACCGTTTGTATCTCGACAATAATTCTGATTATAATAGTTTTTACATAGAGTTTCTTCCTCTGTCATCAGCTTCTTGGGTTGCATCTCTTCTACTTCCCAGAATTTCTTTAATTGCTGGTCGATGTCTGTTAAGGTAACCAATGACGTGATCTTGGAAGGTTTATTGTTGTTGGGGGTATTACCAAATATAATCCATCCTAATTCTGTTTGTTGGGCAATTGGTTCTCCTTGTTTTCCTTTGACAACCTGGTTCATCACAATATTTAGATAATAATCGCACCTAATAAGATGTCGATTTTGTTTGGTTGATTATAATTCGGATCGGCCCACACCAAGGTGTTTAAGTGACGCCATCTTTTACTGTCAAAATATTGGTCAGGCAGTGGTCGTGTTATATTTGGTAATTCTACTGCCTCCATTTCCATGGAGAAGTTCGATGAAAATCGCGGTTGTACACGGAAGGTGACTAATTTTGTGGCAGTTGTGACTTCGCTTTCATTTATAGCTCCTATTTCCATATATGTTTTCTTCGTTCGTTGTTTAATTAGCTTGGATGCCTTCTCGGTAATGACTGAAATTTGTAAGCCAGTATCTATTAACATCCGTAAGAGTTTTGTGGATGTTAACTGGTCGTATTGGTTTACTAGATGGTTCGTTATCTTTAACTGAACGGTTGTCTCACTTTTTGGAGTGTCATCTATCTTCGTGGTGAGCATCGTGTGTTGCGGTTGGTTATTGGAGTGCAATAAAGTGTTATGACGTCCCATACAAACTAAACATCGTATAGAATATGGACAGGGGTGGTGGTTCTCCTTTAAACACATATTGCGAAGCCGCTCTTGAGCGATGAATTTGGATCGTTCTAAGGTAGACTGTTGTTGGAAATTTATACAGTCTGTTAATTCGTGCTCTTGTTTACACAATACACAGCTTCTTTTAGTTTGTGTTCCACATGTGTTGACCCTTGCTGTCTGTGGAGCGGATGCTCCAAAACTGCGACTTACTGGTTTTGATTTTGTTGCTTCTAAGGCTTGGAATCTCCGTTCTAGGAAATTGAGAAATTCTTCTAGTGTTGGCATTTCTCTAGGATCCGCTATTGACATCTCGAATATTTTTGAAGTTTCAATGTCCAACTTTTTTATTATTATTAGAATTATAATGTAATTCCAAGACAATGTAATTATGCTAGGCTCTCGGTTAATAAATCATGTAATGATTTAATTGATGTTGCTGATTCCGAGTGTATTGTTGGAAAATTCAGCATCGCGTTCACATGGTTCGACGCCATTAGCCTTTTATTTTGGTATCGGTTTACCAACAGCTGCCATGCATCTCTGTAATTATCACCAGTGGTTTCAAGGTGGCTTATTAGTATGCCCGCGCTCCCAAGTACCGTAGTTTTTAGTTGGTGCATTTTTATAGTGTCACTGATGCCGTCGTTTTCATGAATAATCCTTCTAAATAGGTCATAAAAGGACGCCCATTTTAAGGGGTCCCCATGAAAATGTGGAATTTCAATCGGCCTTAATTTGACTTCATGTTCCATTGGTTTTTGTTTGTTCAGCACGTTGGTGATTCTGGATCTTAGTATCTCGAATTTGTTGATTAATGTTGAGTAGTAATCCTCGGTGAAGTACGGCATCGTATCTGCTTCATCAGCAGTAGCGTCCACTAATAGTTCCTCATGAAGCTGCTCGATTTTTGCTATCCTGGCATCGAGCTGAGTTAGCTTTTGTTTAATTTGATCTTTGCAACCATCAGCTTCTAACAATTGTGCAGCGTCTGCCATTAATCTATAGCACAAACGCATTTTGACCTCCTGCTCTTTATATTTGCGCATGTGCTCGCTGTCTTGCATCATCGAATTTTGTACATCGTTGTTTTTTGTAGTCTCGTTGACATTAGAGTTGCTTGTCATGTTGATGTTGGCTGGTGTGGTAGAAAGGCTTGGTAGACTATTTGTTGTCGTCGGCATATTGGTTGATGGTTTGATGGATAGATAATTATCATCATTTGCCGGCCTTTCCGTTACTGCTTTTAATTTCTCATTTAAATATTGTTGGAAGGTATTGTGGAATGTCTCAAATGATTTTCGTTCCACCCAGTAATTATGAGATGGATTTTCCTCATAGTATGTATCTCTCATCTCTCTATCGGTACGGGTGACCTCTTCCCAGATGGTGTTAATGGTGTCAAGTTTTTTCTGCAGGTACTCTTCTGTTTTTCTGCTCTCGCCATCTTTGTTGTAATTTGTTCTGAGTTTTTGTATCAACTCAAAACGAATACTCTGTGTTTTGTAATCTCGCTCCATTGCCTATTGTTTTTCTGCGGCGTTGATGTGACGAACTTTAATTTTCGAGAATTGTTTTGAATATTCTCGCACTTTCTTGATTGAACTGGTAGCCGTTTGTTGCTTGGCTCGAAGGACCAATGTTAATTTTCACTTTATTATCCAAGTCGTAAATTTGGACAAGCGATAAATCACAATATTTTGTGCAGCTAAAGAACTTGCCAATGTAGGGGAACTTTAGCTGAGAATGAATCAAAATGTTTTAATGCTTTATTTTAACTGTGTTTATTACTCAAAATGTAAGTGTTTATATACAAAAATAATTTGCCAACAACGCATAAATTATGTGGGAAACAATTAGTATAATTCAGAAATTGGATTCTATATCCGTAAATAATAATTTTACTTAAAGTCACTTAGTTGACAATTATTGCATCGCTAGTTGTTGTATTTGTAATGTGCCATGATTAGTGCAATATGTTTGGGTTGCATGATAAACGTAATCTATGTTCAAATCTGTGATTGAACACTGCATAGGATGTTTTAATTATGAAAAAAGGGTCATATATCGAATAATTGTCGAATGAAAGATGAAAGAACAACATTTTTTCGGTGCTCCAAATTTGGTCATAAAGCTCCCGACTATCCTCAAAAACAGCGACCCATACAACCACAGATACAGGCGTTAAAGGAAGAAGTAGTACCTAATAGGGAAGGAGATAAAAACAACTTGAGTTACAATCACAAATTTGTTACAATGTTCGGTCATTAATGAGAATCTCTTGTGGACATAGGAAGTGATCTAACACTTTTACTTTAAGAAATTTATAGCAGAAATTAAGAGGAATCAGAGGCAGCTTTATCGGAACTATAGGTTTTTTCTTCTTCGGAGAAATAATATTAGAGATTCTGATGAATTTAAGGGTAAAAATCTTGCGGTGCCACAATAGTCGACACAAGTTAGCTGCATAATCGAAACGGATATGCTACTCAGAAGCGGAATAGTCAAAGGATATGAGGGCATCGTTGTTAGGAAGCTACCAGATGATTTTCTAAGTATCAATTACAAAAGGAAGAAACTATTCAAATAGATAGCGACCGACATCGAAAGGAAATAGAAGAACTGGTAAAAAACTATGAACCTCAGAAATCCTGAGAATCGCCGATAAAGATGAAATTGATCCTGAAAGGATCACAAAAATCACCAAAACGAGTTGCTCCAAAGGAAAAGTTTGAAATAGAACGACAAATTAAGGAATGGCTTACACAAGGTATAATTAGACCAAGTTCTTTCGAATACGCTAGCCCAGGTATGACAGTTATGTACAGAAGACTAAATAGAGAAGTGGTGATGCATTGCTATCCCCTTCCTTTAAAAGGCAACCAGATAAATCAACCACACTCATTCAAAGTATTTTCAACGCTTGATTCAGCAATTCCCTGCTTTCGTTAGTCATATGGGGCATTATAAGTTTAATAAAGTACTGATTAAACTTCAAATGGAAAAAGTGCAAGTTCCTCTGCAAATAAATCGAGTTCTTAGGATACATTGTGCTTTGTGCCTGATGGAAAAATCAAACCAACGCCAGCCAAATCAAATGCAGCCAAAAATTACCCAGTTACTTCAGAAAGTTCATTCCCGATTATGCACTAATAGCGAGACCCCTAACCGACCTTTTGAGGAAGAATGCAAAATTTTAATGGGGAATACCACAACAAAATGCATTTATTTTTGATTTTATAGTTCTCCTATCCTAAGTATTTTCAGGCCCAACGCTCAAACCGAGTTACACAGATGCCCTCAAACAGGGTTATGGAGCTATTTTATTGCAAGAGGGTCCAGAAAATAATTTTCATTAAATTTATTACTTTAGCAAAAAGACCAAACCTACCGAGGATAGTTCAAGTTCATATAAATTAGAAGTACTAGCAATAATCGCAGCATTGAAGAAACTTAGGGTCTACCTATTAGAGATTAAATTCATCATCATAACTGACTGCGCCGCATTCAAAATGACTATAATTAACAAGCATATCAGCTGGGCTTTGTTTAGACATGTCGATGCACCTAGCAGGTATTCGGCAAAATTCATTATCGAAGATGGAGTTATGAACCAAATCGAATAGTTACAAAATAAAGATGAGAAACTTCAATTAATCAAGAACCTCCTGGAGCATGGGCCATACAAAACTTTCCAATCATTAGAGGAATATTATTCAAAGATGACCGTAAAAGCAATCAGCTGATCTGGGTTCCTAAAACGTTACAAGATGAAATTATTACAAGAATCCACCGTATTGGTCATTTTGGGACGATAAAGATGACCGAGATGATAGAAAGGGAAGTTAGTTCGAAACAATTGTATAGAATGTATACTCGTGGTTTCTACACCCCCTGCCAAAAGAGATGTCTCCGTTCCATTATTACCATTAGACCACCTAGATCCATTAATAAATACTGCAAAAAATTACAAATTTATTTTCTCTATTATAAATTGATCCTCCAAACCAAAAGGCGATATTTGGGAATCCAACATTTTTCCTGACAGACCGTGGTACAGCACTCACATCCAACTGTTTCTAAGAGTATTACAAGGAGAACAACGCTAGCCATACGTTTATTATAACAGGTGTCCGAAGAGGGAACGGACAGATCGAACGCTTACATTCAATCGTAATGACATTCTTGACCAAAATGTCCATTGAGAAACCAGAAAAGTGGTACCGACGAAGGCAAACGAAGCACAGATCGAACACCTTTCGAAATCATGTTTGGGGTTAAAATGCGCAATCCCGAAGATATAACAATTGCTGAAATAATATATGTAGCAAAAGTACAGGAAGAGCATAGGAACACTTTCGTGATATGGTTGCTATCAAACGCACTCAATTTGGAACTAGCCTGACATTGCATAGTTGTGGAAGTTGGCCCCAATGAACGATATAAGGTGGAAAAAGTAGGCAACAATGAAAGACCCATACTAACAAAAAGTTATACTGAATACATGTAGTCTTGGAGGCAACCAAAGAAAATATTTGATAAGTCAGGGTGCGGAATATACAAAATAATATTGCATTATTTTATATTTCAACCCTGCACTCATCCTTGTCAATAAACTAGCAAATAAATTAGTAATTTCCACGGAATTTTTACCATTTCGATCTTTATATGGCATAGTAGACGGAAATCCTCTTGTATTCTATCCAGAGTCACCAAATTTTTGAAACGACATAGAGTTTCTAGACGCTATCAAATGAAAACTATCAAATTTTTCAGATAATACAACGGGATCCAATTTATCAGCAGCGTTCATGGATCTCTTCCATTTCCGATAGACCGTTTTCACGATTGCTTAGGTTAATTAAGTTGTGATAAAACCACAGAGGATTATTATAATTGAACTTTTCAATAGACATAGTAGTTACACAACATGATTAAGACCATGAAATGAAACAAATAATATTCAGAGAACATTATGAGCAATTTTAAAGTGATAAATTTGATTTGAATTAATTTGTTATTTTGATTAATTTCCATAGATTTGTGGTTCACATAGTTGACCTTCGTTTACAAAAAACAATTTATCTTCATTTGTAAAAAATAAATCCAAAAATATTTTGTTGTTGTTTGGAACACTATTGACCTGAATAAGTACAAGCGATAAAATGGAATCAATACATGATTCTGACTGGTAAGTTTTGCTTTTTATTAACCGATTTCCAGCCCTCTGCATCTGATGCTATATTATACAGAATGATACAAATGACATCTTCGCAAATTGCGTAAGTAAAGTATAAGAATATATATTTAATACAATCCCTCGTTACACTCGTATAAATAATTTATTTTTAATGTAAGCTTGAGGTATAACACTTCTATTGCTGAATAACTATCAATTTCAATTTTCTATCAACATGTCCGCCTCAACCGATTCTGACTGATCAAGGAACAAATTTTTTGTATGAAATGTTTCAAGGTGTATTCAAAAATATAATTCGACACCCTATCATCATCCAACTAAACTTTAGAGTGATCTCACAAAAGCGTGGAAGATAATTTGATAAATTTTGAGATATCTTACTGCAAAGTAAATTGCAGTTATGTTTTTAATTTCCTTAGCGAGGAGAAACTAAAGGAAGCGAACTTTATATTTTGAGGGTTTACAGAGAGTTACTGTAATTCATTTATATGCAAATCCTGGAGCAGGGAGAGGGAAGGGGAGTCACCCATTTAACCCTTTCCCCACCTACATGGATTTGTCCCTGTTTCAGCGTGTATTTAAAAAATTAAAATGTTTGTAAATTTTATCAAACCATTAGAAAAGTGGCAAAATCGAATCACCGTATTATATTTATACTGAAAAAAAAATATTATATGGAATAAGTACTGTTGGTATGAATGTGATGAACCGGAAGTAATTAACAATAACTGTCAAAAGCGTAAATTTAAAAAATTACACAGACCAATTTAATGGGGATTGCGTATGAATGTATAGTATTAGTATCTGTCATTATAAACTATCATTAAAGCTTTTGCGTCTAGCCCCAAAAATATGATCTCAGTTGAAAGAGAACAGCTATTGCTGCAACTTTAACGCCGATTAACTCTATAAACATTCCTGCTGAATTTCGTTAGTTGATCGATCTTTTCTATTATTTCTCTCTCAGAGTTCAGTCGATTAAACTAATTTCAATTGACGGTAAAATTGCATAGTTATTTGGGGTCCCTAATTTTTACCACCAAGCCCTCTTAGATCGAATAACCAGTAAATCTTAAAAATGGGAATAGAACCAGGCAAATAATAAAAATATTCAGAAATACCAAAGATTTTAGAATTCAAACATCGATGATGAAGGCCGATATAACACAACAGAATGAGAAATGCTTGCTGTAGTGTGGCGCTGCAATTATTTCTTGGATCATCAAACTTTCAAATGAACTTTAGCGAATACACTCAGGTCGATATGGATATTGTTGATTCAATTATTTGAATTAAAATCTGAATATTCTTCAAGAAAGAGAAATATGGTAGCCCATTGCCTAGTCCTTCTTATGTTAATAATGTTTTTCACAAATTATTTTCCATCCAGATTCATTAGTATCAAAGGACCCTAAAAATTTGAGGAGCTCCAAAAACTTGAATGTTGAGATACTCCTTGGAAGAAATTAACCGACCAGATATATAAAAAGTTTCATTATTCAAAATGGATTATTAGCTTACATTTTTGCATTCTTACATTTACTAATGATTAAAAAGGTTTTCCTTAACATTAAACGCCGGGGTAATTTGCTTTATAATCAATTATATTAAGTTACACTTGGTGCGGTTTTGCGTATCTTTATGGGCCTTCGCTCATGAATATTTTGTCGATCGGAAAAGGTCGACTCTCCCTCAAATATGGAGTAAACTCATATTTAACTGCCTGAGAAACAGCTGGCTTTCTCGCCTCTAAGTTTACTGACAGCTGTAATTTACCTAACGATACGTCTTACTCAGGCCGAAAGCTGATGCTCCAATGTTCTTGCTGATATGAACATTAACAAATATCAACAGGTTCTGACGGTATTCCACAAATTATTCTCAAACATGGTAAAACCCTACCTGAATTTCGGGCATTTTCTCTTCCTTCTGAAAAATCGCTATTCCATAACGAAAAAGCGAGAGATTGATAATCAATGTCTTTCTGATGAAATATTTAGAGGTGAACAACCTAATTTTGAACCGTCAATTATAATTTCGCCAAGGGCAACCCACAGGTAACTTAACTGACATGGTCACTGAGCAATGGAACCGATTATAGTTTAAATCTCAGATTCTTATGGTCGATATTTCGAAGGCAGTTGATCATCAGTAACACTTGTGATCGTGGGTGGATTGAGAATTCCTTACCTGATGATCCATGTCCCAAATACTAAGGGTTCCAATATTTTCTAAACATTTCCTTATTTTCATAAACAATCTACTTATGAAAACTCTCAATCAAAATCTGTAACAGCTTGCCCTCTTTTTCTTTTTGCTTGCGTTTTTCTTCATTCCAAAACGATGGTTTTGCAGTAAGAATTGTTATGAAAGTTTGTTTTGAGCGACTTCTTATGTTAAATTTTCCTAAATTTTACTAAAACCTCAATAAATTTCACTACTGTATTTTTGCTGTCAGAGCTAACTTGCTGCCCAAATTATTTGAAATTATCGGTTGCAGTAAAATTTTCCCCTACCTACGATGATTAGAATATAACCCCCATATTTGTTTAGGTGCACCGAAAAATATTTGGTTGCACTCGATCGAATTCTAAAGCTGAGTATGTGGAATCATTGCGCATGCAAATATTACTTTTATTCTCGACCCTCATTACCAAAGGCGGGATGTGGCGGGTTTATGTGTGTTCTACAAATATATTGATGGTATGTGCTTGTTCACAGATAAAGGACTTGTTCACAGATACAATCTGAAACTAAAATTTGCCAAGATCAACAAATTACAAAACGCTTTTTGTTAGAAGTGCACGAGTACAGAATGGATTCGGTAATGACTCTTCCTCCTTGACATATACGATTCACAGAATCAGAATAACAATCAAAAATTAGATTTTCCAAGGCGCCGAAATCCTTAATTGGTTTAGTTCTATACTGACTTTATTTTCTCCTAACCTGTTCCTTCTCAATAAGTATATAGTATTGTGCGTTTGCTGTGTTATTAGAAGCAAATAATCCTAACTGTCAGCGGTATAAAATATCTAATATAAAACCGTCAGCACTAAAAAACCCTGTTCTCTCCCAAAAATCAAAGATCACACCTCGTGCATCACTAAATTCGCACCATGCGGTACACTACTTTATCAACACCACCTTACTACCGCCGATACTTGTGCCAAATTGAAAATAAACTTAATTAATAAAAACTTTGTTCATTTCGGCATATTACCAAAGTATCCAGTTTGTGATGGATATTTCTGATTTTTGAATATCTGAACACTTTACTTAATATCGAGATATTTGTGCTATACCAAAAATGCGCTTTAAAAAAGGTAACATTTGCTTCCAGAATACGTTCCATTAAACGGAGTATTCTTCTTCTTCGAAATTAATGGAACTATAGAAAGATTTCAGGACCGCCAAAAACATTGAAAGAGATGTACAGAGTAGACGCCCTAAAATAGATACCAGTGGTCTAAAACAAACGGCAAGGGACAATTAAAGACAAAGGAATATCGGGAAAAAAGACATTTGACGAATGTTTGTGGCTCAACTTTCGATCAGCTCAAATTATGAACGACGAGTATAGCATAGGCCAGTATTGCTTTGGTCTCGTGTTGTTTAAGCAACTCGAAATCGGATGTGCTGCAGATTCAATGTTTGGTTCTGAATAATCCGTTACTCACTCAAAATATCATGTTTGTATACTAGAAGCAATTAGGTTTTTATGAGTGACCGTTAAAATATTTGCAGAAGCTGACTCCACTAAATTCTGATTTTGGCGAAATATCATTTGAGTGCAGAATTATTGTTGGACGTTGGTGTGCAAGTTGTTTTATTGTTGATTGATGTTGTGTTGATCAGGTAGCAAGTGTTTCAATTATTGCACCCTCGTAAACTCTATAAGCAGAATGGTGAATTTTTAAAAGCAGCTGCTCAATGAATGGAAGGCAATCTTTACATACGTAAAGAACTTCGAATTTTCAGCACAAAAGAAACAGGCAAATTAAAATTATTTTTTGTTTATATTGCCATCAACCCTTTCAACAAACCATAACTAATCAAATTGCAAATTATCGGGTTAAAAATTTGTATAAATTCAACTCTTACAGTGACATGTCTGGAAAATGGTTACATAAGAGTGTCTTGCCAACAGTTATCCCTAGCAAAATTATCGGGATAATTCATTTGAATGAAACGCCAATATAACATTTTAAAATTTGTATAAATTTAGTGGAAGCCCAGAAAAATGTGTTTGAATGTTAAGGTAACTTGATCTGATAAATTTTCTAAGGAAAATTGTTGGCAATGCGCAAAGAATTTTCTCGGGCTCACTACATGAAATTTTACATGGTAACTTTTTAAGAGATAACTTAAGATACAGTTTTAAGGATTTAAAGGGGTTGTCTTACTGATCGTCTTTGCAGACAAGAAGTGTCTGAGTGCATTTATTTTTTACTAATTTTAAAATCTGACAGGCTCTCCACATGAGACTTGCCCTGATAATTTTTCTAGGGATAACAGTTGGAAGGCATTCTTAATGAACTACTTTCCCGACATGTCACTGTAATAGTTAAATTTATTAAACTTTTTAAATTTAATGTTGGCGTTTCATTCAAAGAAATTTTCCCGAGGTCCCCACTTGAAGCTTGACCTGTTAATATTTCTCAGGGTAACTTTTAGCCAGACACACAAACTGATTCTTTTTTTAGATTTAACTAGTGGCAAGGTACTCTTGTTGAACTGCTTTCGAGACACGACAATTTAAGGCTTGATTTTATTCAAATTTCTAAATTTTTTTTGGACGTTTTATTCAAACGAATTTTTCCGGGCTCCCCACATAAAAATTGAACTGATAATTCTTCTCGCAAAAACTATTGACTAGGAACTATAACTGATCCTATTTTCAGAAAGACACTTTAAAATTTAAATTTATGCAAATTTTTAAATTTTATTTGTGGTTTTCATTCCAACGAAACTTTGTTTTTTGGGCTTTACTTGCCAAGTCGTACCAGGCGGGGGCTGAATATGTTATTAAATGTCTGATATAAAGTTTTTAAATGATCAGTTTGTTTAAATAGTCCAATCCGCTATCCCGATTTAGGACCGGAACAGAATCCTGTACGCAGCATCAAACAATTTTTTTATTGTTATTTATGTGAATTTTGAAATTTAAGTCGCTAGACAAGGTCACATCCCGATACCTGACTGAATCCGTGGCTGTCACTATTTGCCTATCTATCACGATGGAGGTGCCCTTTTTCTACTCGTTCTCGTATCTTTTTTTGGATAGAAGAACATTAGCTAAATCTTTGCAGCATTTATGTCGATGTTCCAGCGACTGTAATATGCACTGAGGCTGTCTAGATATGTTTGTATTCTAGCTATGCATTGGAATTCGCTTCGGCTGCATGTAAATATTGTGGTGTCATCCGCGAAAATTTAGGGTCTCGTTTCTGGTGTTACTGGGATTGGGATGTCATATATGAAAAAGATATACATCAGCAGTGGTCCTAAGACGGCGGCAACGATTTTATGGTGCCTTTTTGCTTTTTTGCATAATTTAATCGACGGGAATCACATGTCGAATTGAGTCTAACAGTCTTCGATAAATGACTCGTTCTACTAGCTGGCTCATACCGCATAGTAAACTTATGTGTTTTCCGGGCTTCCTGGCTTTCCAGGTTTTGGCAAAACTATTATTTTTGATAGTTTCCAAGTGATTGGGAAGTGAGCGTACACAAACATGGCATTTATTATTACCACTAGTTGCCTGATTCTCTATGGCTCTATTTGACACCCCATCCATCCCAGGCGCTTTTTTGTTTTTGTCAGTGGCAACCTCGCAGTAGTTATATGTGATACTTTCGCCCAATCCAAAGTCTCTAAATTCATCCTCGCAACTATACTGTAACGGCTGATTTCTTGTTGTAAACATTTTTTCGTAATATTCTGCCAACATATCCGATATCGTCTGTGGGTCAATAATTGGGTCCCCTTCGTCCTCCAATACTAGATTTGTTTTTCTAACCGCTTTTAGGGTGTTTACACATTTAAATAAATTTTGAGAGTCTGGCTCGATATTGGCTAATGTTTCCATGAACCGGGCCTGATAGTGCAATCGTATCTGAACCTGTATCTCCATGGTCATTCAGTTTAACAGTGTTGAGGTATAAAGCAAGGGTATCTTACGATGCATGCTACGATAGTAGTTCCTTGCTGTGACCATTTCTGTAATCCCCTTTGGAATTTGCTTTCGCCCAGTGCCTAGGTCAAGCCGAGGTACATTTTTTTCTAAGCCCGTACTCATGCTTTGATTTAGTAGAGATATACCTTAGCCTCAATTTCGTCTACCGATTTTAGCTTTGTGTCTGATGCTGCCTTCATCCTAGAGTGCACTTAATGCCGATACCCTAGCCAGTCAGCATTTTTGAAATCTAGCGGCCCGCCACTATCACACTATCCGAATAAGTCAAAGCATTCGGTTTTCCTGAAGACAACAGGTAAGTGGTCTTAATAAAATTGGTTTAGAACGTACACTTCATCGTCTATGACTGTATTCCTTGCTAGGACCAGATCTATCACTGAATTACCTCGTGTTCCGCAAAAGGTAACGTTTATTTGGACATCATGCACACAAACAAACCTGCCCTTGTTTAAAAAGTTTAGCAGATCGGAGGTCACAATCTTCCAGAAGTATACTGAGAAGAGGATGAAAGAATTTCTTCCCTCACCCACTCTCACTGATTTAGCTGTGTAATATTCTCTTTTATTGGCCCGTTGTTCCGAGATTAAGATCTGTTTACTTATTGCCGTACCACCCGAAGATTTTTTTTTTAGTTTTATAAATTCTATATCCCTTGATATGAAGCGAGTGTTTATTTCTGAGTTTGGTCTCGCTAAAGCAAGTGTTATAATATGTGGCTTGTTTTTTTGAATAAATATGGCTAATTCTTGGCGTCTTCAAATACTAATGAGATTGTTGCAATTTAGATATATAATATTCATTTTATGAACTGGCATAAGAAATTTAGGTACACAGACCTTTGAACGAATATGTCCTGATTCTGAATGGAAACTAGGTTACTCATGAAACTCAAAATGTTTGTAGTTAGTGAGGCCAAATAGGGCCTGGGTTTTTTTTTTTTTGAAAAAAGTCTGTTGTTTCGTTAAGTTTTCAGCTCATTGGTACTCCATTCTCGTGTCCTGCAAGGCCTGGGCTATTATGAATGAGCTTAGGCTCAGCAGACTTTAGCCGCAGAGAGTTAGCAAAAGAAACACACGTTCTGATATAATTTGAGTTAAAGACTCTACTACTAGCTAGGGTAAACCTCGGATTAAATACATTATTGCTTCTACTTGACTTACCTTTATAATGTATTCTCTCCGGGCACTTCGTGTAGCTGGCCTCCATGGTTCGCACATAATATCGGAACTTGTTTATCTGTATTCCTAGGGCAGTTTGATGAGCATTTCACGCAAGGTACTTCATGTTGCAGCTGGATACTGCATGGCCAAACGCCTGGCATTTTCTGCACTGCGAAAAAGCTGGTTTATTTTCAGCTCCCAATTAATTTTGTGGATCGCTGAACCATAGAAATGTCTGCCGGTTATGTTGTTGGTTCGAAATTCACCGTAAAACAAGGTAGTTTGCTTTGGGTTTCTCCGCCGTTTGCCTCAGTTGTTGTTCTGATCTTTTAATTTTTTATTTTTTTTTCGCTGGCGCTACATTCCATAGAGGGACTTGGCCGCTTCATAGTGAAGTTTCGTAATCATTTTTACGACGGATAATGAGTGATTAGTTCATTGATCCTTACATTAACCAGCCGTGATTTTTTCATCACCCGCCGGGAATTGAACCCGGGACCTCCGGAGCTTAAAACAAGCATGCTAACAGATCTTTTAATAGACCATTAATATATCTAGACCTTTTGTTTGTAGGTCCTCTTTAATTTCTTCTACTGCGGTGCCTTGGTAGATTCTCCGAAGGATTATTAGTTTTGGTTTCTGGTTTTTTCTCGTCCTTATAAAATTCCAGTTTTTCGTTTACAATTCCTCCACCAGTTGTTTATGCTGGATGATGTTTCTGGCGTAAATAGTAACATTTAACTGTTCCCGGTTGTTTGTAGTGAATCTGAGCATTTCCCGGCATGTTTTTTTTTTGTAAAATTGGTATTTTATTTACCTCCAATTTTTGGAGGATTTTTCGTTTTTACTCTTTTGTTGAATTATTGTGTGTGGGTACTGACTTCAATGGGCGCTTTAATTAATTTTCCGCCTATCCATGCTGGTATGTCAGAGCTGCCTCCATCTCATCTCTTGTATTTTTTCCTCTGTCCGTGCCTCCACAGCTTTTAGTGAACTATAACCCTCCGCCTGCTTATGTCTGCGTTGCTGTATCTTAGCTGTTTTGTGCTCTGACTTTCGTTCGTACATTTTATCTGGTAGTTTTCACCTTGCGGTTCGTTTATGTTATTGCATTTGCCGTCCTTCACCAGCATCGAGGCTTTATTTGACTCCGCTAGAGGATTTTTTAGATTAGCTAGTTTGTTAATATCCTGTTATTGGCTTTGTTAATCATTGAATTTACAAAGCTTTTGGGGTTTTCATCCAGTGGCTGTATTTTGCTGACCTTGGCTAGTTTAGGCATTTTTGTGCCGCGCATTCCACCGGGCGCTCGCACACACTATTACCGTGTTTTTGGGTATTTGTAATTTTTCTTTTCTTTTTCGACAATTCTCTTTGGCTTCTTTTTCGTTTTCTTTTGTATGTTCTTTTTATAAACCGCCCCGGGAGCACCGGGTTTAGTTTTTCTCACGTTTTTGCTTTTAAAGTTTTTATTTTTATTTTTCAGGGTTCTGGTTGACTCTGGACGCGGCCTACTTATATTTTTAAATTTGAAACGAAATTTCACTTTTTTGAAACGAATTTTCCCTGGCTCGTCCCTGATAGTTTTTCTTTAAACTCTCATTGGCAAAGCACTCTTATTAAACTAGTATCCAGACATGATACTTGAAGGATTGAATTTATTCAAATTTTTCAATTTTATATTGGGGCTTTCATTCAAACAATATGAAACTCGGCCTGAGAATTTTTTTGAGATAATTAAAAGCATTATTGAGCCCTTTGCAAGAAACCTGACTTGATAATTTTGATAAGAAGTTTAGAAAAACCGTACCAACTTAGTGTAAACTTTTCAGCTGAGACTAGAAAATCACTTCACTCCGCCAATTAAATCTGAACTCCTTTCAACTAATCCTTTGGGTATTACTTAAAGTAGAAGGTTTTGTTCTTCATTTCTTGTGTATTAACTTTAGTTCTAATCAAATAACACCATTCAAAGTTGTTGTTTTAAAGGTAAACGTTGAAAGAAATCGAATGTTCCTTAAAACAGTTAAAATATGAAAAATATTCAAGCTTTCTAAAGCTCAGCCGCTTTTTTTTTACCAAAGTTTTATTTATTATACCCCAAAGACATAACTTTTACATTTTTAATATTTCTAAAGGTTGGCGAATCTTCAATTATACAGGACTGGGCTAAAATATTTCATTTTATTTATTTATTAGGAAATAAAAAAAAACCGTGAAAGACAAAATAATGAGTGTTTCACTAAAAAAAAAAAATTAAATAAATAAAGCAGCATGAATATAAATGGAAAATCTCTTTTATTATGGATGAAAGAAAATTCTCTGCAACGTTTCGTGTTGTAAAAACAAAAAAAATTAAATGGTAATGCCTGAAAAAACATAACCAAAACACAAATCTGACAAAATGCTGATATTTTGATTAATTTCCATTTTCAAGGAAAATTAGATTTCATCACACTTTTCCACACTCAATATTACAGTCGATTTTTCGTAAAGCTCTATTTATGTACATATATTTATATCACACGCTAAACTCGAGCACTAAAAATCAATACAAAATATAAATTTCATGTTTAAAAAAACCAAAAACAAAACAAAATTGATTTTCTCCATCATTTCATAATATATAAAGTAGTTTTCCGTTTTTCCTTCTTATTTTTATTGTTTTGCTGTATAGTATTTGGTGCCGTTTTCCCAAGTTTATGTTTTTTGTTTCGTTCGAGTTCTGTTTTCTAATCGAACACTATCAAGAATATGATAAGAATCAATACAATTTATGTTTTTTTTTTTGTGTTGTTTTGTGGCTCCTTGAATATCTCGAGTCAAGCAAAACTATTATACGTCTATAACATTTTCATGACATAATAGCGTACAAAACCATAACCACGTATAGATACATGGTTTCATTATTATGTACAGAAATACATAAGACATATCATAAAAATCGATTTTTTTTTTGTGTCTGTGCGATAAGATCTGCACAAAATTTGGTAGTTTTTTGTTGTATATCTACAAGAATTTCTATATAGATATATGCTTCTGCTCGTAACATATAATTTAACACTCCAAAGCTACTAACTAAATATAGTTATACATTTTATACTCATACAAAACAAAACAATAATATAACCTACAAAATATTGTATAAAATTAATATGAAATCTGGGAATACACTCCGTATACTCCAGTTTATATACCAAACGAGCTTTTTATTATTTGTGTTGTTGCCCCCCTCCCAAAAAATAAAAAAAAATCAATAGAAATTCAATTTATACAGTCACAGGCATTCTGAATAAAATCAAGTTGAGCAAAAATTAGGTCAGTGTGAAAATTATATTTTTCCACACATTGAATTATTAAATAATTTAGAGAGCCCATCCTTCCTCTGTGCCTATAATTATACCATATATATGTATTATATGTACTTACCGTATTTTATTTATAGTTCTCATATAAAACTCGTAACATATTTCATCAGGTTTTGAAGTAGGTTAATGCACTCGTCTCGTACTTACCTTTATCATTTATGTGGATACCAAAATAATTCTATTTATATAAACTTAATAATTTTTATCACACGGTATCGTATACACAAAAAAAACATAAAGACGATGTATCCATCTGGTTTCACCTAAACAAAAAATGCTAATTTTAATTTTTTTTTTTTTTTAGACTAGAAAGTTGAATGGGCTCGTGAATAAACAAAATATAAATTGTTTTGTGCTCACAATTTGCGAGCGTAGGTTTTAATGAAAATAATTCTTTGAAAATTATTTTTATTTCATTTCAAGCCAAGAATTTGAGCGAATTTCATTCTAAATTTATTTAATGAATTGTTTTGCGTATTTGGTGGCACATGCCGGTATTGTGGGATATAAAGTTGAATAAACTCTTACTTTAATACTCGAAGAACCTTCACATTGTGCTACTTCACCTGTGACCTGTTGATGTTAACAGTAAAATTATTCCCCCACTCTTCTTGAAGTGTTTTCAAATTGTAAAAATAGTCATAACTTAGGTCATGAACACGACATGGAATGTCGAAGGTTTTTTTTTTTGATGTTCGAATAAGTTTAGCATACTGCTATAATGCATAGATCGGCCTTTTTTACGTTTCGTTTTACCTGCTTTTCTATCACGCTATGCCTTTGTCGCCTTTGAGAATGGAATCGTATTAGAAATTTGTGTGTTTTGCTTCGAATTTTCAAAGTGGTAACCGTCAAAATACAATATTATATCGAAGCTTCTGCTGGTTACATTTTTAGTTACCACTTTCATATATCGTAGGGCACAGCTTCCGAATTCTATATCACCACGTTTCTTCCGTTTCATTGCAAAAGTAGGACTTTAGGTACGTTTTTGGCATTCAAATTGCTAATCGGAAAATTATAGCAGTTTATTTAGTTTTTCTAGTAAAACGAGGCAATTAGCATTCTAGGTAATAGGAAAACTGGTTAAACTCAAGGTTTAACAAGAAAAGATTTTTAAATTTAAGGTTTAAGGTTTAATGTTTATGGTTAAAGGATTAATGTTAAGGGTTTATTATTTTATGTTAAATGTTTAAGTATTAGGGTTTAAGGTTTTATGTTTTAGGGTTTAAGGTTTAAGGTTTAGGGTTTAAGATTTAATGTTTAAGGTTTAAAGTTTAAGGTTTAAGGTTTAAGGTTTGAAGTTTAAAATTTAGGTACTATCGTTTAATATCTAAGGATTTAATTTTAAGGTTTAAGGTTTATGGTTAGAGGTTTAAGGTTTAAGGTTTAAGGTTTAAGGTGTAAGGTTTAAAGTATAAGGTTTAAGGTTTAAGGTTTAAGATTTAAGATTTAAGGTTTAAGGTTTAAGGTTTAAGGTTTAAGGTTTAAGGTTTAAGGTTTAACGTTAAAGGTTTAAGGTTTAAGATTTAAGGTTTAAGGTTTAAGGTTTAAGGTTTAAGGTTTAAGGTTTAAGGTTTAACGTTAAAGGTTTAAGGTTTAAGGTTTAAGGTTTAAGGTTTAAGGTTTAAGGTTTAAGGTTTAAGCAATGCCACTACATAAAAAGCCGTGACACAAAAATGTGTGGTAGTATTAATAAGGGAATAAAGATTTTTATTTTCCTATGAAACGTAAAAAAATCGTATGGGATTTTCAAATACATTTTTTTATATCGCCTTTATTTTCAATTTATATGAAAATTTTTATTTATAAATATTAATAATTTGATACTAAATATATCGAAATGCAATTTGTGAACAATTTTGATTAAAATTAATAATCATTTTATAAGTAGTTTTGCATTTTTGTATAGTTATTTTTTTCTCATAACATCGTCATGCTTCGTGTCCCTTTAAAGATTTCATTTTCTTCATTTCTTCTAGTAGTTTTGTTTAGTACAAATTTTAACTTCAATGAGCATAGATGTGTTGTAAGGTTGTCGCTTGTCGGAATATTGGGTAATGCAAAGCATTAAGAAAATATTGGACATTTTTTTGACGTTTCGTCATTTTTGATTTGAAGAAAGAAGGATGTGCATTGGTTCGCGTTTCTTGATGCCTACAACCACTGATTTACAGTTAACAATGCTCCACCAACGTTTTATGATTTTCAGAACCTCAATAAAATTTAACTTATTTAAAACTTATCTCGTGGGTATTGTATTTAATTAATTAATAAAAATTTATTCCGCAAACAAGAATACTTTCTGCCGCCAAACAATTTTCAAGAAAACAAAAACATTTTCCAAAAACATAAAAAAAATCACCTGTAAACAAAAACATAATTAAATGAGTAGCATCCCTACATACATCATTTCATTTCGACGAGCGAATTTGTACTAAAGTTAAAAAAGAAATAAATTAATAAAATAATCTCGTACGTAATCTACGAAAGTACGAAATTAATTTTTAAAGAAACACGAAGCCTGACGATGTTTGAAAAAAAAAATCAATTTGCTAAAATGCAAAATTGTGTATTAAAATTTTATTAATTTCAATTAAAATTGTGTACAACCTGCAATTCGATATATTTAATTTCAAATTATTAATATTTATAAATAAAAATGTTCGTTTAAATTGAAAATAAAGGCGATATAAAATAATGAATTTTAAAATCCCATATGATTTTGTGTTCGTTTCATAGGAAAATAAAAATATTTATTCCCTTCTTTATATTAATGATTTTACTTTTTTAGACTGATGTCACGGCTATTTATGTAGTGGCATTGGTTTAAGGTTTAAGGTTTAAGGTTTAAGGTTTAAGGTTTAAGGTTTAAGGTTTAAAATTGAATGTTTAAGGCTTAATGCTTAGGGTTAAAGAATTAATGTTAAAGGTTTAGTATTTTATGTTAAGGGCTTAAGTATTAGGGTTCAAGGTTTAAGGCTTCAGGTTTAAAGTTTAATATTTTATGGTTTAAGGTAGAAGGTAGAAAGAACAAAGTTTTGAGTTTAAGGTTTAAAGTTTAAGGTTTAAGATTTAAGATTTAAACTTTGAAGTTTAAAGTTTAAAGTTTAATGCTTAAGGTTTTGTGTTTTAAGTTTAAGGTTTAAGGTTTAGAGTTTAAGGTTTAAGGTAGAAGGTTTAAGGTTTAATATTAAAAGTTTAAGGTTTAAGGTTTAAAGTTTAAGGTTTAAGGTTTAAGGTTTAAGGTTTAAGGTTTAAGGTTTAAGGTTTAAGGTTTAAGGTTTAAGGTTTAAGGTTTAAGGTTTAAGGTTTAAGGTTTAAGGTTTAAGGTTTAAGGTTTAAGGTTTAAGGTTTAAGGTTTAAGGTTTAAGGTTTAAGGTTTAAGGTTTAAGGTTTAAGGTTTAAGGTTTAAGGTTTAAGGTCTAAGGTTTAAGGTTTAAGTTTTAAGGTTTAACGTTTAAGGTTTAAGGATTAAGGTTTAAAGTTTAAGGATTAAGGATTAAGGATTAAGGTTTAAGGTTTAAGGTTTAAGGTTTAAGGTTTAAGGATTTAGGTTTAAGGTTTAAGGTTTAATGTTTAAGATTTAAAGTTTAAGGTTTAAGATTTAAGGTTTAAAGTTGAAGGTGTAAGGTTTAGTGTTCAGGGTTTAAGGTTTCAGGTTTAACGTTTAAAGTGGTTAAATATTCAAAATTGAAGGTTTAAGGTTTAATGTTTAGGGTTAAAAACTTATTGTTAAGGGTTTATTATTTTATTGTATGTTAAGGCTTAAATATTAGGGTTCAAGGTTTAAAGCTTCAGGTTTAGGGTTTGAAATTTTAAGGTTTAAAGTATAAGGATTAAGGTTTAAGGTTTGAGGTAGAAAGTAGAAGGTTTAAAGTTTGGAATTAAATGTTTAAAGTTTAAGGTTTAAGATTTAAGCTCTGACGTTTAAAGTTTAAAGTTTATTGTTTAATGATTAAGGTGATTTGTTTAAGGTTTAAGGTTTAAGATTTAAGGTTTAAGGTTTAAGGTTTAAGGTTTAAGGTTCAAGGTTTAAGGTTAAGTTTAAGGTTAAAGGTTTAAGATTTAAGATTTAAAGTTTAAGGTTTAAAGTTTAAGGTTTAAGATTTAAGGTTTAAAGTTGAAGGTGTAAGATTTAATGTTCAAGGTTTAAGATTTCAGGTTTAACGTTTAAGGTTTAAGATTAAATATTTAAAATTGAAGGTTTAATGTTTAATGTGTATGGTTAAAGAATTATTGTTAAATATTAAATTTTATTGTATGTTAAGGGCTTAAGTATTAAGGTTCAAGGTTTAAGGCTTCAGGTTTAAGGTTTAACATTTTAAGATTTAAGGTAGAAGGTAGAAAGTTTAAAGTTTGGAGTTTAAAGTTTAAAGTTTGAAGTTTAAGATTTAAGCTTTGAAGTTTAAAGTTTAAAGTTTAATGCTTAAGGTTTTGTTTAAGGTTTAAGGTTTAAGGTTTAAGGTTTAAGGTTTACGGTTTTAGGTTTAAGGTTTAAGGTTTAATGTTAAGTATTTAAGATTTAAAGTTTCAGGTTTAAGATTTAAAATTTAAAGTTGAAGGTGTAAGGTTTGATGTTCAGGGTTTAAGGTTTCAGGTTTAACGTTTAAAGTTTAAGGTTAATATTTAAAATTGAAGGTTTGTTTAATGTTTATGGTTAAAGAATTATTGTTAAGGGTTTAGTATTTTGTTGTATGTTAAGGGCTTAAGTATTGGGGTTTGAAATTTTATGGTTTAAAGTTTAAGCATTAAGGTTTAAGGTAGAAGGTAGATGGTTTAAAGTTTGTAGTTTAAGGTGTTAAATTTAAGGTTTAATATTTAAGCTTTAAAGTTTAAAGTTTAAAGTATAATGTTTAATGTTTAAGGTGATGTGTTTAATGTTTAAGGTTTAAGCATTAAGGTTTAAAGTTTAAGGTTTAAGGTTTAAGGTTTACGGTTTAAGGTTTAAGGTTTAAGGTTTAAGGTTTAAGGTTTAAGGTTTAAGGTTTAAGGTTTAAGGTTTAAGGTTTAAGGTTTAAGGTTTAAAGTTTAAGGTTTAAGGTTTAAGGTTTAAGGTTTAAGGTTTAAGGTTTTTAGGTTTTAGGTTTAAGGTTTAAGGTTTAAGGTTTACGGTTTAAGGTTTAAGGTTTAAAATTTAAAGTTAAAATGTAAGGTTCAAGGTAGAAGGTATAAGGTTTAAGGTTTAGGGTTTTATGTTTAAAGTTTAAAGTTTAAGGTTTATGGTTGAAATTTTAAGGTTCAAGGTTTAAGGTTTAAAGTTTTAGGTTAAGGTTTAAGTTTTAAGGTTTAAGGTTTAAGGTTTAAGGTTTAAGGTTTAAGGTTTAAGGTTTAAGGTTTAAGGTTTAAGGTTTAAGGTTTAAGGTTTAAGGTTTAAGGTTTAAGGTTTAAGGTTTAAGGTTTAAGGTTTAAGGTTTAAGGTAGTATGTTTAAGGTTTAAGGTTTAAGATTTAAGATTTAAATTTTAAGATTTAACGTTTAAGATTTAAGGTTTAAAGTTGAACTTGTAAGGTTTAGTGTTCAGGGTTTAAGGTTTCAGGTTTAACGTTTAAGGTTTAAGGTTAAATATTCAAAATAGAAGGTTTAAGGTTTAAGGTTTAATGTTTAAGGTTTAAGGTTTAAGATTTAAGATTTAAGATTTAAACTTTAAGATTTAACGTTTAAGATTTAAGGTTTAAAGTTGAACTTGTAAGGTTTAGTGTTCAGGGTTTAAGATTTCAGGTTTAACGTTTAAGGTTTAAGGTTAAATATTCAAAATAGAAGGTTTAAGGTTTTATTTTTAGGGTTAAAGAATTATTGTTAAGGGTTTAATATTTTATTGTATGTTAAGGGCTTAAGTATTAGGGTTCAAGGTTTAAGGCTTCAGGTTTAAGGTTTAACATTTTAAGGTTTAAAGTTTAATGATTAAGGTTTAAGGTTTAAGGTTTAAGGTTTAAGGTTTAAGGTTTAAGGTTTAAGGTTTAAGGTTTAAGGTTTAAGGTTTAAGGTTTAATGTTTAATGTTTAAGGTTGAAGGTTGAAGGTTTAAGGTTTAAGGTTTAAGGTTTAAGGTTTAAGGTTTAAGGTTTAAGGTTTAAGGTTTAAGGTTTAAGGTTTAAGGTTTAAGGTTTAAGGTTTAAGGTTTAAGGTTTAAGGTTTAAGGTTTAAGGTTTAAGGTTTAAGGTTTAAGGTTTAAGGTTTAAGGTTTAAGGTTTAAGGTTTAAGGTTTAAGGTTTAAGGTTTAAGATTTAAGGTTGAAGGTTTAAGGTTAAGGATTGAAGGTTTAAGGTTTAAGATTTAAGGTTTAATGTTTAAGGTTTATTGTTTAAGGTTTAAGGTTTAAATTTGAATGTTTTAGGTCTATTTTTCAAAGTCAACGGTTTAATGATTAAGATTTAAATTTAATGTTTAAGGTTTAAAGTTTAAGGTTGAAGATTTAAAATTTAATGTTTAATGTTTAAAATTAAAGATTTAAGATTTAAGGTTTAAGGTTTAAGGTTTAAGGTTTAAAGTTTAATAGTGTTGCCAGACTGCGGTTTAATAAAATCGATTTATCTAAACTGGATCATGTACTGTATTAAACAAAACGCGATTAGCCAAAAGATTGACACACTACGGCTATACTCGAAAAATTCTTGAATTCTGTTTTATTAAATAGCGGATGGTAAAAGTTATAATTTTTAAGGTTTAAAGTTTAATACCACTAATAACAGACTAGGGATCATCTAAGCGCGATTAGCTAAAATCAATTAGCTAATCTACCACTAATCAAATTTCATTGACAGACTTAGGATTTGTTAGTGGCGTCATAAGTTTGTGGTATCGGTATTAATACAAATATCATCACTTTTATTTGCGCTGCGTTTTTTTGGTTTTGTTCAATAGATAAATGAATAAAAAAGCAACATAAACATTAAAAAATAAATTATAATTTAAAAAATTTAATTATTAATTAAGATTTGGAATTTTTTTGATTTGATTTTTTTGATACCACAAATTTTTTGAAACTTTTAAAAATGTTAATAGTACTTCCCCATACATTTTAAAATAGCGCAACTTGAATTAAAAATTGTATTTTAATATTTACATATAATGCGCCACTTGTACCATTACTAAACCCAATACAACGAGTTAAATTTCAAAATTTTCAAAGATTCGTGCACTAATCTTCAACTTGACACAATACAGCTAATCTCGAAAAAATCACTAATCGCGCTTAGCTAATACCTAGTCTATCAATGGTAATAAGTTTATGAAATGTTTAAAGTTTAATTTTTAAGATTTAAGGTTTAAGATTTAAAGTTAAATGTTTAAGGTTTAAAGTTTAAGGTTTAAGGTTTATGCTGAGTTTATGACATAGGAACATAGGAACATAGGAAGATAGGGAGTGTGACACGACCAACCAAATTATTTAAAATATCACAAGCCCCGCCTATTACTTCCATGCTCTAGTGGAAAAATTTATTTCTTTTGATCAAAGTAGGCTAGTAGGCGGGGCTGGTGACAATTTTAAATAATTTGGTTGGTCGTGTCACACTCCCTATCTTCCTATGTTCCTATGTCATAAACTCAGCATTAAGGTTTAAAGTTTAAGGTTTAAGATTTAAGATTTTAGGTTTAAAGTTTCAGTTAGTCTTTTCTCTATAAGCTTTAGGCTCTAGAATTTAATCTTTAGTATTTACGTTGTAATCGTCGAGCTTTGAGCTTTAAGCTTTGATATGTGAGCATTAGGTTTGTTGGTTTGGGCATTGAGGTTTGGGCTTAAGATTTAAAATGTTAGGTTTAAGGTTTAATGTTTATTTTTTGTTGTTCAATGTTTAATGTTTAACAATTAATGTTTAATATTTACTGTTTATAGTTGAAGGCTTAATTTTAACCGTTAACATTTTAAGGTTTAAGGTTTAGATAATAAGGTTTCAGGTTGTTGGTTCGAATTTAGAAATTATTTTTTATCTTATGTCGTTTTATAAAAAATGTATTGCTCCCTGTTGCAGGTTGCTCAATTATTATAATATTAGAATTTAAATTTTCTGGTTGCATTTTACCATTTTTAAATACTAGTGTTATTTGGTAACCGGTATTCGGTATTGAAAGTCACAGGTATTCGACACCGCTATTGACAGCCGTATATTTGGTCTTTCAAATATGCTAACCACTTGATTAGACATACAAGAAGGTAACAATCAAAAACAATTAAAATTTGTTATAAATATTCATAAGACATTTCATGTCACTGGTGTTTGGTGGCAAAAAATTGTCAAATGAATACAGGAGCTCATACGTGATATTCATGCTTGATAGTGTTCATCAAGCATCATAAAATTAATCCACATGATTTTTACTTATTTTGAAAATATTTATTTAGAACTGAGATGGTTTATTATGACCAAAACCAACCGAAGTTAATTAGCGTGTACCGTCAAATATTTATATTTAGTAAGCCATCCTGCATATTTTGTTAAAACCAAGAATATACTGGGGATGTTGGCCAAATGCAAAACTAATTTAAATTGCAGTATTCTTATTTACTAAATCATGCGAAAAATGTACGGTATAGTACAGTTAAGGCTTTTACTAAACTATAGTGTATGTTTGTGTGTTTGGAGCTTAGGGGGTTTAAAATGGAGATTTGGTCAAAATCAATTTATTTTACAATTTATGCGGCTATATTGAGCTATGTTTGTAATTATAAAGAATGATTCTTTCGTTTTTTTTTGCTGGTTCTACAGACTCTAGAGGGATTTGGCCGCTACTTGATCAAGTTTCGTAATCATTTTTTTAACAGAAAATGAGTGATTAATTCATTGATCCTACATTAACCAGCCGTGATTTTTTCATCACCCGCCGTAAATCAAAATCGGAAAATCAGGTGCTTAAAGCAAGCATGCTAACCACTGTACCACCGGAGTGGCATCCTTCCGTTTGTATGGTACAATTTATGAATGAAAATATCATATAGTAAAGTAATTGTATACCTTGGTCGTATGTAGAATTAAAGTTGATATTTTATTGAACATTTTTTAAGTATTTGTTACAATTTTGTTGCTTAGAAAAGGTTTACTAAAAACTTCATATGGTTTGTTCATAATAGCAATAATTTAGGTTTAGCTTCATTCATAAATTGAATTTTTCCAATAAATAGTTAATTGAATTTTAAAAATTAAGAAAATTTGGGATTTATAAAAATTCCTCTAAAATTTTCGGAATAAACGGAACATTCTGAATGTGGGAAAGTTAGTCACATCCATCTTCAAAACAAGCTAAATTAAATTAGACCGTATTTACCCATCAATTATGTATGAAAAAAAACTGTAAATAAACCATCATTCATTCAACAGCCTAATGCATAATTATATACATCATCAACCCAAAACGAAAACCAATTCCCCGTATGAAGCCCAATACGCGCAAGTTTAGCTAAAATACTCCCTCAATGTAAATATAATAACCGCATAATAACATAAAAGCTTTAAATTATTTTCATGGTCATGTATACCAACATACATACACCATTACAATAAATTGTTTGAAACATTTATTAATTCCCGATCGATTACCAACAAAAAAAAAAAAAAAAATTGATTCTTATATACTTGGGTACGTTTAGAGTGTGTTATAGTGTTAATGAAGTTCAACGTTAGTAGATTATTGATTTTACATTTTGTGAAAACGGACCAATTTATTTATGTAAAATACACAAAAGCACCGAAAATATATTGAAATTATATTACAATCGAAATTTACATAAAATAGAAATTAATTTTGATTTTATGAATTTGATAAAAATTTGATATGTACGTAAATAGCTGTGTATGTAAATATTTAACATTAAAATCCCTTAATAAATAAAACATTGAATTGTTTTGAGAAAATAAATAACAAAACAAAAAAAAAACATTTTATATTTGATTTGCGTAAAATTAACATTTTGGTTTGAAACCATTTTGGTTTGTATGTATGAAGCTTTCTTTCTCTCTGGTCTGGGTTTAATTTGTAATTATCTCAAATATTGTTGTAGTATTCATTAATATTTTTAAATTTTTGATTAATTTTTGTTCTTAAATTTTGCGGAAAATTAAACATAACAAAAAAAAAAACTCTTGAAGCTTTCGGTTTATAAACCCAAACCCAACATGGAACAAAAAAATAAAATAAAAATTGATTTGTTTTTTTAATCGCATCATATAATCTCTTTATTTATGGGATAAATAATTCATGAATATTTTAATTATAGTTAAATATTTGGAATTATTATATCCCAATTAAAGAGATAATAATTTGAGATAAATAGAAAAATACAAACAATATTGTTTGGCTTACTATAATTTATGAAACTAGTACTGAAATACTTAAGTTAATTTTTACATGATAAGTAATTAAGCTGTTTAAAAACTACATAAAGTAATAACCAATAATTAAATGTATGTACATGTCCGCTTATATACATGTACTATATACCACATTAGATTTGTTCGGTAAAAGTTTTCAAGTAGTTAGTGCTTTTGAAATATTTATTTTTTTGTATATCGTTTGGCAACTTTTTACTTATACATACTTTTGCGTTATTGTACATAAGGAAAAAGTATAAAATCTTTTGAAGTTTAGTGTTGACCTAGTTTTGTACATATACAAATGAATCGAAAAGGATTTCCATAAACAAAATAAATAAATATTAGTTCTTTAAACTTTGCAACTTACCACACAGGATGGGGAACCAACCAAACTTGTATTGTAAAGCAATCGATAATTAGAATTTTAACTTGCTTCCTTTAAATTAATTATTTATTATTCGTTCAGTTAAAATAGGGGTTTATTAAAAAAGGTACATTTTTAAAATTTTGTATACAGGTTATTAACTTAAAAAATAATTTAACGCCCAATTTTTGCCAGACTCTTCCCGGAAGGTATTAAATGTGGATACAAACGTTTTTTGTGTTTTGTTGTAGCTATGAAAATTACAACCATTTTGGTTATTTTTGATGTGTAAACATTTTTACCCATAAATGGGACGAAAGAAAATTACGTATTTAAACGTTAATTTCTGGAAATTTAGAAGCCCAACATGCAAATAATACTTTTGGTGTATAATTAATTGGTATACAGAGATTTGTTTCTGTGGACTGTTAAAGCTTCATTTAAAAATTTTCGATTTTTAATTTTAGCCTTAACTCAATTTTTAAAATAATTTATTAGACCATAAGACCAATCCATTTTGGGAACAAGAAGAGCCGGCTGTCCAAAAATATTTTAGTGAATTTTCGGCAACCGAGAGCAGAATATTCTTTGAGGAACGCAACAAACAAATTTAAAAGGACAACAAATTTAAATCGACTAGGTTACCTACTGTAAAATAAGCGATAAGCCATGAAGAAAAATCAACGCTTTTGCTACTCACTTAGCGTCAGTATTATACAACCCGAGTGGACAATCTTATCAACCAACAAAACTTTTGAACCAACCAAATAATCATCCAATAGTCATCAATAAATGTGCATACATTCTGCATATTTTGCTGATCATCAAGAGTATATAACCATTCAATTAGCTATGTACATACATACTTCTATTTATATTTTTACGTACTTTTAAAGCTATTACGCGTTTAATTTATTTGAATTTAACTCTTTTTTGGTATATTATCTTTTCTCTTATACATATATAAGTTAACACAACTAGAATTGCAACTCAGCATAAATTGCAAACACGCGCATCACCTAAAGACGCTAAATCAGCTTAAAATGAAAACACATGTAAGAACACGCGCAAACATGTTCTAGTTATTTGAGAATATTATAATTTACTTATTAAGCAATTTTTTATGTATAAAATGTTAACATATTTTGAGTTTTAGTTTAGTTTTAGTTTGAAATGTAAAATATAAACATAAATTGATAAAATAAATTCATATTTTTAAATAAATCTTCGAGCAAAACTCTTAACTGGCGCCGAAACAGGGACCTGGCGTTAAAATATTAATAAAATAATAAAAAGTGCAAGTAACAAAAAAATGAAAAAAATTAGTGAAGATCATTAGATCAGTAAACTCCTGCTGAAAAGTATCTAAAACTAAAGAGCGACAAGTTTTTGTTAAAAATATAAGTTATACCCACGAGAACATAACCGTTTTTTTATACCAAAATATTTAAAGGCTATACACATAAGAACATAGCTAAAGGCGTTCCACTGAAGTAGTGAAACTAAATAAACCGTGATAAAGTTTGTACCATTAGTAGGCGGGTTACAAATATCAACGCAACATCGCAAAACGGGAGAAATACAGCATATCTGTTATTTAGAAGACACACGTACGGGTTCCGAGTGTATGATAACCGGCTGTGCACTATAAAAATCTTTGTGGCAAAACTAATCCACAAATAGGCCATGAAAAGCTTCTTAATTTTAATGTAAGTAAAAAAGTGATTATAATAACAATAATAATAGTAACTAAGTATTTTTTCATAACAAGTATTAATTAATAAAAATTACAAAATACTAAATTAATAGTAAAAAGTGAGTATAATAACAAATAATAATAAAAGCAACTAAACATTTTGTTTAATTATAAAAAAAGTGATCGTAATAACCAACAATAATAATAAAAACAAAATTTAAAATAATAATAAAATATTAAATATAATAATAAGTGAAACATCATAATGACGACACCAGTTGAACAAAAATTAGATCAAATCCAAGCTGCATTAACAAAAATAACCGGAGCCCTAAATGCTCAAATTGAGTTCACAAAACAAATCGAGCGGAGACTCGAGGTACTGGAGAAACCTATAAATCCAGCTGCAGCAACAATATTCGCAGCCCCACAAAATGAACAAGATCTTAAGGACATAAGGAAGCTACCTGACTGCGTGAAGGAACTGCAACAGTTCGACGGAAATCCAACTCAATATATCTCTTGGGTACATAATGTCGAGACCATTCTACGAGACTATAATATCGTACGCACTAAACCAGCAGAAGATTAGAGGAAACGCCGAAGCGGCATTAATATCATATAATATCTTCGATGATAGACGCCCTATAAAAAATGCCTTTCGCTCCACTACGCAGATAAAAGGGATCTTCGCGCATTAGAACATCAATTAAATAACCTTGTACAAAGAAATTTGACAATCGATGAATTCTACGCCAATGTGAATCATCAATTCTCATTGATAGTAAATAAAATAAAAACAGAGGATTACTCGACAGAAACCATCAGCGTTCTAGTCGAAAACTACAGGAATCGAGCTTTGGACGTTTTTGTCAGAGGGTTAAACGGAGAATTGTCACGAATGTTAATCATCCAAAAACCAACTACACTTCCGGAAGCATATGCATCCTGCCTTGAGATTCAAAACATGAATTTCAGAAATTTAACGATTCAGAAAAAGAACATTACTAACTCAATAAAAGCTCCAATCAACCAGTTTTCGTATATCAACCCACAAAATCCACGAATTAATAACTCGGTCAACCAAGCTTCATATACAAATTCACAAAATCCACGAGTAATCCATAATTTAATACCACCGCAACGGAAAAATATGGTATACAATAATCAACATTATAACAACCAAACATCGTACAACAATCAAAATCTAAATCAACAAATGCCACCAAGGCCAATTTATCCGAAACCTGCAACACCAATGGAAATTGACCAGTCAATTCAAACCAAACGCGTAAATTACATGAACAGACCAACATATCAAAATAACCATCCACCGAAAGTAGAACATCCAAGCTAGCTAGCTACAAAGAATTTATCATTTGGATACACAGGAGGAAGAGGAATATAATCAGTTAGTTAACGAAAATACTGATATCGAGACATTAGAAGACGAACCTGAGGAAATAAACTCAGAGGTAAATTTTATGGAGAAAGCCTCTCTAGCATACCATACCTAGAGTACAAAACAGCAAAGAACAACATCCTCAAATTTTTAATCGACACGGGAGCCAACAAGAACTTCATCAAACCTGAACTAGCCGAAGGATCCATTCCCACTAATGTCCCGTTTAACATAAAATCAGCGGGAGGTGACATCAGGATCAGTAAAAAAATATCCGGACAATTTTTTAAATGCATTGGAATCGACACATTAATAGAGTTTTTTGTACTACCTGATTTAAAAACATTCGACGGAATAATCGGGGACGACACTCTAAAAAAACTTGGAGCAATTATCGACCGGAAAAATAACATTTTGACCATAACCCCAAATATTAAAATTCCACTCAAGGAAAAACACTTAGTTCAAGTAAACAACATTGAAATTCGGGATAATCACTTATCTACAGAAGCCAGAAAAAAACTCCAAGAAATTGTGGCAAAATTCAAAACACTATTTAACCCAGTCAACGATACTGAAACAATTGATACTAATATAAAAGCAGAAATAAAAACAACAACAGATGAACCAATTTACACGAAATCCTATCCTTATCCAGTCAGTATGATGCAAGAAGTAGAGAAGCAAATAGACCAATTTCTAAAGGATGGAATCATAAGGCCGTCTAAAAGCCCATACAATTCACCAATTAGGGTAGTCGAAAAAAAGCTGGATGCATCTGGCATCAAAAAATATAGGATAGTCATCGATTTCAAAAGAATAAACGCGGTCACAGTATCAGATACATATCCAATACCGGATATATCAAACACGTTGGCAAATCTTGGAAAATCAAAATTTTTTACGACCATCGACCTTACATCAGGATTTCACCAAATCAGGATGAAAGAAAAGGATATTCCGAAAACATCTTTTTCCACTATGAATGGAAAATATGAATTTTTAAGACTAGCTTTCGGACTAAAAAATGCACCAGCTATATTCCAAAGAATGATAGACGACGTATTGAAAGAATTCATCGGAATCATCTGCTATGTTTATATCGACGACATCATCATATTCGGAGGGAAAACCGAAGAAGAACATCTTATCAATGTCAAAAGAATATTCTCGAAACTTGAAAAAGCTAACCTACGTGTAAACCTCGACAAAACGGAATTCATGAAAACAGAAACAGAATTCCTGGGATACATCATAACAAACCAAGGAATCAGGCCAGATTTAAAAAAGGTCGCGGCTATACGGAACCTAAAGAGCCCAGATAATTTAAAAGAGTTTAAATCATTCCTTGGACTCGCATCATATTATCGACGTTTTATTAGAGACTTCGCGAAAATCGCCAAGCCCTTAACCAACCTCACAAGAGGAAAAAGCGCAAATTAAGGCAACACAATCAAAAAAAGTGAAAATCAGCTTAACAGAAAAGGAACTCCAAGCATTCCGTCAGATCAAAGAAGTGTTAGCATCCACTGAAATACTAATATTTCCAGACTTCGATAAACCTTTTATACTTACTACCGATGCCTCTGATTATGCAATTGGTGCCGTATTATCACAGGGTGACATTGGAAAAAATAGACCAATCACATATATATCCAGATCGTTAAATAAAACTGAGGAAAACTATGCGGTCAACGAGAAAGAGATGCTAGCCATCATTTGGGCATTAGATAACTTACGAAGTTACCTGTATGGAGCGAAAAAAATTAAAATCCTCACGGACCATCAGCCTCTCACATTTGCCCTAAGTACAAAAAATAATAACACAAAATTAAAAAGATGGAAGGCCCGATTGGAAGAGTACAATTATGAACTCATATACAAACCTGGATGTACTAACAAAGTAGCTGATGCCTTGTCAAGATTAGAACTAGAGGTCAACACCCTATCATCAACCTCCACGATACACAGCGCTGAAGAAGACAGTACAGACCTAATCCAGTACTGCGAAGCACCTATAAACGTCTTCAGAAACCAACTGATAATCAAGACAGGTAAAGATATTGATTGTCATGAAGAACCACATCCTACTTATCATAGGCATTATATCAGCCTATTGGAAATAAATAAAGACACTGTAACAAAAATCCTAAGGGATAATCTCCATCCAACCATCATCAATGGAATAAAAATACCCGAAGAACACATCCAAATGTTACAAGACGTTTTCAAAGAACAGTTCCCGGGTTTGAAGTTACGTCTAACACAAAGAGTGGTTCAAGACGTTAGCAATGAGGAAAATAAATTCAAAATTATAACAGAGGAGTATAATCGAGCACACAGAAATCTCGCTGAGAACAAGGAACAAATCCAAGAACGATACTATTTTCCACGAATGACCAGCCTAATAAAAAAATATACCAAAACCTGCAGCATCTGTAATACAAATAAATATGACAGACACCCAAATCGAGTCGAGCTCCAGGAGACACCAACTCCAACAGAAATACTCCATATGGATATAATCGAGATAAAAAATGAAAAATTCATCTCATGCGTGGATAAATTCTCTAAATTTACAAAGATTTTCCACATCAACAACAAATCTGTTCTACACATCAGAGACAAAATCATCAAAATATTGCATTACTTCACAATTCCCAGATTATTAGTAATGGATAATGAGGGGAGTTTCGTAAGTCCAATCGTAATGGACTACTTGAAAACCTTGGGGATAGAGGTATACTTAACACCACCCCAGCGAAGTGAAGTAAATGGAGCCATCGAAAGAGTGCATTCAACTATCATCGAGATAATAAGATGCCTTCAAATGGAATATAAGGAATTAACCATAAAGGAACTAGTTAATGTCGCAGTAGATCGCTATAACAACTCAATACATTCCGTTATCCAACACAAACCTTGCGACATATTTTTTGGGAGAACGCAGAGAATCAATTACCAAAATCTTGTAAACTTCAAGGATCAAATCAACGAGGATGTGGCAGAAAAAATCAGGAAAAACCAAAAAACAAACATCTCTATAGGGAAAACGCAAAGAGAAATAAACCAAAGAAATATAAACCTGGGGAAATAATATACACTACAATCAAGCAGATACAAAGGAAAGAGAAACCCAAATTTAAAGAAGAAACTGTGGCCAAAGATAATCGAGTCACAATTACAACCACCTCCGGAAAAAGGGTCTACAAGACTCAAATAAAAAATTTAACGCAATAATCTCTTCTTTCCAGTTTCTGGATATTGGGCTTGACAAGCTCACTTACCATCTACAAATATACCACACCAATAGTAACTCTCAAACAAGGCAATGGACGAATCATCAATGGAAATTTCAAATTAATCCATGTCATCAACTTGACCGGCTATGAAGAAATAATCAGCAGAATTAGAACTTCACTTGACAACATTGACCCAGAAAGCAGCCTTCGACCTCAACTGATTCACCAAATAAACCAAACCAAGCAGCTAATATCAGAACTCAAAGGTCAAAAATCACGATCTCGCCGATCAATCAACTGGATCGGCTCCGCATGGAAGTGGATTGCAGGATCACCAGACGCCACAGACTGGGATCAAATAATCAAAAGTCAAAATCAAATCATCGATAACAATAATCAACAATATAAGATCAACAATGCCTTAATGACCACAGCACAGCAGATGCTCAATGAATACAAAAAAATTGTTGATCATTTACACGAAAACTCAGATGAAACAATCCAACAAATACTATTCAACCGATTAACCATAATCAAAGAGGAGATAAAAGAAATCATCCGAGCTGCGCAATTAGCAAAAGGGAAAATAATCAATACAAATTTATTGGATAAAGAAGAAATCAGTCGCCTGGTTGCAGAAATCGAAACCCTTCCATATTCTAACGATATGATGCTGGCTAAATAATCAACAATACTATATGTTATATCAATACCAAAAACAAGTAAACGGGAATTCAATCACGTCATGGTAAGATCAACGATTGAGAACAACAAACAGATATACCTGGAATACAACGAACTTCTAGTAAACCAAGACGAAATGTACGTACATTTTTAGAGCAATGCTCTTTGTTTGCTGATACTAATAATCGCACTGGGAATAAAACAACGGGGGATGTTAAGCTTCCCAAATTATCCTTAACAACTTTTGATGGAACTAATTACCAGAATTGGTCAGCTTACGAAGATTTTTTCTTAACAACAATTCATAAAAATTCTAACTTAAGTAAAATTCAAAAATATCAATACTTAATCCAAAGTCTGAAAGGAAAGGCACTAGAATTAATCGATGGATTGACGCTTTCTAACGAGACCTACGATGAAGCATGGGAAAAATTAAATTCTCGGTACAATAAACCAGATCAGAAAGCCTTTTCATACATTAACTCGTTTATTAACCAACCATCAACAACAAGGTATTCTGCGTTAGAAGTTCGAAGAATTTACGAGTCAGCCGATGAAGCAATTCGAGGCCTACGTGCTCTAGGTAAGGAAGCAGAAAAAAGGAATATATGGGTAATATATTTGTTACTGAATAAACTAGATCCCGAAAGCAGACTACTTTGGTCAAGAGAAGCTACAGGTTGCACGACGCCCACTTTAGAGGCATTTTTTAAATTTCTAAATAATAGGGCGGCTGAACTGGAAAGCGCACAATTACCATCAAAACCGTATTCCACGTCAATCAAATCTGTATGGGTACACAATTCCACCCTACATCAATGTATTAAATGTTCACAACAACATTTCTTAGATCGATGCCAAGATTTTAAGCAATTATCTGCAACAACCCGCACTAAGTTCGTTAATCAAAATCAGTTGTGCCATAATTGTTTGAATTCTGGGCATTTAACAAATAATTGTACATCCAAATATGTGTGTCGCTTATGCTCAATGAAGCAATCACACTTTGTTACACAATCAAAGAAAACTAATTTTTCTGATCCGAAATTAGCCGGAGCCGGTTCATACCACATATCGCCAGAACAGCCCGACGTGTATTATCCACCAGCGAACATACACGAACCTTCTACTGGTAATTATTTCTATCCAAAATCAATTTCGAATATTTCACAAGGCATATCACAAGAGCAATTACCAATCACCCAAGATAAAGCGATGACTGATTCATCTAGTGATATCAAACAGCTATCAACTCAATGCAGTATCATTCAACATCCAAACACCAATCAACATTTTTGTACCAATCAACTAAGAAACTTCAATCAACAAGGATGTCCTAATCCACAATTAAACTTCAATCAACAATCCGCTTCCAACCACTCCAATCAACAAACCAATTTCAAGTTACCGTCAAACTTCACTGAACATAATCCATAATCTGCCCAGACTTCTTTGTTAACTGCAAGACAATGCATATTGCCAACAGCTCTTGTCTACGTCTAAGACAAGTTTGGTACCCAATCTACATGTCGGGTTTTGCTCGATTCGGGCTCCCAAGCCTCTTTCATTACAGAGGAATGTGTTAACCGACTCGGATTAAAGAGAGCTAATGCAAGAATTCCAGTTACGGGTTTACCATCAGTGAACGCAGGAATCACAAATGGCCTAGTCAGGGTAGATTTATCATCGCGATACAATAATAAGACAATCACGATAAATGCTCTAGTTTTACCAAATTTAACATCGATGATACCATCGTGAACTTTCGATTCTTGGAGATGGAAGGGTATACAGTTTCTCGAACTAGCTGATCCAATGTTCTAAAATTCTAATTGTATAGACATAATTATTGGATCGGATTATTTCTTTAAAACCCTAGAAAATGAAACAGTTTCTGAAAACGATTTTCCCGTTGCTCAAAAATCAATTTTTGGATGGTTATTGGCCGGACCTTAAAACGAACCACACCAGCAAATTCACATGCAACTCATCTCACGGCAAAATTTAGATCATATTTTACAAAGATTTTTGATATCTGAGGAATTGAGTGACATAAAACCTTATACGCCAGAAGAAACCCAATGCGAGCAATCTTACATAAACATACCACTTCTCGAAACAAGTTCGGCCGAATCGTAGTTCAGAACCCTTTCAAATTAAATCCACCTCTATTGGGAAATTCGCTTCACCCAGCTATATCAAGATTATATTCAATGGAAAAGAAATTCGCGCATGATGAGAGATTGAAAATAGATTACGTACAATTCATGTCCGAATATGAAAGTTTGGAACATATGTTACCAATTCCATCAAATGAAATATACGATAAACCTGACGGAAATGTTCTCTATATGCCACACCACGCTGTTCGAAAAGAAAGTGTTGTGTTTGATGCGTCCGAAGACAATTAAATAAAACCTCTCGATATAGATGAAGATCCAACTTATATTAAACTTCTTGGTATTCAATGGAACCCTCAACAAGACACATTCTCATTCAAGATTAATGTGGAGCCGCTAGAAGAACATACTAAACGAAAAATGCTCTCAGAAGCCGGTAGAATCTTTGATCCTTTAGGCTGGCTTGCACCAGTGACAATTTTCGTGAAAATTCTTTTTCAACAACTTTGGGTTAAAAATGTATCTTAGGATGATACTCTGCCAGAAGAAATTGCTTCTAAATGGTCAAAAATTCGAAAATAATATTCCTATTTAGAACAAATTCAAATACCACGTAACATTTTCATGAAAGAAAGTTCTATAGAATTAATTGGATTTTCAGATGCTTCCGAACTCGCATACTGCGCCGTCATATACGTTCGATGTTTTAACAAAGATGGATCAATAAAAGTTAACCTATTACCTAACTTCTAAAACACGTGTAGCACCTATAAAAACCATCTCCTTGCCACGCGTAGAGTTAAACGCTGCTTTACTGTTAACCAGGTTAATGAAATCTGTAAAAAGCTCGTTAAATATTCCGAATATTCAAATACGCGCATTCACCGATTCAATGATAGTTTTAGCTTCGCTAGAATCATTTCCTAAAACTTGGAAAACATTTGTCAGCAACCGTGTTTCAGAAATCATCGACTTTTGGCCCCGACCTCAGTGGAACCATATCCGAACTTCAGAAAATCCAGCAGACCTAGCCACTAGAGGTATTTATCCTAAAGATATCATTTCACAAAGATCATGGTGGTGTGGACCGCATTGGCTCGAGAGAAGTGAAAATGAATGGCCGATAACTAACGCTATTTTGAGAGATTCTAAAACAGTTCAAAGGGAAAAACGCAACTTAAAAACCTTCATCGAACTTCGGACTCGAATTTGCAAGGCTCTTTCCACGAATCATAAACAAAAAGGTTCTCGTCATGGTCCTTCCTCGATGGAGAAATACTTCCAGTCGGAGGAAGGTTACGCCATTCACTTCTACGTGCAGAGACTAAATACCCTATCATACTACCGTATTCGTCAACTTACACCGAATTATTAATAAATCATTATCACCTTAAATATTTACATGCTAACACAACATCGCTTATAACAGTTCTGCGTCAAAGGTACTGGATTGTGAATTGTAAAAGAGCAGTGAAGACGGCTATACACAGATGCTTAACTTGTTTCAGATACAAAAGGCATAATACAAATCAGTTTATGGGAGATTTGCCAGCTTCCCGAGTTCAACCTTTCCGGCCATTTCTTCACAGCGGCGTAGATTTTTCGGGACCGATACATTTAAAGCTAAGAAAAGGACGATGTCGCCAAACGTTCAAAAGATATATCGTGCTAATCATCTGTTTATCGATCAAAGCAATTCATCTTGATGTTGCAACGGATTTGTCAAGTCAAGAATTTTTAGCTCCACAATTTTGTTGGATGCAACAAATTCTTAAAGGAACTTTTTAGTAAACAAGCAAGTTATATTGAACAAAGTTTACATCAGGACGGAATCAACTAGCATTTCATACCACCACTTTCACCCCATTTCGGCGGAATCTGGGAATCCAATGTTAAAAGTGTCAAATATTATTTGAAGCGCGTTGTTGGGAATAAATTACTTACCTATGATGAGCTTTCAACTCTACTTATTCAAACTGAAGCACTTTTGAATTCCCGACCTTTGAGCATAGATTCAAATGATGAATTCAACCCTCTCACACCGGCTCATTTTCTAATCGGAGAACCGCTTACACTGATTCCAGAGCCAAATCTATTAGATGTCAAAATGTCTTTGTTAAACCGATGGCAGCAACTACAACAGTCAATGCAGCAATTTTGGGACCATTCGCATAAGAATTATTTAACGTGCCTTAATCAACGCCCAAAATGGCGTCATCGTTCACCAAATTTCTGTGAATGTGACATTGTACTTCTGATTGATAACAATGTGCCGCCAGGACAATGGCAATTAGGCAAAATCATAAAATTACATCCAGGGCAGGATTCACTGGTCCGAGTTGCCTCGATAAAAACTAAATCGGGAGAATTTAAAAGAAACATAACCAAACTTTGCCGTTTGCCGACTAATATTTAAATTTTATTAATTATATATTAAGTTAACATGGTCCTTAACATATTTCTTTATTTCTAGAAATTATAGATCACGCTCAACATCATGGGTAAATCGGTACTAGGGTTGTTAGACAATGGAGCGAGCGTAAGCATTCTGGGCAAAGGAAGCGAAGATTTTTTGATAGATGTGGAAGTTAACTACAAAAAGCTAAACACCTCCATTCAAACTGCTAATGGTTCAATTAATAACGTCCTTGGTCACATACCGCTACCTGTAATTATCACGGAGTTAGAAATGTTATTAAACTTTGCGTTGTCCCTACCTTACAGTCAGAAGTATATCTCGGGGTGGATTTCTGGAAACACTTCAATATAGCACCAAGTATTGTTTGTGAGATATCCGAGCAAAACTTATCTTCAACGGCCGAATCGAATCAGTACGATTTAAATAAGACGCAGAGAGAAGAATTGCAAAAGGTGAATGAATTATTCCTTCATTTACTGTAAATGGATTAGGAAGAAGTAATCTAGCCGAGCACATCATTGCCGTAGGAAATGCACGACCTATAAAACAACGGCACTATCCTGGTTCACCAGCAATTCAAGAACTAATTTACCAGGAGACATACAGAATGATATCCCTAGGAGTTGTAGAAGAAAGTACGAGTCCATGGAGTTCACCAGTTGTATTAGTACGAAAGGCAAACGGGAAAGCGCACCTGTGCTTAGATTCCAGAAAAGTAAACCAGGTAACAAAAAAGGATCTATATCCATTGCCCCTAATAGATGGATTGCTTGGACAATTTCATCAGACCAACTACATAACTAGCTTAGACCTGAAGGATACCTTTATCGCAAAGTTTAAAGGAAATTACTGCTTTTACTGTTCCAGGCCGTCTTCTCTACCAGTTTTGCGTCATGCCGTTTGGGTTGTGTAACGAACTCCAGACCATGAGCAGACTGATGGATCTAGTGGTACCCCAGTAGCTTCGAGACCATATATTCGAATATTTGGGCGATTTATTGATAATCTCAGCAAGGTATGAGGAGCATCTGGAATTATTAAAAGTAGTAGCCAACTTATTTTCCAAATCAGGGTTTACAATAAGTGTTGAAAAGAACCATTTCGTTCTGCGAGAAACTCGCTATTTAGGGTTCTTGGTAGAAGAACACGGACTGCGTACGGATCCCTCCAAATTAGACGCAATACGAACTTTCCCACCTCCTAACTCTGTTAAAAACAAACTCGTCTTTAGGTTTGGCAGGTTGGTATCGACGGTTTATTTCGAACTACTCAGACGTAACTGCATCAATCACTAGTCTGTTACGTAAAGGAAAGTAGTTCGAGTGGACCGAAAATGGTAACCTTGCATTCGAAAAATTGAAACGCTCTCTAATGAATGCTCCGGTGCTGCACACCTGATTTCTCGAAACCGTTTTTTATTATATGTAACGCAAGTACTCAAGGGATTGGTATAGTGTATTATTCCAAAATGATGATGAAGGGACAGAAAAGCCTATCGCTTTTATGTCAAAAAACTGAATTCTGCACAGAAGAACTACACTATCACTGAACTTGAATGCTTTGAAGGATATCATTTTACAATTATAACCGATCACGCGAGTTTAAAATGGTTAATGTCGCAGACAGAGCTTAGTGGTCATCTAGCTACATGGAGCCTGAAACTTCAATCGTACGGTTTCTGCATGGTACATCAGAAAGGAAAGGACAATGTGGTGGGTGATATCTTATCAAGAGTGCATTGTGATGGATTAGTGGAACTTGATTCGGAGATTCGTCTCCATAACTTAAGTCATTTTGACACAGAAGCAGTTACTGATCTTGTTTTTACTGAACTGCGTAAGAAAATTGAGTCTGATCCAAATTCTTATCCAAATATGTGCGTCTATGCAGGAAATATCTTTTTTAGAATTGAACCTAAACGACAAATCCCATTATCAGATATTCCTTCAACAAAATTGTGGATTCCAGAAATTGTCTTGAAAGACTAAGACGATTATATTATTAGCCGAAAATGTCTCGTCAATTCCATGATTACATAACAAATTGCGAAATATGTAAACAAGGTAAAGCAACAAATCAATGTTTACGCCTGCCTTTAGGTAAATCAACGATATCATACAGGCCTTGGCAGAAGGTATGTATCGATTTGTTAGGACCTTATCCTAAAACCACTTCTGGCAAGACAGCAATTTTAATTGTTTTGGACAACCTCAAAAAATTCATTTACCTAAAGACATTGCCAAAAGCTACCGCAACTAAAATAGTCGATTTTTTTCGCGATGAATTATTCCCCCTATTTAGTGTGCCAGAGATAATACATTCAGATATTGGTGTCCGATTTGTTGGTAAGGAAAACCACAATTTATTCGCCTCTATACTACCTGGGAAAGTTCCTACTACAAATAGGGAGTGCCTAGCGAACTTCGTTGCATAAATTCACTGGTAACTCTCCCCATTTCTTAATGTTTGGGTATCACAAAATTCTTCACGCTGCTGACTACAAAATTCTTCGAAAAATAAATTTATTAGGAGAAAATTCACTAGACTGGATGGATTTACCTAATCGTTTATCTATTATACATGATGATGTCAAAAATAAGTTGCATCAGTCATATAGTAGATACGTCAATTGATATAATTTACGTTCTCTAGAAAGGAATTTTGCCATCGGTCAGCAAGTTTTTGTAAAACAGCACCTACTCAGTTATGCCGCAAATAAATTTACGGGCTTTACCAACTCAAGAGTTACTCAACCATCGTTTGCTGTTCAGCTATAAATAACTCGCATAATACTCCTTTATTTGTATCTGTCCTGTAACGATCGATGGTGCCGCGCATGTTTTTGGTCCGCTGTTGTTTTTTCTTGTGCTGGGTGAAAATGTGCTAATTGTGAGGGGGGAACACTCACGTCGGTATAATAATAACATCAATTGATTACTGATCCGGTTGTACGATTTTTATTTTGCTTTTTGTCACGATGAAGCGATCCCGGTGTATTGATTGAAATCAGGAAGGAAGAAAGAAGAGAAATTGTTTTTGAGTCAGTCAAGTTTGGTAATTGGAACAAATATAAACATTAAAAAATAAAAAAATTACAAAAAAACATGGATAAGATGGAAGACCAATATAAAAATGATCAATAAGTAGATCAATGTGATAATTTCAACATGTGATTTTTTTGTTGTTGTTTTTATGCCAGTTTAGTTCCCCATTCTTTTTTTTTTGATTTCGCACATTCAGTTTTAGTAAATAAATTATTATTTATTATGAGTTTAACAAGATGGCTGTGGTACGCTCGTGTAGTAACGGAACCCTCCCAACCGACTAGCTGCTAATCCCATACAAATTAATTGTGTGCGACCACGAAGTACCCATTGACCAAGCCATCCGGTTACAAATTGCCGACATTTTCAAATAGTTAGAGCAAGTATCAGTCTTAATTAACAAAATGATCGATCCAATTGTGACAACACTTACCTTAAATAACAGAATAAATTTTTTTTGTAATTTTGGATGATTTATAAACTTATGTAGCACCTAAATATCCTAAAGACGTTCACAGGTTCTAATCCAGTTTATTTGGACAAAACAGTCCAATTACAACTTTTACTATATATTTCACATAATTTAGAATTTTTTACATTTTGGATTAGTAATGATGAACTTCACTAAGTCTCGTAGAAGTTAATATTTTTGAATGGTTCGCATGAAGTTTTAATCTGTTTTATAAATATTAACAGATATCTAAGTTGGTGCACAAGATCCATTGGAAGAAAAAATTATACCACAAACTCTATAAGTAATCACAGGGTGTTGTTCACATTTTCGGAGTCCACGATCTTATATGGCTAAAAAATCAACAAATTTATAATTATTTTTTATTTCACCATTTTTTGAAACCCTGTCCGAAAGGTAACACAGGTAACAAAGCAATATTTCCCAGAACCCTTTTCAGCTTATTGTATATCAACTGTTAAGTAGACATCTATAGTAACTATCGGGACTTCCGTAGAATCGGAATACAATTGAAGAAATATTTGTTTTTAAATTCCTGAAATTGCTAAGTTTTAGGTTTCATTTAATCATTTATCTTTACATAACAAACAAATACTTTAACAATTTGGATAGAGGGAAAGTGCCAGCCTCACGGAATATTTGTGCGTTGTACCACTAAAAGTCAAATATAATATTAACAATTTCACAAGCGTAAGGCATAACTTGTGGGAATGTTAAGAAATAATTAAGTAGGAATAGCTATACCATGAAATTTCTATTTCAAACAAAAATGATAAATCGTAGGATTTACCAAATGTACGCATCTAATAAATATGTGTAGAGATTAATCATGTTAATCCGTAAGGGTCGCTCCCCTAATATAAAATAAAATCTTATCTAATTACTTAGTAGAATGTATAAAACAATTCCTTGAAGATATGCTCGTCTATTTCAATTTAAATGTCTGCGTTCTATACATCATATGGTTTTATCTACAAAAAATAAAGAAAAAATATTAGGGTGAGTATACGTACCCACATATATGATAAATCACAAATTTCAAGTTGTTGGACAGACATAGAATGATATTCTTTAAACACCTAGCTAACATAAATATATAAAATATATAAAACAAGAAATTAACGACCTTATGATACAATGAAGAGACATTCATCCGTGTTATATTCGCATCAGCACTTTGTATTCTTAGTACTTCTGTTTTATATGTTTATAATGGTTAAAATTGAAAAGCACACAAAAAGATTGTCTAGACACATAGGTACCTTGTTTTGTGTATAAAACAAAAAACGTACACCCTTAAACAAACAAACGTACGATTTTAATAAAAACGTTTGCTTTTCATAATTTTGATATTCGCATTCACAGAATTTATTCACCTTGCAGCGGTAAAATATTAATTTCATTTTTCGTAATTTAATGTGAAAAATTATGAATTTATATATCCTAATACAAAAACAAAATACTTTATGTGTACCTGATTTTACGACCTTTTATTTAGTTTTAAAAGAAAATTCTATTAAGAAAATTAATTTTCTTGTTCTTTTTATAATTTCTGTGTGTATGCGTGTGTAATTTACAAAAAAAAAATGATAATTTCCATCTTCTTTTACATGATATAAACATACGCACAAAACATATACTCTCCATCCAGAAAAACATAAAATGAAAGTGAAGTTTTCTTTTATTTCAACTCCTAATTTCATTATTCATCAATTTTGACACGAAACTGTAACAAACAACCAAAAAGAAAAGTAAAAAAAATTCATTGCGATGTGATTTTTTTCATTTTTTTATTAATTCATCAAAAAGGTGGTAACATGAAAATTGTGTTAAAAAATGTAGGTTAATTTTCCGAATATTAGGCGGAAAGAGGATGGAAGGTAATGTTTCCATTTTAATTTGACATTATCAAATTGATGGAATGTGTACCTACATAACTAAATGAAACTTGCTTACGTAAACCAAGAAAGAAAGAAAATGTAATTTACTATAAGTGGATTGCAAGTCAGTTAGGGAAAGCTTCAAATTTCCTTTGAGTACAAAACTTCTGTCAAAGGGAAATATACTCGTCATGTCAGTCTATATGTGGGTAATTATACGAATTTTTTCAGTTACCTATAAATTAATATTTTTCGATCGACATAAATGCGCACAAGAAAAATAGTCACGTGAAAACTTGCGCAAACGGAAAAGTTTATGCAAAGAAAAACTACACATAAGGAAAAAAGGCACGAGAAAAAGCGTACGAATTATGAAACTGGAACTATTACAATTTCTAAGGCAGTCAATCTCATGCAAATTAATATCAGTTGCTAATGAGCCATTTGAGTTTAGATTGTATAAGGCAGTTTTACAAGTTTTATAGCTAATTAACAAATGACATATTATCTGCAAATACCACGCATTTTTCTTTTAAGTTTTGCTTCAAACTGAGTGTATGTCAATTAAAAATTATATTACTTTATTAAAGTTCATTGCATCGCTAAAACGATTAACAATAAAGAAGCTAAGCCAATACATTCATTAAACCAGTTTATTAAATAAAACGTTATGGAGTACCATGCCTAAAGCCTGCAAAATTCGAAAACCGATTATAAGATCAATCAAGGTACCTTCAGCAAATCGTGCAAGTCGAAATCTAAATTGGTATGAACTAAATATAATAATTATGGTTTTAGCCAAACGATTTCTTAAATTTTAATTGAACAATATTTACTAATTTGAGCCAACATTTGTTCAGAGGTTCAATATTTCATTACATTCCAACAAAATAACTTAAGTTTATGAAAAACTTACTTAAAAACAATTTCTTGCCTGAGTGTGTCAATCATTTTAGCAGATATTTTATAAGTGAAACCTATAAAAACATTAGTGTAAAATAATGCAATTGTCGACAAGGGGTGGTAGATACCCTCAAACATGCTAAAATTTGTAGCACATTTGCGTCATTTAAACAAAAAACACAAATTTTAATGAAATACAATTTCCGCAAACCTTTATACTTACCGGACAATATTTAAGAAAGTATCTATGAACCATAAGGTAGCGAGTTAATTTTGATTCAGGCTTTTTGATCTTACAATAATGTGCACATCTGTAAAACAATTCCTGTAGCCGCTTAACCTTGATAGCCGATAAAAATATGCAATATAGCGGGTTTCTGTTGTGAAATACATTTTAATATTTTTGCTCAGAAAATTGTACCCCTAAATATTAAGCCAAAAGAAAATTTGAGAATAGAGATTTTCAGGTGTAATGCAGAATTTCACACATCTTTCGCATCTTACAATTTTAAATGACAGCAGGAATTGTCATGTAGTATAATTTTGTTATTCAGGAGATTTTAGTGTAAGAATTAAGCAGAAACAAGGAGTCTCCCACATCCCCCTAAAAACGTCTTGCATTGAAATTTTCCTAAGTTTCAAAAAAATATCTCTTAATTCTCAAACGATTCGCTTTGAGCATATAACATAACTATTTGCATATTTGATTTGTTTGAGTTAACATACCTGCTACATTGACTGGCAGCAAACAGCAAACAATTCATTTTATTATTTTGAACTTTAAAATAAAGTGAAAAAATTATAAATGAACTTTGAGAAAGTGATCAAGCAGAAGATAGCTATCTCTTATGCTATTATTAATAATAATATCTTTTGCATTAAAAAAAATCGAAATAGAAATTCACAAATATTTAAGAATGTTTTGCTGAAAATTTTGCCAAATCGTTTGAGCTGGTAACACATGAATCGACCAATATTAGTCGATTCCTTAGTTGTGTGTTTGTATTCCATTCGATTACTCAAATGTGGCCATAGCAACTTTTGGTCTATATAGGACATTTGTAAAGCATACGCACGATAGTGATTTCTACACAAATTGGCCAACATTTCTACAAATGACGAATCGTCTGGCAACATGCAATTAGACTTTAATATATTTTCGAAATTTAATAGTTATAGTGAAAACATCTTTGGCGAAATAATTTGGCGGACCAGCGTTTTAAAAAATGTAAAAGGAACCCGTACTAGATTGCGAATTTGTAGAAAATCACAATTATTTAATTAGGCTAATTATAGAAACATAAATCTTATGTTAAAACAAAGTTATAACTAAAATTATCAATTTTATGGGTCAATAAAATAATTATTTTGAATTAAATATAAATATAAATATAAATATAAATATAAATATAAATATAAATATAAATATAAATATAAATATAAATATAAATATAAATATAAATATAAATATAAATATAAATATAAATATAAATATAAATATAAATATAAATATAAATATAAATATAAATATAAATATAAATATAAATATAAATATAAATATAAATATAAATATAAATATAAATATAAATATAAATATAAATATAAATATAAATATAAATATAAATATAAATATAAATATAAATATAAATATAAATATAAATATAAATATAAATATAAATATAAATATAAATATAAATATAAATATAAATATAAATATAAATATAAATATAAATATAAATATAAATATAAATATAAATATAAATATAAATATAAATATAAATATAAATATAAATATAAATATAAATATAAATATAAATATAAATATAAATATAAATATAAATATAAATATAAATATAAATATAAATATAAATATAAATATAAATATAAATATAAATATAAATATAAATATAAATATAAATATAAATATAAATATAAATATAAATATAAATATAAATATAAATATAAATATAAATATAAATATAAATATAAATATAAATATAAATATAAATATAAATATAAATATAAATATAAATATAAATATAAATATAAATATAAATATAAATATAAATATAAATATAAATATAAATATAAATATAAATATAAATATAAATATAAATATAAATATAAATATAAATATAAATATAAATATAAATATAAATATAAATATAAATATAAATATAAATATAAATATAAATATAAATATAAATATAAATATAAATATAAATATAAATATAAATATAAATATAAATATAAATATAAATATAAATATAAATATAAATATAAATATAAATATAAATATAAATATAAATATAAATATAAATATAAATATAAATATAAATATAAATATAAATATAAATATAAATATAAATATAAATATAAATATAAATATAAATATAAATATAAATATAAATATAAATATAAATATAAATATAAATATAAATATAAATATAAATATAAATATAAATATAAATATAAATATAAATATAAATATAAATATAAATATAAATATAAATATAAATATAAATATAAATATAAATATAAATATAAATATAAATATAAATATAAATATAAATATAAATATAAATATAAATATAAATATAAATATAAATATAAATATAAATATAAATATAAATATAAATATAAATATAAATATAAATATAAATATAAATATAAATATAAATATAAATATAAATATAAATATAAATATAAATATAAATATAAATATAAATATAAATATAAATATAAATATAAATATAAATATAAATATAAATATAAATATAAATATAAATATAAATATAAATATAAATATAAATATAAATATAAATATAAATATAAATATAAATATAAATATAAATATAAATATAAATATAAATATAAATATAAATATAAATATAAATATAAATATAAATATAAATATAAATATAAATATAAATATAAATATAAATATAAATATAAATATAAATATAAATATAAATATAAATATAAATATAAATATAAATATAAATATAAATATAAATATAAATATAAATATAAATATAAAAATACAAATAAAAATATAAATATAAATATAAAAATACAAATAAAAATATAAATATAAATATAAATATAAATATAAATATAAATATAAATATAAATATAAATATAAATATAAATATAAATATAAATATAAATATAAATATAAATATAAATATAAATATAAATATAAATATAAATATAAATATAAATATAAATATAAATATAAATATAAATATAAATATAAATATAAATATAAATATAAATATAAATATAAATATAAATATAAATATAAATATAAATATAAATATAAATATAAATATAAATATAAATATAAATATAAATATAAATATAAATATAAATATAAATATAAATATAAATATAAATATAAATATAAATATAAATATAAATATAAATATAAATATAAATATAAATATAAATATAAATATAAATATAAATATAAATATAAATATAAATATAAATATAAATATAAATATAAATATAAATATAAATATAAATATAAATATAAATATAAATATAAATATAAATATAAATATAAATATAAATATAAATATAAATATAAATATAAATATAAATATAAATATAAATATAAATATAAATATAAATATAAATATAAATATAAATATAAATATAAATATAAATATAAATATAAATATAAATATAAATATAAATATAAATATAAATATAAATATAAATATAAATATAAATATAAATATAAATATAAATATAAATATAAATATAAATATAAATATAAATATAAATATAAATATAAATATAAATATAAATATAAATATAAATATAAATATAAATATAAATATAAATATAAATATAAATATAAATATAAATATAAATATAAATATAAATATAAATATAAATATAAATATAAATATAAATATAAATATAAATATAAATATAAATATAAATATAAATATAAATATAAATATAAATATAAATATAAATATAAAAATACAAATACAAATACAAATATAAATATAAAAATACAAACACAAATACAAATAAAAATAAATAAAAATAAATAAAAATAAAAATGAAAATAAAAATAAATATAAAAATAAACATAAAAATAAAAATTAAAAATAAAAAAATAAAAATGAAAATAAAAATTAAATTTAAAATTAAAATTAAATTTAAAATATAAATTAAATTTAAAATTAAAATTAAATTTAAAATAAAAATAAAAGTAAAAATAAAAATAAAAATTAAAATTAAAATAAAAATGAAAATGAAACTGAAATTTAAAATTAAAATTAAAATTAAAATAAAGAATAAACATATAAATAAAAATAAATATAAATATTACTATAAAAATATAAATAAAAATAAAAGTAATAATAAAAATAAAAATAAAAATAAAATAAAAATAAAAATAAAAATAAAAATACAAATAAAAATAAAAATAAAAATAGAAATAGAAATAAAAATAAAAATAAAAATAAAAATAAAAATAAAAATAAAAATAAAAATAAAAATAAAAATAAAAATAAAAATAAAAATAAAAATAAAAATAAAAATAAAAATAAAAATAAAAATAAAAATAAAAATAAAAATAAAAATAAAAATAAAAATAAAAATAAAAATAAAAATAAAAATAAAAATAAAAATAAAAATAAAAATAAAAATAAAAATAAAAATAAAAATAAAAATAAAAATAAAAATAAAAATAAAAATAAAAATAAAAATAAAAATGAAAATGAAAATGAAATTTAAAATTAAGTTTAAAATTAAACTTTAATTAATTTTAATTTTTATTTATATTTTTATTTTTTTTACTTTTAGTTTTAATTTTTATTTCTATTTTGATTTTTTTAAATTTAATTTAATTTTGATTTTTGTTTTTATTTTTATTTTTTATATTTATGTTAATTTTTATATTTATGTTTATTTTTATTTTTATATTTATATAGATTTTCAACATTCAGAACTTTTATACCATTTTGTTTTTCAAACTTAAGGAGACCCTATTGTATCAAGTTGCTGCTGGGTGCATTTACCCTGATGATTTGAGAATGATTGAAGTATCTGTTTGATCAAGTGGGGCGTTACCTAAGAACCTGGCACTAAGTTGTTGTCCTTTATTTTGCAATTTCCTATTTTATAATTCTGTGGTCAAAAATTATATTCGCCTAGTTCTCAAATTCGTGTTTTTCATGAAAACGTTTTTGAAATTAAGAGTCTATCATAATCGTATGCGATTTTTTAATTCTTGTTTTTATAAATGCTTGTTTCGGTTGTTTGTAGTTGCGGGAATATTACAAAAAATTGATATTATTTGAAATTGAGTATGCCGGTTTCGAACTTGAAATAATAAGTATAAGGGCATATCTCGACTTTAACCATTATGAGTTGTCACCAAAGATTTCTTACCGCTTTTTTCGCTTTTTTTTAAGGATGATTCATCTTTGAACATCTTCAATTCTATTAATATGACATTATCAGGATACGTGACTGTTGCAGCTTATTCCAGGGATCTCATTTAAGCAAGGTAATATGAAAATTGTGCATTGCGGACTTTCATGTTGATAGTCTAACGGCGGAAGAATCCAAACTTGAAGTTACCTTTCGATATAAATAAATCAGTATGCCTGAAGGATGATAGATTGCTAATAAAAGTAATTCCAAGATCTTAAATTTCCATAATCCATTCAAGTAATCTTTCATTGATGGTATAGTTATAGGTGATTTTCTTTATTCTGCTATGGAAAGACATAAACATTTAACATTTAACTGTAGCCTGGTATCATTACACTACAAACAGATTTGGTTAATATATACTTGTAATTTTTTGGCAATTTTCACTTCATCGTGAGGCCATCAATGATGATCAGGGAAACCCAGGATCCAACATGAGATTCTTGATGGACTCCAAATATTGTCAGAACGGGAATACATTTTTACCACCCATTTTGACAATTTGACATTTGTGTTAAGTTAGGGGTGAAACTATTTAACAAACATTGAACTGAAGACAATCCGAAACAAGCCAATTTCATCAGTACTCATTTGTGATCAATAGAGTCAAACATTTTATTTTAATCAGTGTAAACACTATCAATTAGCAAAATGCAAGCTACAACAAATCAAACTACCTCTATGACGATGCTATGAATAGTTCATTCATTTACTCACACATTTTATTTACAGATATTCATTCATTCATTTCACCACAACATCACAATATGTCTTCCCAATCTATCAAATATATTCTACGGCACATATACATTGAATTTTGTACTCTTAATAGCTTTTAGACGACAACTAGCAATAAACACACTACGTCCACAATTTTATTTTAAAACTATTTACCTAAATTAAGTAAATCGGTAAAACGTCACCTTACGTGCTGATGACAAGCGAGTCGTTCTGACCTGGATGCATTACTCGTTTTTAATTGAGAGTAAATATTTAAAAAATAATAAAATTTATCAAGCAAACGCCGGTAACTTTGATGATTCAACGAATACATTGCTGAATTCCATCATAAACAACCGCTTTAATACATCTATATCGCTCGATTAAAATGGAAATATGTATAGCGCCTAAAAGATATTTGTATTCATTCGCTTTGTTTTGCGTTGCAGTTGCCAACTTTAGTTGAAAAAATTACAAACTAAATAATTTAAACTTTTATTTAACTACAACAGGTAAACATTTCAGCTTTAAATAAATTTCAAGAGCTTTTGTAATAAATAATAATAATAAAATTTAGAGGATTTTTTGTTAAACAGAATATAATTTAGCAAGCAAGAAATTTGGTGCTCTCAAGACAAAGCATTAAGTTATATTCAGAAACCATGTGATAAAGCTTTCAATAAAATCATTTTTTTTAACCATACATTTTAATAAATTCAAAATAATTTTTTCATCGTGTTCGCTCTATAGCCTTTGGCAACAAGATTTTTCTTCTTTACAATGAAAACAACAGGAGTAATTCTTTTAAATAAAACGAAGCTTATATAAAATAGCTTCGCAAAATATTTTCCATTACATAATTATAAAAAGCCTTTAAATTAAAATTAAAAACTAAATCCTTTTATTGCTTTACACCAAAATATACGACGATATTATTTAAAAATATACATATTTCATACATCAACTAGACAACAGTTTCATTACCACACTACAGCTTAAATCCAGCTGTACAGCATACACACAAAAAAATCTGCCACCTCCCTAAATCTGTAAAATTTTGCAGAATCAATTTCTTTTGTAAGTCACACATAAAAACATACATTTTCTTCATTTTTCATCACAACAATGGGAGGATTTTTATTTTAAAGCTCTTTAGATTATATTGAAGTACCGCACAAGTAAGACGTATGAAAAGAAAAGAAAATCCCAATATATTAAGTAATATTAAATTATATAAGAACATTAAAAAAATAATATTATATAACAACAACAACAGCCAAATACATAAACGTTTAATATCACACAAAGTAACGTGCTTTGTTTAAGGAGGATACCGTAATAAAAATATCAATGTTCATTATCGTCATCATGAAAATGCGCGGGTAATTCATTTTCAATAAAACCAAATGAAAAATTTAGTTTTCAACTTCATTATTAACACACACTCAAATCAAACTCGTAATAGTAAAAATACACCTGTTAAAGCTCATCGATATGTACATAAAAAAGTACTTAATTTCTCACGATATTCGGCTCGTACATACTTATATGTATGTAGTATGTAGACAAAATGTATTGATTGATTGGACAAAATATTTAGGCAAGGCATGTAATTTAGTTAATAGTATACAGACATAATTTGATCCACCCAACTTATTATTTCAATTACGAAATCTTAGACTGCAAAAGTTTGTGTATAAAATTTCATTAAAAAGAAAAACATTGAAGGTCCAATTACAAACATATGTAAATGAAATATTTTATATTAATTATCTTATAATGATTTCTAAATCGTAAGATGGATATAGACTGGGGCATGATACTGCGCGATGTTTAGAAGATAATTAAAAAAAAAAGCAAAACAAATATAAACTACAATTAATCATTTCGCTCTGATATCAATTACTGTACAAACAAAAAAACAAAATGTTTTGATGATTTCTCTAGACCCAAGCAACATATTTAGAAAAACTTCTTTAATCATAAATTTTTTATGAAGCAATTAAATGTTGAGATATTATGATGAAATAGGAAACCCATTGATTTTTTGTCTGCATACATTTCATTATATAGAATGTGGATTCCAAATGTTTTGTAATTTTTTATTTTTAGTCTGTCTGAACGCTGCATGGTATGATGTATATGTATATGAAAATCAATCAACGGCAAACAGATTGAAATTAATATTTAAATTGAAAATTTCAACAGAAAGGACATTGACATTATTTCAGCAGCACATAGCACATATGGGTTGATTATGTTGTGTTTATATAAAATGGCAAAAAAATATTAATTATTTATATTTGGAATTGTAACATGTTATTTGATATGTGATCGAATAAATGTTGACCCAAATTTTAATGTTTTGTTATTCGTCGGTGATTCAATATGCGCAAATAGTTCCGCCGCCGTAATTTTTGATACAATCTTTTAGATATTTATTTTGTGTATTGGGGTGATTAAAACTTTTTTTGTTTTTTTTTTTAATAAAACAACAATAATATTATCAAAGATATTTATTGACGAACGTTGTAGCATATAAACATGCGACTTACTATAAAATTTTGTGGAAAAACAATTTGAAACTCGTAAATTATGCTAAACATAAATGTTTCATGCTTTAGGCTATTTATCATTTTGCGTTATTTTGACTTGTATTTTTTACAGCATTTTTAAGTTATAGTTTAATATGTGATTTTTACACCTAAATCAACAAATTGTATGGCTTTGGCAAGAAAAGCTTATGGTTTTCGCAATGTGGTTTAAAAACAATATTTAGTACCAAATAAATAATGAAGCTGCATATAGAATAATTTTTCTTTTTCGCTGTCTGTTCACTTCGATATTAGTTAAAAAAAAATTCGTTTTATAATGCAAACAACTTTTTTGTTAAACGTTTTAATTGCACCAAATTTTCATTACAGTAAAATTACATTTTTAATAATATTTTGGAACTTCGATTTAGGATAGAAGCATCATCGGCTTTCTTTTAAGAACTTTTCCCAAATTCTTCATCTCCCGACGAAGGAACCATACCAAATAATATTTTGGGTCCTTCGATCCGGATTATCATCTAAGATTATTGGAAAATGTAAAATATTTTTTGAAGCCATTACGAGGGAGATTTGAGTCATGAAAATTATGCAAAACAAATTACTTTAATGTTACTATTGACATAAGCTAAATGAAATCCATAAACTTCTATAACACTTGTTTACTGAAAATGGATTTAGAAAAGAGTCTATTTACCGTCTAAATTTGTGATACACAAATGTATTGTAAGTTTTCCAAAATTTTAAAAATAATTCGTCAACTTCTAGTATGCAAATTTTACTTTCAATAATTTCAAACGTTTGAGTAAAATTTCAAATATTGCATAGAATTTTGAATATATTTTTAATTAAAAATATTAATAGTGAATTGATTAAATGTTCAAATAATAAATTTTTTTTTTATATTATTTTTTACAAGTCCTAACATAAATTTTACAAAATTAAAAAAGTACAATTCAGTAATGAAGTAAAGTGAATGTTGCCAAAAATTCTAGTGGATGTTGCCGTACTGCATAATTGTTATTTGTAAAATTAAAAATTAAATTAAATTTCCCATGAAATAATAAAGAATTTAAATTAAATTAAAAAATTACAAAAATTTTAAAATTCATGCCTAATTTCTAAACTGTGAAATAGATGTTTAGTAAAGTTCGTAGCAAATTCTGAAACGATTGAATCTTTAAAAAATGCTAAAACATCTTTTAATTTAAGAATTCATAAAATTCACTAAATTTCCTGATTTATTATTAATTTAATTAATTAAAACAAAATTCTAAAATAATTCAAAATTTACTAGTGTGAAGTTTAAGACAAATTGACACAAAACCTTACAACAGCAAAAACAAGTTTAAAGCAACTATTACACACTACAAAAATGCGGATCTCAAATAGTTTTTAGTGACAGTCTCACACAATTTCCATACAATAGCTACTACAAAAAGCTAAATTTTAGAATACAAATTTGTATGAGTTTGAACCAATTTTATTAGTTTTTAAAATGTATAGGCTGTGTAAGCTGACATTGGGTGACCCATGACAGGCAATCAATTAGACTTCTAAGTAAATGTGGACAATGAAGAATAAATCCCCAATAGTCATATTAGGAAAATCGAAATAGTACAAAAAAAAAATTCTAGTTCCTAATAAATTTTCTATTAAAAAATAAAATAAAGAGCTATGTATATTAGCAGGTGTTCCCTACCACCAGTCAAAACCGATTTATTCCTTTTAACCCTTTGCTTTTAAAAATGAGCAAGTCATTCAAATGAACATTGCTGGAGGAACCCCAGATTGCATGGGAATTCATAAGCCCGTAGTACATACTGTATTTTAGAGAATCCGAAATGAACCGCCCAACCCGCCGTAAAACTCTAAATTTTTGCTCTGAAATGAATGTAAGTGTAGAAAAAAAGGAAAACATTTAAAAACACGTATTTGACATTTAAAAACAAATATTTTTATAAAAATAGATTATAACAAATTTATTTTGATAGAAACATATACGCTCGGAGTACACTGAACAATTTGACACTGTTCGTACTCTGTACTCTGTTTACACCGGTTGAGTGTGTATACTCGCTCGGGGTGAATTAAAAAATAGACCCATACATTTAAGATTTCTATTGTCGTATATTTTTAACTAAATGTTCAAATAAAATGAAATTTTACGCTCTATTCAAATTTTATAATTCGTAATTTAAACTTTTACAAAATTAAATATGTAAAATCCGAAAAAAATCTGATTAATTGCAATAACTGTAAATTTCTAAAATTCACATTTCAAAGCAAATTCTGAAACATTTGAACCTTCATTCAAACATACATACATATTTAATTTTAACCTTCCTATTGTGTTCATATTAATGTTACACTTTTTGCGTTTCGGGTCTATATGACCCGAATTATTATGGAATTGAACGAACGGTTCAAATGTGTATAAAATCAAACAAAATTAATTAATATAATAATCAAAACTTAAATATTCATTTATTTATTGTAATTTAACTCATTTAATATGTACATTTAAAAATAATTCAGCCAGAGATAAGATAACATACATAAAAAAAATTTAGGATATATAAAACAAGTTATTTGATGCCGTCGCATGTTGGACAAAAATTTCGCACATGTGCTTTGCAAATGTGTTTTGAGCATTTACAGCAAGTAGTATTTGTTTTATTGTCGTTAGATGACGGGCAAAAGTTGCATCGTTTCCGTTTGTTACTAGTATTAGGTTGTTGTGTTACATCAACCGCTTTACCTTGTATTTCAGAAACTACTTTAGCAGCATTTTCACAGCGGGGCATAGTTGATCGGTTTTTAATATATGGTTCTACAAGAGCTGTACCCAACTCCTCTAGAAATATTCGCCGCTTGGTTAGTTTTCCAGATTGCCATTCCGGGTTTATTTGGCACCAAAGCACAAAGGCGTTGTAAGCTGATACATCAATAATGTTGTAGAACACTGTCATAGGCCACCTCTTGGATTGTCTCCTGCATGTATAGGTGAGGGTAAGTTTATCCAATGTGTCTACTGCACCTTTCGTTTTATTATAATCGAGTATCATATTGGGTTTCTTGTCATTTCTGGTGCTGATTGAAGCGTCTCGGTGCATTGTACTCAATAAAGTAACTGCTTTGTTTTTCTTCGGAATATATGAAACAACCGTTACATTGTCCGTAAAATAAAATTTTGATGATAAAACTTCCTTTTTATTGTCTATAATAGTTACAGGTAATTCCGGTTTATTTTTCCGGATCGTGCCCAACATTGTCAATTGCCTTTTTAGCAACATTTGTCCTAATGTGTAAGATGTAAAAAAATTATCACATGTGATGTTATAACCTTTTGTCAATCCAGTCGTAAGGTCCAGTACCACTCTCAATCCTTGATTTTTTTCTGGTGCTGCTCCTGGCTCTTTGCCTTTATAAATTTGCATATTATATGCATATGCATTTGTTGAATCACACAGTGCCCATATTTTTATCCCGTATTTAGCTGGTTTACTGGGAATATATTGGCGAAAAGGACAACGTCCTCGAAACGGAACCAACTGTTCATCTACAGTCAAGTTTTCCGTAGGATTATAGAAAATGGGTAAAATTTCTACCCACTTGTCCCATATTTCACGAATGGCTGCTAATTTGTCTTTTTGACGGCGTTGAGGTCTTGATGTTTTATCGTCAAATCGAACAATCCTTGAAATATCATGAAACCTTTGTAAAGACATAGTCGCTCGGAATATAGCTCGACCAGTATGTGAATTCCACAAGCTGGCAGTTGCTTCATTGCGGGATCGATACACACCAGCCAGCAGTAAGACACCAATATAGGCTAAAAATTCTTCCTCTGTGATTATTTTCCATTCCTTACCATATACTGCTTCTCCTTCTTTATTTGACATTTTTATTATTGTGAGTAATATATTTCGTCCAAAAAATATCATAAAACTAGACTTAATATCCTTTATCATTGAAAATGCATACCTGGTTGGTCCCGGTGTTACATTTATTATATTATTAGTTGAACGTCGTCCTTGTTGGTTAGGAGCGAATTGTTGCCATTGAATCGCACCATTTTTCGATAAAACAAATTCATCCATCCTTTCCGAAGTATCAACATTTTCTCCACTATCAGTAGATTCCTCTTCACTGAGGAAAACAGATAGGTTATCTTCGTTTTCGGAAACAACACTATCATCACTACCAGACATGTACAAAGGATCATCTAATTCACTACTCATTACGCCGAGTTTGAACTAATAATTAGTTACAATTTTACACACCAATATTATATATTCGCTCTAATAACCGTTCGCTGCTTCAACAAAAGACATACTGATTTGTAAAAATTCAAAAACAATTTAGTCAATTCAAAAGTTAACGGGACAGGAATTTCGGAGAAAAACCATAAAATAAATTGGGGGTTGAACTAGTTTCAACCTGTTTTACAAATATATGAGTAGAAATACTAAGAGGGGAGAAGTACTACTACTATTTATCAATAAGCAAGATGAACCATGTTTCTGATTTTGTATATACGCTGACATATATGATCGGGTCATATTGACCCGGACACCAAACTTGTAACAAACATGTATTTAGCAGTGACTAAATTAAGAAATCAATTTTTTTCTTATGCTAATCGTTAATTACCAAATTTAATTAAAAGTCGCCAAGCTTCAATTGTATTGTGTTATTACTAAACATATTACATGCAACCAAAATGCAAGACGGGTCATATAGACCCGAAACACAATAGGAAGGTTAAAATTCTAAAATTGACAAAGTATAGAATAAAATTAAATTCAAAAATATTTCTAAATTTGTATTTCGAAGTAAATGGTTTAAATTTGTCATTTTCTAAAATTTTTAAGAATTTTTTAAATTCAAAATGAAGACCAATCATAAGCTTTAAAAAATTTTAATTTTGTGTTTTCTATTTGCCTTTTGTTCTACAATTTTGAAACAAACAATAAATTTGTATAGTTTTAATCATATCAAGCTTTCCTTGAAATAATAGAGGAATAGAATCGAGCCCAAAAGTAGAACAGAATAAAAAATACACAAAAGATTAAGAAACGATATACGGGCGTCTAGTACGAAATAAACGAAATTAAGTTTGTCATCGAAATATTTCAGTTATCTAACTTTTTATAAAAACCTCTTTCCTCAAACGGTAACAAATCGTAACCAAACATAAATACCCTCATTTGATATCATAAAGCATATCGGAATATATGAATAGCCTCTTAGTCAATAAACATTACATAGATAGCAGCAGAAACTTTTCAAAATCGAATTAAACGAATATTTTGTGATTAAATTAACGAATGTCAAAGTTCTGAATATCATATCGAACAATAACGAACAATAGTGAACTACGGGAACGCTAAAAATAAACGAAAGCTACATGGAAATAGTGTATAGTTAATATTAATTTTTGATTGCTAAATTTGGTGAATGATTAACTATTTACGAAGACAATGGCAGCTTGCTATAGAATCAACCCTTAAAAATTTTGTTAACCAGTTAATCAAAACTGTTAAATGAGTTAAATTATCTTAAAAATCACCGATTATCTAAATTTATGTCCAGCACAGCAGCAACAGTATCCAGCATAGCAAGAACAAAACAAAAATTACATGGAATAGCGTCTTCTTCTTTCTACAGACGCTTAAAATAAATCCATCACTGTAATTACTATTCTAGAAAAATCAAACCCTTTCCCAAATCACATTGTGCAAATTCATCGTCAAAGCGAGTACATTAATCCTAATTTTGGCTCTGTCATTAAAGAAATAGTAACCAATTTTATAGATAGGGAACTACATAGTTAACCCGGAAGAAATATCAACAATCATTGTTTCACTGAAAAATTCAAAATTTTCGGGAATGAACGGGATAACAAACCAATTGATCAAACACGTTAAACGCAAAGCAATAGTATATTTAACATACCAAAAAACTTGTTTATATGATAAATTATTTACCGGTTAAATTTAAACAAGCTGCAGCTTGCTCCAATACCTAAACCCCTAAAAGATAAACTGGAAAATTACCGACCAATAAGTCTCCTAAACGGATTCAGTAAAATATTTGAAAAAATTATATTAAACTGCCTAATTAAATCTAGCGAAAATAATTTGATTATACCAAATGAGCAATTTGAGTTTCGCCAAGGGCACTCTACAAATCGTCAATTGATAAGGATATGCAACTTCGTAAAACCGCAACTAAACATGAAAAAATCAACCGCCCTTGTTTTCTTTGATGAATGACTATGGGGAGCGCCCCGAAATCTTGCATTACAAAATCTTGCAAGAACAAAATCTTGCATTTTTTAAAAATCAGGCAAATCAAAATCTGGCCAACCCAAAATCTTGCAGTTACAAAATCTTGCAAGTACAAAATCTTGCAAGTACAAAATCTTGCAAATACAAAATCTTGCAAATACAATATCTTGCATTTCAAATATTTTGCAGCTTTAGTATCTGTACCAGTCTTTAGTATCTAACATAATATTTATTGCGTATTCATAAAAGTTCAATGTAATTAAAAAAAATTAAATTAAAAAGATTGTGCAGATAGCGATCCGGATAACTATGCGTCAAGAAATACAGCTAATATTAGAATTAGAATGGAAATCTCCATTTTACCAAATATTTCAACAAAATATTCTGGATAAAGAAGATTTCATCTTCATTTTCCAGAATTTAAATTTTCGTTTCTGATTAATGAAGATTTAATAATAAAATTAAAATGGAAATCTCCATTTTCCAGAATATCTCAACATAATATTCTGGTTGGTGTGGGATGTTGTAACATCACTTTCGATTCGAATTCGTTAGATTTTTTGTCTCATGTTTCAAGATTAAAATTGTACTCTATTTCGCTTTTTCATTACGCTTTTTTTATTGCGATCTCTTTTTGTTGCGTACTTTTCTTTTCTTTCAAATCGATAAAGTATCACTAAACGAAAATTTTAGTGATAAATTATCATGAGTATAAGTAGAAATAGAATGTTCTTTTGTTCGAGCAAGTTGAGATAGCAAGAAAAACACCGTAATTGAAAAACGAAATAGAGTTCAATTTTATTCTTGAAACATGAGACATAAAATCTATCGAATTCGAATCGAAAGTGATGCTACAACATCCCACCCCTGACGTTTGATTTTTGAAATCTCAAGCAAAATTCTACTGTATAATTATCATTAAATGTACAGTAGAATTTCGTCAATGCGATTTGTTATCTTGCATAACAATTTCCCGTACATTTATAGAATCGCGCGCGCGATTCTATAAATGTACGGGTAATTGTTATGCACGATTTTGTAATGCAAGATTTTGTAATGCAAGATTTTGTAATGCAAGATTTTGAAATGCAAGATTTTGTACTTGCAAGATTTTGTAATGCAAGATTTTGTAATGCAAGATTTTGTAATGTAACATTTTGTAATGCACGATTAAGGGGCTAACCCATGACCATGAAGGACTAATATACAAAATGCTCCAATATAATTTTCCGTTGTATCTTATTAGAATAATTAAAAATTTCCTTAAGGATAGATACTTCAATGCATCAATAAATTGGGGTCACAACCCGAACCAATCTGTTATGGTGTCCCGCAAAGAGCCATATTGTCACCTCTTTTGTATAATTTATACACATCGGATATTAAACTAGAAATTACTAATGATGTTCATTTTGCCCAGTATGGAGATGGCATTGCAATTTATTTTGTTTCTTCCGACGTAGGTATTATTATGAAGAATATTCAAATGGCTATTGATAAACTATCAATCCACTATTCCAGGTGGGGAATACAAGTATGTAAATCCACTTAAAACCCAAACTATATTTTTCAGTAGTAAACGAGCTACGTACAATCTCCGCAGTGCTAATTCTCTACAGATTTTTGGCACATCTGCTAAATTATTCAATATAATGCAATAAAATTACTAAACTTTTGTATATTCTTCTACGCCTTATATATTTACTTATTCTGCGAATGGACCTGTCCTGCTATATGCCTCACACGCATGGTTTGAAAGTGCAAAAGCTCATATAAAGAAAACTCAAATAGCACAAAACAAAGGCCTTAAGATGATATACACCAAATCAAAGCTCTTCTGTACTAAAAGATTGTATAACATATCATAGGTTCCATTAGTAATGGAAGCCAAAACCAGAAATAACTTTAAGAATAATTTGCGTTTAATTCTAAATGAAACAATCAATAACCATCTAGTGTAAAGTTTATGCTTTAAGGATTCCAAATTTTTAATTAGTGATGTTAAGCCTTAGTGTTAATTTCAGTACATAAGTTAGTTTTAGTAAAAATTCAATAGCTTTTTCAAGTTAAGCTAAACATTTTTCATACCAAATTAACAAATATTCAATTAAAATTAACAATTTTTCAAAACAAATTAAACTTTTTCAAATAAATTTAAATTAATTTTTTTTTCTGCAATATATACAATAAAAACTGATGCATATACAATAAAATTTATTAATTTTGTTAATTATTAATAGGCTTAGGATTTTTAGGTTCTTTATTAAAATATGTACCTACCTAAAATTTGTATAACTGAAATTGCAAATTATGTGGTAAAAATATATGATTAGAATGAAAAATTTGTGGTCAAATTTTGAAAAGAAAGCCAAAATTAGAATTTATCATAAAAAGATTTAACTTCACAAATTCAAAAAAAAAAATATCTACTATTTTAGCTGTAGATTGGGACAAACTAACTCCACTGTATTATGTAGGGCTTTAGAGGATCCCAAAAGGGTTCCAAATCTCCAAACACTTAAAAATTTGAACACGTAAACGGACCTACCTCTAAAGTACAACTTGAGGGTTGACACAATTAATACCGCTTGCATTATTTTAACATGTATTTTAGACCTATTTAAACGATTAAAATCGATCTATCGGGCCAGCCCATTCAATTTTCAAAACCGCAAGTTTCAAGAGCATTGGAAATATACTAGGAGTATAAAAATTACGGTATAAAACATTTTAAATATAACACTCAATACTAAAAGTAACTTTTACATTCGCCGTACGACAAGTACAACAGATCAAGCCAAATCGCCTGAAAATTTGGTTTATCGCTTAAATAGGTCTAAAATACATGTTATAAAAAATTAAAGCGATATACTCCCCCTTTGAGCTGTGAATAATTTAATGGAACTTTGAACAATTACTTGAGCCTCTCAGACCCGGAGTTAAGCCAGGTTCTCAATACCATTCTTAAGGACAAAAACTACATTTTCGTAAATTTCAGTCGTAATAAACTCTTTCAATAAAACGTTCACCAATTATCCTACTAGTGGGTGGGTCCACGATTAAGGACAGCAATCATAAAATTCACTTTTCTAGAAGAACTCCGAAACGTCCAATAATGTACAGTAAACTATTGAGCTGTTTTAATTCTACGTTTAATTTTTCTTAATTTATTGTTCTAACTAATGTACATAGATTATGCAAAACTTTTTAGGTAAAACTTTTTAGCTTCTAAAAAATGTTTTACAATCTTGTCTAGCCAAAATTTTTTACCTTCGACCATACATTTTCTATAGGGTTCAACATTGGTGGGTAAGGAGGTAAAAACATCAACTTATGTCGAGTTCAACGTAAAAGACACTTAACTGCCTCTGTTTTATGTATTGAACAGTTATCTGATACCAACCAAGCGTCTGTAATATTTCTAGAAGATAACTGTTCCAATAATTGCGCCAAAAATTCACAAAATCGAATGGAATTTACGGTCGTGTTGCTAAAAATGTTGTGATGTACAATATCTTGGCTGTTAATTAGACCAACTAAACTTATATTTCGGCCTCTCACTATTGGTACTCCTTAATTTGCGCGCATATTTGATCGTGATCTCGCCTGTGATCGCCTAAGATGCAAATTAAAGCCTGATAATTTTTTCACGATCATGTGAAGCATTATTTGAAAAATGCTAGGCATAGGTACGCCGAAGTTTAATTGTTGCTGCGGAGTTCATACGATCAACATCATTATGTTTTCTAAACAGTTTAATTTTATGTTTTTAAAGGGTCAAACACACCAAGCGCGACGCGAAATGTCCCACATATTCCACTTGTGATAGATTTTCTTTTAATGTACATTTTACTATTAGAATTATGAAATACTTGAATGTTTTAATGAAATTTACATATATTTTTGCTTAAACTATGATTTGTATTCATTAAATCGCCAAAAAATCCAAGCATTTAATTTTGTCGTCTGAAAGTTTGAAAAGTCTTCTTCCACCACGTGGTGTCTCATGAAAAACTTCGCCATTTTTAATATATTTTCTGATTATAGTACGGGCCGTATTTCTATTGATTCCGGTTAAATCAGCAAGGTCGTTTGTAGTTTCCCCGTCTTCATACCCTCTTATTATAGTTGATTTATTTTCATTACTGACTGTAGTGTTATGTTGATTATGTTATGTTAATGGACAGCACAGATGGTCATCGTCTGTGGCATTTAAATGTGGTCACTTAAAATTGTCCATTTACCTGATATGTACATCCAAAACAATATTTTGTTTTATTTGTTTCTTCCACCCCTCAATATTTAATATTTTTATTTTTTGGGAAAGAAATTAAATTTGGGTCCGTGATTTAATTTTTTTTTTTTATATTAATAAATAATCTAAACTTATAAATATTGAAATGAAATGGATTAATTAATTTTGATAAGGGAAGTTTTGAAGTGTGTGTAATGGATGCTGCAATAATCGATTTTGATGGGAATCTTTTTCTTTTCCGTACGTCGATTTCTTAGGTTGAACATTTTTTTTTGTAATTTATGTTGATCAATGCGAGCCCCCCTCCTGGTGAGCTAGCCCGGTGCAAGACGTACAACCTGATCAGCATGTGTTCACCACATGGCGCCGAAACAGGGACCTGAAGGTCATCAAACTGTTTAAGTAACATGATCTGAAGGTTAATAATAATATTTTTTTTCGTAAGGTGGTCCTAAAAAGACATCCAGGGAGCTTCACTCCTCATCTAGTTAGTGGGAATGATGAATCTACTGAGATTAGCGGAAGTCATAAATCTTCGAGTCAGCAAAGTAATCAACAACCTGTTCCAAATAATTCAGGTCGAAACATCACAGTTTCAAACCCGACTGGAAGTCAGTGGTATCAGCGTACTGGTGACGATATTAGATCATTACTTAACCGCTCACAACTTCAGCCAATAGTAAACGATCCACCACGAAATGATAGAAATGACAATGACAATAGACGGATGCAAATCCAACAGGCAAATATTCCTTTTCAAAATCGTCATTTACCTTCAGTTGGATTAAATCAACCAATTCAATTTCAAAATATCCGAAATAACGATAATAACCTTTATCGAAATAATGAGAACAATCAAATTCGAAATTATGTAAATAACCTTTATCGGAATAATAATAATATTCTTCCGAATATACCGCCAGGAAACCCACGTCAATATCACACAGCACGAAACATTGATCAGGATCTTAACAGAAGTAATGTTCATCAAATTCCTGAAATACATTCAGTAACACGGCGTAATTTAAACTTTAATGGTTCTAAAGAAATGAACGTCAGTGATTTTTTGCTTAAATTTGAAAGTTTGGCGAGACGTGCGGGATATCGATACGAGATTCTTGATAGATATATTTTTGATTATGTCTCAGGACAAGCAGATGTATTTCTTTGGAATTTCGTTCGAAATCACCCGAATGCAGGCTGGCCAGAAATACGAGAAGCACTATTGACATGGTTTAGACCTCCGGAAGAAGAAGCTGAGCTTTGACTCCAAATTTGCACAAAAAGGCAATCACTCCGAGAATCTATTAGTAGCTTTATCCTAAATATTCAGATTTTAAACAATCGACTGAATCATGCACGTTTTAATGAACAGAATTTATTAGGCATAATTAAAATGAACCTGCATCCCGCGTTTAGAAGTAAAATAGTATCAGCAAATATTCAGACCATAGAAGATCTGCGTATCCTCTGTCAGACCTATGAAAATATATGGTCGAAGACTGGTTATGATCCAAGACTTAACTATGAAAAAAAAACAGCCGGAGAAACTTTATTAACGAAATAGTAAGCCCCGATGCTATCGAATTTAATGATCGATTTGGTGATAATGTTCAGAATGATTCGTTGAATGTAAATGCCTTAAATAGTCCAGCAGTATATAGAGTTCGATTTACTCTTTGTTGGAACTGCCAGGATATCGGTCATTTTTATCAAGATTGCCCAAAAGATTTGTTAGGCATATTCTGTTTTGGATGCGGAAAACCGGGTATTAAGAAGTACGATTGTCAGAATTGCCAAAGGTTAGTAAATCAAAAAAACTTGATGTGTAGCACTTCGAAGCGTTGAAGCAACCTGAGGGACAGTTCTAACCAAATTACCATCTAAACAACCTAAGAAAACCTATCACACAGATGATGATATACCTAATTATGTCCAAATTTTAAATCATGGTAAACCTACTGAATGCATCATAAATCGAATTAATAAACCCGACTCACTAAATATTTGTAATCAATCTGAATTGGACCCTCATGTTCTTATTAATGTAAAAAAAACACTACCAGCTTCAAGAATAAAACTTTATTCGAACACAAAAATACGGTGTTATAAAGAATGTGCTTCAACCACCCTAGCATCAGATCCAGTATCCGAGAACCATATTCGTCCATACCTCGACATCACTATTGGTGGAAAAACTATGAAAGGACTCCTAGACAGTGGCGCTAGTATTTCGATTTTAGGAGAAGGTGCTTTGCAACTGTTGAAAGAGATTAATTCCAAATATCATAAAATAAACGCACTAGTTAAAACCAGCAAATTCAATTATTGGCTATGTAAATCTTCCAGTTAAATATCGACACAAAACGAATATTGTCAAATTTTATATTGTACCTACGTTAAAAAACCGAATATATCTTGGAATTAATTTTTGCATTTCCTTTGGTATAGTTCCTCAAATGGTAGATGAAATAATTATTAATGATTCTGATAGCAACAAAAAAAATGCACAGTTTGAATGACGTGCAAAGGACTCAATTAAATAACGTCATAAAAAAATTTCCGTCTTTTAATGAACTAGGTCTTGGGTGCACACATCTTCATGAACATCGTATTGATGTCGGATCTGCGCTACCAGTAAAGCAGAGATATTTCCCTGTATCTCCAGTAGTACAATCGAAAATATATGCGGAAATAGATAGGATGTTAGAATTGAAAGTGATAGAGCCCAGTCAAAGTCCATGGTCGTCACCTGTTGTTTTGGTGAAGAAATCGAATGGTAAATCCAGATTGTGTCTCGACTCTAGAAAATTAAATAGTGTCACTATAGTGTAGCTTGGATTTGAATGATGCCTTTTGGCAAATTCCGCTGGAGAATGGGTCAAAAGAAAAGACAGCATTCACAGTTCCCGGGCGGCCACTTTATCAGTTTCGGGTGATGCTGTTCGGGCTCTGTAATGCTGCTCAAGCAATGTGCAGATTAATGGACAAAATAATCCCAGCGGAATTACACGAACAGGTTTTCGTCTATTTAGACGATTTACTTATTATTTCCTCTACTTTCCAAGATCATTTGAATATCCTCGAACTCGTTGCTAATCACCTTACTCGAGGTAGATTAACTATAAACGTCGAAAAAAGCCATTTTTGTATGAGAGAAATTCGGTATCTTGGCTACATGGTGGGTGAAGACGGTCTCCGAATCGACCCTGCCAAAGTCGAAGCAATCGTGAATTTTCCCGTACCAAAATCTCCTAAGCAAGTCCGACGCTTCCTGGGAATAGCGGGTACCATCGGAGATTGTATCCGTGTATCCATCTCGGTACATTTTATTATATATTTCGTTGTTATTAATTAAAAATGTCTGCCTCGGGGAATTCTGAATTTTTTTTGGGGATATTTATCATTTAGCCTCGAAGCAAATGTGGTCATATTATATACTATAGTTTGCCATCTTTTTGTTTAATATTTTGAACCGCTTTCTATCATTCTTTAAGTTATGTTTACCAGAATTAATAACGTCTATCTTATTGTGATCATATTATTTAGAAAATTTTGCCACTATAGCTCTCTATCTACTATGACAATAAAGTTTTCATATATCTGGGTTAAACCATATAAAGATAAAATGAAAATTTTTATAGAATATTGCAGTACTTTCCTAACTCATTTCCAATTACGTATATTAACAAAATGTGCAATTACTATAATGCATTAAAAGTGAGCGCACAACTTATAAACGGTCTGTTTATATGGGATCATGACTGCGAACAACAAGAAAAAAGCTGTCAAACTTTTTGAACTTTTTTTTTTTTTTTTTGTTTGCATATTGTGACTAAAGTTTTACGCGATAAGTGAATTTTTTTTTGTGCTATGTTGTTGCATTTTATAAACGATGTTCGAAAGAAATTGTGCACCACATTTTCAATATTAAAAAATTTCTACAGTTTCATAACTTCGGAATTCGTATTATTTCTATTAAGACTTTTTTTTATTATTATTATTTCCTTAACTATTGTACTAATACTTTGCAGAGTAGAAAAACAATTGAAACTTTCTGAAGGTAATCGGAACAAAAAAAAAAAAAATAAAAAACGTATTTTTCAACTTTTCGACATAACACACAACCGTAAGTAATAATAATAAATAAACTGAGAACTTGTTAATTCATCTCTTGAAAAACTTTTTCTTGTTTTTTATGAAAAGCGAATAAATTTTCCATTTTATTGATTTTGTCTATACAGAACAAATTTAATCTCCGTTTTTCAAAAAAAAAAAAAAAAAAAACAAGACCTTCCAAATACTAAAGAATTCTAGGAATTTCGAAAAAAAAATACAAAAACCCAACGAAAACAACCAATAACAAAATATTTTCATGTTTTCCTCAAAAATTTTCCCTGGTTGTTGGTTGTTATTGTTGTTGTTCATCATCATTATTATTTTCTTTAAATTGTTGTTGTTTTGTTAATTTTTAGTTAAGACAAAACATAATTAAAACTTATTTGATAATAATTCGGAGAATTTTCTATGATACATACATATATACTGCTGCCCTACATTTTATCAAGGTTTATAGATTTTCTCGGTAATCATTTCACCATTTGATTGAAGGGGTGTATACAATTTTTAAATTATGCCGAGCTTGTTAAAGGATGTAATCAATTTAATGGAAAATGGTTTTGAAGTGTTGTGGTTTGTAGTAATTTCTGTTTTCGTAAAATCGCGAATATTTTAATTACTAGCCTTATACCTAGGGAAAAATTAATCCATCTAATTCAACACATTTCTATACTTGACGAGTTTCGGTTTTAACACTCAATTGAATTTCGTAAAATTAAACAAAAAATTGTATCCCATGGTAAAATTGTTTGTGCAAACAAAAAAATCCCATGATAGAGCGGAAATTACAAATGTTTGTATGTACGCAATTAAAGTTGAAAAGCGCTTTATGAAGATGGTATACGTTGATCGATTTTCTAAAATTAGGTATATTTAGACCCCTGTGTACAACAGAAATTGAGAACATAAAACAAAATTCTATGTATTGTACGAATATATAAATAGTTTAATTTAAACTGTATGCTCAAACACCATAAATAAAAAAAAATAAAAATTTATGTTTTAAATTAAAACTGAATATACAAAAAAACTTTAATGTGAATTAGTGCGAAAAAAATGTAATTTAGAATAGCAATTTGGAAGTAAGATTTAAGAGAGTTTTACACTAATTGGTTACGTTAGATTTTTTGTTTGCATGTACATAAGTATATATGTTATTTGTCATAGGTCAAATGTCTTAAATATAATCATACAACACCCAGTTAATTAATGAAACACAATATTTTCGTATATAACCCAAACGACGAGTAAATACGCAACACAAAATCTTAGAACTTAACCGAAAATATTTCAAAAACGATTCTTTTCTACAAAAGAAGCGTACATACAAAAAGTAAAATAAGAAGACAAACAAATTTAATTGAATTAAAGGCATCTCATATCTTCACATCGAATGTAGGCGGATTCTTGCAAGATATATATAAACCGTAAATGTAATCTTCATAATATTCCAACCTGTTTCTAAATGAAGCACGCAAACGTGTGTATTGTATACATATATAAAACCAACGTACATGACGTCTACACCGAAGTAAACGAGAAAGCAAAAAAAAAAAAAATCAAAATCGCAATGATTTGTTATGAAATTACTATCTTTAGAATTTCCAAAGAAATTATGGTTATTTGCACTCGAATTCGTACGGAAATGAAACAGAACATAATGGTTTTGACATCCGTCCGGAATAAATAACTAAAACTCATACATTTATACATTGCTTTTGCCGTATACGTAAATACAAATCACATACATATACATAATATAAAAAACAGCATAATAATTTATATTGACATAAGCTGTTATCATCGCGCACGAAAGCCGGCACACCAAAAAAAAAAACACTTGGGGATTCATAATATCACACGATGACACCAAAAACTATTATTTGTGTATAGTAAACTGAAATATTGTTTTGTTAATTTGTTGATTTGGTTGATAAGAAAATTAATGAAAATGACTCGTGCATAATACATATGTATGTACTATATTGTTATGTGTTATGGAGCTCATATTGTGGGAAATATTAATTGTTTAACAATTAATTATTAGATTATACACAAGGCAGGATTTGGTATACATTTTTCATTTTTATTCTAGTCTTTTGAGAATTAATTATATGTGTCAACATATAGTTTCATATTTATTTATGTATATCAGGGGAATTTGTTGCATACTTAAGTGATAACGATAAATATGTTTATGGGAATTTATTGTGAAAATAAGATTTGATGCGAAGTTAATCTTTATCTCCAGTTGAGCTCGCACTATAATCCTTTCCTGTTATGGCTTTGTCGATCACAAATAGTCATGACTAGGCTTAGGATTCTTATATTTATATAGTTTATGGTTTATTCGAAATATTTTTAATGTTTCTGCAAGAGTAACGAATTCAACTTTCATAGCTTAAAGTTTCATACAGCAAAAATATTTTATAAGCCAAACTTTAAATTTAGGCCAACAAATATTTTTTTTAGAAGTTAAAAATGTTTTACTTTGGCCCAAACTCCGCTAAGTTAGATAAATAAATTAACAATAAATAAATGTCAAATTAAAAGTTCTCAATAGTTTACTGCACATTATTTGCGATCCGAAGCTCTTATCGAAAAACAGATTTTGAGGTTGTTGTTTTTATTCATTAACGTATGTGCGTTTATAAAAAATAACCACGTTGTGATATTTATCTGATTAGGGCAAAATATGAAAATGTATGTAAAATAATTCATCGGAATTTAATTTATCAGTAGCGATTAGCAAATACGTACATAGATTGAGCTGCGTATAACTGACCATAGGAAAATCTTCCTCCGGAAACAGAATACCAACTTTTTCAAAAGTCTGCCCTTGACATTTATTAATAGTTGTGCTATAAGCGAGGCGGATAGGAAACTAGACACTGATGTCAAAAAAGCTTGAATGGTATTGATAAATCGTTCTTTGTAATCAATGTTATCCTTGGAAAAAAACGATTCCGCCTTTTTGAATCCAGATATTATTTTTGCCTTTATTGTATGATCCCCCAGATTATGCATAATTAGTCGTTTCCCTTTACAGAGAACACTTGATACTGAAAAATTTCTTAACAGTATTACAAAGGACCCGACCTTGACATTAAGCTTGCGAAGGGGAAGTCCGCTTGGCGTTATTTTATTTAAAAATTCTACAGGGTGGTTTAGCTGTTCCAATTCACTGTCACTACCATCATTGGCCCTAACGGTATCAATGCTAGAGTATCATTTAATTGATCCTTGCAATCGAGCTAAACCGTCCACATAAATATTATGAACGTTTTCGTTCTTTGGAGTTAAAACCACTTTTTTAACAGATTTTTAAGATCCTGTAATTGTAAGCTGCTCTCCAAATATGTCGGTTATAATTTTTTGCGGAAAGGCACCTTATCTGTATATTAATATTTCCATTAACATGTTTCGGTAGAGTGTCATTTCCAAAGTTTATAAGCCAATACTTAAATTCAACTTCTTCCGCGTTTGAACGCATATTAATTGTACGCTTCTCTTCTTTAAGTAAATTGCAAAAAATAAAACTTTTAATTGAAGACTGAGCAGCCTGAAATCTCGATCAAGTACTATGTTTATGTAATACATTTCCCACAAACACGAATTTTTCATCACATCAATCATATTTAAATATTGAACTGGTGCCATTAGCGCTTAGTTCAATATCACAGGGGTGTTTCGTAAATTTTCACGATCCATCTTTGTTAATCTATAGGTTGAATTTTTGTCTAACGAAAGAGAGAGCTTTAATGTACAATCCTTCTACATATTTGGCAATAGTGTAGCTGCCAATCCTGTCCAAGCAAGACATACACATTTACTTTGGATGCTTTCAAAGTATGCAAATCCAGTTCCCTCGGGTCCGCGGCAATAAAAATTAGTTTTTGATTTTTGGTTGTTTGGACGCTTAAACTTTTTGTTGTTCTTCATTAAGCGTTTGGTATGGGATATTATTGTCGTTTTGTTTAGAATGAAAATTTTGAATATTTGTCAGCTCAAAATTGTGAATCTGGAGAGGGGATAGACCCATCATTTCGAAGGAGTAACCATTTTTTTAACTCTTCTTCAATGATTAAGAGCCCCAGATTTTCGTATAAAATGATATCTCCATATTATTCCGAAAAAAATTTTCTACCATATCAATTTTACATTCAGTCCACAACTGAAGCGGATTCGATGGGTTGCAATGTATCAGAATTACAATAAATAGTAAATCTTATTTGTTTTTGCATCATGCATATTTTGCCCTCAGCCATACAACGCTGACATTCGACATCATCTTTAATTAAGCATCTGCTTAAGGCAGTGTTTTAAAGGTGGTATGCATTACATTGTTGTAAGTTCGAAGATCCACAAATTATGTTGGCCCACAAATATTTAAAAGGTAAGACGTAAGTGAAAACGTTCGATACTTTTCGAGAAACTGGCATCACACTACCAATAACTGTAGCTTTGCTTTTTCTTTTTTCCCACGAATTATTTGTTTTTAAAAATGGTGTTGACAAATTGACAATACAAAAATTGTCTATCATTAGGGTCAATTTTTAAAAAAAGCCATTTCTTTCAAACTATTTTGACATAAATCCGACTCCGGTCTCTCAAGAGAAAATTTTAGAAGGTTTCGTATACGTAACATTTTTATATATCACGCAAAATGCACACAGTTTCTTTCCAGTCACGACAATATTATACATCTTATATTCTCATGCAGCCAAATCACATACTCACAAATAATCTAACAAGGGAACCTTTTGTACTGCCAAATTCAAAATATTATCAAAACTATTCTTACCGTAGACAGACACAAAGTTAATCGCAATTTTCATTTATCCCGATTATCAAAAATCGCGTTTTAAAAACGAAATAATCCGGCTTTTGTGAAAATCGTGTAATGATAGACAGACAAAAATCCTTTACTCTGTGAGACAATCATCCTTTTTGGGCGTTAAAACCACCCCGTCGCATTATGTGACGAAAATGGTAGATTAGAAATGGATTAAACACGATGAATTTGACCAAAATTAGAGGGAACTCTAAAGGTAACAAAATTAGGTTCAATTCTGAATTGGACGTAATCAGTATGAATGAAATTTTGAGTAGAATAATTAGGTAAAATTTTAAATTTAATTTAAAAATGTGCAAACATGAATTTTATTAAAACGTTGGGTGCCATTTACGCGAGAAAATCAACATAGTTTGTGAAATTAATCATATCCAATATAAGATCAGAATTACGAGCAAACATCGGAATAAGAATTTGAATTCCGAAATGTAATTGAATAAATTTTCGAGTAGGTACTTAAATTAGATTTAAAAATTGAATTATAGAATTACAAGCTAGATTTTAACAACATCTTGGGTTTAATATAAATCAAAAGCTAATAGTAGTTTTAAGCAGACATTTTATTATAAATAGAGTTTGTTTTAATTAAAAATTCCAACCAGGGCTTGGAAATTAATAAATATTCAGTTTAAAATTAAACAAATTAGCTCAAATTGAGAATCCAGAATAAAATAAGTTTATTCCATCATGAATAAACTTTGAGTGACATTTTAATCTGAAATTGAGTTACACTTTCGAACTGTACTTGAATGTGTTTATTGTAATTTTGATCACATTCATTGAATTAAATAAAAATAAAAACTTGAGTCAAATTTAAACTTTTAACTAAATTTTAACAAATAATTAGGTATTCACTAATGTGAGCGATGTGAGGATTCAGACTAGTAACTTAGTTTCAAAACAAAATTGAATCGAAAAAATTAAGATTTCTAGTCAGGAATTTAGTTCCAAGCTGTTTTCGAAGTTGAACGAAATGATAAATGAAATTTTGAACATAAATCTGGTCTAAATTGGGCAACTGCATTCGACAGAGAGGAAATTGATTAAGAGAACGAAATTTTAAAGAGAGAAAATTATCTTGAATTACAAACTAGACATAATGAATTGTAGTGAAATTTTGAGTGGAAATTGTATTCTTTATATTGCACATATTGAAAATAACTTTAGCAAAATAATTAATAATTAATTAATTTGGGTGATTGAGATTAAATTCTAAAGACGATTTAAAGAAATTTTTTGAGAAGAACTTACATTAGAAATAGAGTTTAAGTTACAATGGTTGGTTAAATCAAATAAATGAGCTTCTAGCTTAAAACTTCAGTTTCGAATCTAGACTGCCTTTAATAACAGTTTGAGTATATTTTAAAAATTTAAAACATATTTAAAAATAGAGTTTGAATTTCAAACTTAATTAACACAAAATTATGGTTGAAATTAAGCTAGCAATTATGTGATATCTATATGTGCTTGATTAGAAATTTGGGATACAGCTTCAGTTGCAAGTGCATTTAAGAAAAATTTGAGTATTATTAGAAATGCTGAGTTAGAGTAGAACTTAAAACTCTAGTATTGGTCAAAATTTTTGTTAAATTTGTATCAGAATTTTTAACAGAAATCTCAGTAATTATCAAAGAATTCGAATTTTAGACAGTAATTGAATAAAATGTTGTACAGAAATTGAATTTAGATAGTAATTTGAACTTGACCAAAAACATAACTGTAAATTAGTTTTGAATTTAAAAGCTGGGTTTAAATTTCGAATTGAACTGGTAAGAAAAATACTAAAGATTAATTTACGATTCTAAAACAGATTTGAGCAAAATTTTGTATTTAGTGAGGGTATAATTCTGAGAAAAATTTGAGTTTGAATTCCAAAATTTTGGTTGCAATTAGATAGAAATTTTGTAAATATTTTGAATACAAATAGGCTAAGTTCCAAACTCGATTTAACAAAATTGAAGGAGGAATACAGCTATAATTTTGAGTGAAATTTAAAATACAAAATTTACAGTTAAATTTCAGCATTCATTTTAAAATGGTTCGAAAAGTGTAAGTTTGATATTCCAAACTAAATTTTAATTGCAATTAGTAAAAATTGCAATACGAAACATGATTTCAATAAAACAACAAAATTATGTAGAATCAGCACGATGTATAAAAAAATATGAATTCTAAACTGTAATTGAATATAATCTTGTTGGCAACTTAAATTACAAATTGAGTTTGAATTGCAAATTGATTGAGCGTAATTTAGCTATTCTTAATTTAAAACTTGCTTTAATAGCGTGAATCATTTAGTCTCAACTATACCATCACGGAGTTCTTCTGAAGTAAGTATCGCTTACCACTCTAAATTTTTAAGTGTTGGATGTGGGATCATTTTTGTACTTCTTCTCTAGCACATTGCAACCCAGGAGAGTTAGTTTGTCCAACTTTATAGCCAACAACTTGATAGTTTTTTGTTAATGAATGAATTGAAATCGTCTAGTTTTTGTTTTCTTTTCAAAATTTAACCACATATTTTTAATTTTAATCACATATTTTACAATATATTTTGCAATTTTAGTTATATATTTTAGGAACATATTTTTGATTTTTTAGAACATTAAAATCCTAAGCCTAGTGAAGTGATGACCGAAGCAAAGATTGGCTGAAATTTTACTAACTCATAATTTTTTAAATTTTGCAAAAACTCAACATTTTATATCAACTAATTTAATTTTCAAAGTAAACAAGTCTCACTTACACAATTCTAAATTTACCTACAATAATTTTTAAGAGAAATTAAATGTTTTACCCCGACCGGTGACTGAATAAAAATTTTTAAATCTCGTCCCTCGAGAAATTTTATTTCATTATTTTTATCTCGGGAATTTTTGAAACACTAATTTTATTTGAATTGCAATAAAATATTTTTCAACAAATAAAAATTGAAATACGAACTTTTAACAGGTTGCCCGGTACTGAAGAGCTTATATTGAAATGGTTACAGAGGACAACATTTTAGGGCGTCATCATGAAATTCGTAACCGCTCGAACGTCTACTTGCAAACCGGCATCGTAAATTCCGTTTAATAGGTAATTTACCGTCAGAACTTATTTCTTTGGCATATTATACAGAGCTGAAGCGGATGGCATAAATAATTTGATATGAATTATTCAACAGTTTATTCTTTAAACTTAATCAAAATTGAATGCACACTTATTCTCACTTATCTAATTTTATATTATAGAAACTAAATTAAATAATTATAAATCCTACAGGAATTCAAAATTAACATTTCATTTGGATTTTTTCTTTTTTTATGGATGGTGCTCAGATTCTAGAATTTATAATTCTATACCTATTTATCACCTGACACTTTATTCATTATTCAAGTAAGAAATTAGATTACTGTAAAAGAATACGTATCGGCGTCTAATAAGGAAATAGCGTTTACAAAAACTTGCTTCAGTATAGCTCGATTACTAGAATGGTAACTAAATTATCTGAATAGTAACCAAGGTGTAAGGTTTTTAACACATTTTACGGGAATGTACATTTCTTTAAAAGTGTAACTCAAGAAAAAATTAATACGTGCGAAACATGATTCTACCCTATGTTAAATAACACTTGAGATTGGCCCGCACTTGCATAGATACCATAATTGAATGTGGGAACTTCACGACGATATGTTCCAATTTCCATTGGAAATTAATTCAGCATATAAATCCTGCAGTATAAATTTATTCCAAATTTTAAATAATATAATGATGGCTCACATTACTAATTATTAGGGTTAAGATTATTTATTCAATTTAGAACAAATAAAGACGAATGAGCCCCTATATGTGTCCAACTGTCCACATTAAATTTTTTCGCTTATTTTATATTTTAGCACATATTTTATGAGTTTTACTAAATATTCCTCCGAAAAATACATAATTCGACTTACTTAGCTTAAAATTTGATAAAACAAAGACATTTAAGCCAAACAGTATTTTTGCGGAAGCTAAACAATTTTTTAGTTTTGCCTAAACTACTTAGGTTAAATCAATAAATTAAGAACAAAACAAACTTCAAATTAAACTGTATCATTAGTTTACTGTACACTCTTTGACGATCTGGATTGGTGTTTTTATTTCTGGCCTGTGTAGGAGAGCTGGTAAACGTTTTACTCAAACAGTTTATAATGGCTGAACATTTGTGAAAAGATAGTGTTTCTCCCTTAAGAATGGTACCGACAACCTGAATGGACAGTTCCGGGCCTGAGCCGCCCACGAATTGTTCAAAGTTGCATTAATAATAGGCAGCTCCAAGTGAAGTTTACCATTTCAATTTTTTATAACATGTAGTTTAGAACTATTTAAACTATAAAACAAATTGAACAATTTAGTTTGGCCTGATCTATCGCAAGGCAAATGTAAAGTATCATTATTGAGTGTTGCATAGAAATGCTTTAAACCGCTTGTCATTTTTACAATATATTTCCAATGTTATTAAAATATACAAAAATTAAAACCAGCACCGGCAGATCGACCTGGCTTTAATTTTTTTTATCTCTTTTTAGCATTGGACATATACTGGAAAACTGATAGGCGGTATAAAACATTTTAAATGTGACAACAATAATGCAACTTTACACCCACCTGGCAGCAGGCCCAGAGAGACCGCCTGTTAATTTATTTTGTCTCTTAAATAGGTCTAAAATTATGTTATAAAAAATTCGAGAGGTATACTTCATTTTGAACTGCCAATATTTGAATGCAACTTTGAACAATTCTGGGGCAGCTCAGGCCCAGAGATATCCAGTCAGGCTGTCGGTATTATTTTTAGGGACAAAAAACAACATTTTCACAAATGTACAGCCGGTATAAATCTAGCTATACGAACCTTTATCAAAAATGCAATAATTCTCGTTGAGTAAGATATTTATCTTATTAGTCGAAAATTTGGAAAATGAATGCAAAGAAATTTAAATGAATTAAACCAGAGAAATTTAAATGGATTAAACCAGCGTCCACTGAACTATAAAAACGTAGGAAATGAAATACTACTCTTTTTTAATGGCGTGAATCGCCTCAACCGTCACGATGCCCGTTTATGAGTCCAAATTTTTAAGTGTTTGGAGATGTAGAATCATTTCAGGACTACCTCTTTAGCCCTGTATAACGTAGGGGAATTAGTTTGTTCAACTCAACAGCCAAAATCTTCGATATTTTTTTTAATGAGCGTATTCAAATTATCTTACGCTAAGTCGTAATATTGGTTTTCTTTTCAAATTTTGACCACTTATTTTTAGTTTTAATTACATATATTTACCACAAATTTGACAACTTTAGTTACATATTTTAGGTACAAATTAAATTCGTAGCAAATACTAATCATTACTGATTGTTAACAAATAATTGAGTTAATTTTACTACTACTGTTAACGAAATAATGAAACACGGATCTATTCCTCCAAGCCTTATTATGGTGTAGTGATTTGCGCATAGCAAAGAAGGAGTTAGCAATACCAGACAGGGCCACTCATACTGGAATTTCAACTCTGAAGCTATCTGACAAATTGTGATCACCTTATTATTGTATTCAGATTATAATTTCGTTTGATATTTTTTATAATTCATTTGTTTCCTTTTGGAATGTCCGTATTTTTTAAATTAAATAAACAGAATTCTTTCATCTGGCAACACTAGGCCTTTTTTACGGCTGTGATAATATAGACATTTAGTAAAATTCCAAACAAAATGACGTCCATTACCGTTCCGTTCTGGATTTGACATGAAGACAACACGGTCATTTCAAAGTTGATTTGTAATCGCAGCTATTTTAGCAATTACCAAAAACACACATATTAAATAGTTATTTCACATATCGAGAACCGTTTCTATGTTTACATGGAAGTTATTGTCTCTTAGCCCTTGGATCTTCCATTTGTTTACAAATCTACCTATATATGTACGCGAGGCAGCAATAACAAACAATAGTGTCTTTTTTCACAGGTTTTGTTGACTTATCAAATTACAAGAGGCCTCGCCAGCTAGGGGGCCCAGATGGATCTTGAAACCGCAGAAGTTTTTTTGTGGCAGGACCTGATAGAGTATAGGCATGGTTTTGTCAAAAAGCTTCTAACTTTTCTGAATTCCAGAATTTTGTGAATTTTTCAAAAGCAACTAAAAAGAGCAAAACTCTCCGTTTCTTCAACAGGAAACTTAAATATTTGTTTGGGAAAATTTTAGTAATATGAAAAATAGAAAAATTTTCCAGAATTTCTGAGATACTTGAGAAAACATTTCAAAATTCTCAAATTAGTGAGAAACGAAATTTATCGGGAAATCGCAATCTCTAATTGAAAGTAATATTGAGTATTTCTTCCATAGTCACTAATGATGATTTAAAGATAGTTTTGGCACTTTATAGGAACACCTAAAGAAAGCATTATTGATATTTTACCAATACATTAAATTAGAATCAGATTGCCACAACAAGTGCTAAAATCTAAGAATAATTACTCAAAGTAAAAAGTTCCCAGCTTTGATGAAAAAAAAATAAAAAAAAAGAAATGATGAATTGTATTGAGAATCAATTAACAAACAAATGTAAAAATAAATATAAATTCACCTGATTGTCCACTCTTGAACAATACAAATTAATAAAGCAAAATGGGGCAATTATTCGAAAAATAAAATATTTGCAGTCTCCTAATATAGCTATTATTAATCGTAAAACTTTTCAACCACCATTTCAACTTAATAGTTTTGTACCAAATAAGCATCTATCAATACACTCAAACAGTCTGTTACTAAAAGATTATGTGTTCTAACGTTTCGCGACTCCAATTAATATTTCTTCATGCTGGAGAACCGATTAAGGCAGTTTTAATATGTTAACAAAAATCAGGAAATTAGAATCTATCGTTATCAAATTTATTGCCATTTGATCTGCAACATTTTTAAAACTGTCCGAAATTTATTTCGATTTATTTCTAGTAGCAATCTCTTCCAATTGCTTTATTTCAATTTTTGTATTCTCTTCCTGCATGTAAAAATGTTTAAAATTTATTTGAATCATATCTACCGTTACTAGACAGTTATTTAAAGTAATTTGTAAATTTTGTGATCTCTTCCTGCATGTAATAATAGGCTTACCTTTACGAATTTACTTTAATTATTGTTATTAGATCAGTTACATTTTGAAGATGCTCTAAAATTTATTTGAATCGTATTTAGCTATCCTTCATGTTGTTTAAAACGACCTTATTAAGTTTGTATTCTCTTTCGGCTTGCAAATATACAGCTAATATTTGTAAAATAACTCGAAATTTGTTTTAATTTTATCTGGCTGTTCTAAGCGGTCAAATGAATTCCAATTTTTTTGTTCTATTCCTGTTGATCAAAATATGATACTAAAACCAAATTACCACCTCAAGAAAATATCGTTCAATCTCAATTAAATACTGGCTATAAATGTTTCATCATCAAAAAATAAAAATAAGTTTAAAAAAAAAATCATTTTAATAAATTAAAATAGAAACTTATTAAGGAAAACCCTATATTGTAATTCAGTTGTTGAAAAATGGAAACAAACAATAATCGATTTTTTTTTTTTGCCATAAGGGTAGATTTCCACTTTACCAGCGACGACAAATATGGAACCTGTAGAAACGGTGATTTCTATGCGAGTTGTTACATTTACCACCGGAGCATCAGAAAGATTTGTGGCTGTTTTTTCCGACAAGGAATGTATCTTTCATTTGACGGGACAAGAAATTCTTCTGGATATGGCTAAAATTCTCAAGTTAGGTAATTAATTCTGCTTACCTTTTAGGAAAGATTCTTATAGGAATTAGATGAGGAAGCTCACAATAGTATAAAAAATAGGATTATAAATATGTTCACTAATTTTAAGTGGAGAAATGTAAAAGATTCGGGATTGATTAAAGGCAAAATCTGAATATTTAAAGAAAATGAACTTACTCTTGTAAGACAACAACACATACTGTGATATTAAAAAAATTGACATTTCTTCAATTCAGACAAATTTAAATTTAATGATTAGCAGTTGCTAACATTTAGGCAAAATTGATAGGGTGGCCAATATCTTAAAAAATAATATTGGACACAAGGATAGTTGCCCACCGAAACAAATTGTAAGTTATTTGTATCACCACTGTAAAATGTATTTAAAATGTTACCTAATATTCTAAATTGTTTTCTTGGAAATAATTTTTCTTCGATAAAAACGCGAAAGATTTTAGATATAAAGTTCAAAACAAAGTGCTACCTTAAAATTATATCTTAATATATTTGGACGTTGAATCTTTGTTTCCCATCGTAAAATCGTTGTTGGTATTAAATTTGGTTAAAACATTTTGAAATGATTTAAAATTTAAAAGCAACACGAATTTAAATTTGAATTACTTTTTGGAAAGATTAAAACTTTATCTGAATCATATAGAATTTTGTTTTAACGGAAGGTGTTTTACAAAAGTTGTTGGCTCTCCAGTGGGCTTACTAGTTAGTCCAACTGTGGCTCACTTGTTAATTAAATATAATGAGACTCAAGTGTTGAAAACGTCTTAATGTCTTTAATGTCTGTATATCTAGTCAGTTTTCACTGTACTTTTAATAACATAATTAGAAGTTATCTAACAATAACGTCGTGCCGCTATATTGCTGGATATTTTAGTTTTATAAGAAATATCTACTTGCCTAGAACCTATGTTTCGAAGATAATTCTAAATCGAGCACACTTATTCATTTATTAAAACTCAATTTTAGCAAAATCAAGACTTATGTACACCACTTTTAACAAAAATCGCTCAATTGCGTCTTTAATCAGCAGTTTAGTATTTACTATTTAGAAATTATATTTTGGAATGCGAGAGAAATTTGAAGAAAATTTTTCGCTTTATCCAGACACAAATTTCAACTAAATATTTCTATCCTTCGCCAGAATAGCTATGATTTATATAGCCCAGAATTATAAAATAGTACTCTGTGAAAAATAATTTGTCCGCACACGAAATTATTTTCTATCAAATAAACACGATTCTTCATGATTGCAGATCAATTATACAAACATAAAATGTTTGAAGCAATTAATGCATTAAAATTGCATCACTGCAGTGATAAGTAAACTATAAAAAAAATATTTTTCAGTTAAAGAATTTTCTGAGAAATAATATTCATTTGATTCAACACCGAAAGAAATTCCATTACAATTTCATGTGGCCCCACGAAACCGAAAATCTACAGTTTTAAACAATCTCAGTTGTAAACCTTCGCTGAGAGTTGAGAGCACAAAAATTATAAATAGAAAACGAAACTACCTCCTGATTATGTGTAATTGAAACCATGGCACGGATAATTAAATTATTGGTTGCGTTTCACTCTTTAAACCGTGCATTCTTGAAATTACAAATAATTTGATTATTCAAAAACTTGATTAATTGATCTCGAAATAGAATGTAAGAAAGAAAATTGTAAACTAACTTTAATAGTTTTGTTTTTAATTAAAATATTTTTTAGATACCAAGAACGTACAAATTATTTTATTGTTCATTAAACTCAGTAATCGTTTATTAAACTTAAAACGGTTTAAGCGATAAAGCCAATTCTAAAATCAATGAAAAATAAATTGCTGAAAACATTCAACTTTTAGTGGAAGCAAAACTTCAAATTTAGTTTAGCTACTGACAGCAATGATTCAATTATTTCAATACAAAACCGAATCTGAACAGAATTAGCCATATCTTACGATGATATATTTAGGTTAGTCGAAGGGGATTTTATCAAACATTTACCTGGTTTTACACCTATGGTACATACAACGAAATTTATCAATAAACTCGTTTTGTAATGCAGTAACGGTGCATTTTTGTGATTTTGAAATCGCCCGATTTGGATTTGATGATTTAATGATTTTTACAATTTTTCTCGAGTTTCAATACTAATGCTTTATAAGCGAGCAGCATCATTTGAGACTTCCGAGAATATTCGAGTATGTTAAAGACTGTCTGCCGTCTTTTTTGTTATGTTATGAAGAATAACATTCAAACTTGGTAAAAATTCCAAAATTAGCAAATATAAATAAAATACTAAGTTTCACTAATTCTCACAAATACAAGTTTGACTAACAAAAACTACTTGGGAAAATATCAATTAAATAACCAGATTTTTCCATATTATTGAACTTCTGCAAAGTCATTCATAAATCGTGTTTTACGTACTCGTAGAGATAATTCTAGTTTTTCTGTGCCTTCAGAAGTTCGATGGAATCGAACTAAGTCTCTTATTTACAAAACTGGTTTAAATTAGCAAAAGTATCCGAGCAAAAGCGAGAACAAGCCAGCTTTGATGCAAATATTGGTAAATTGGTCTTGAATATAAGCGTCAACGGAATAGCGGAGGATTGGTCAACTTTTAAAACCCATTTCTATAGATATTTACATTTTACACTTGCCAAAGCAATAAGGCAAAGTTATGTAATTACGTACTTGCCTGGAATGATTTAGAAATCGATTTTTTATTATCTGATAATACAATAAATTCTGCTCACTTTGCAGCGTTTCATCTATACATTAAGAATAAAGGAAAATAATATGTACTGCAAGTGAGTTACTAGAAGACAATTGTAGCTTATCGTTCCTGGGATTAGTGCACCAATTACAGAGGCGATGATAGGTTCAGAATGGTTTACGTCCCTAAGATCAGTTTATCCTAATGAAATTTTGGAAGACAATGTAAGCCAAATCCATAAATTTACATCAGCAGTATGTTGGCAGTGAACGAATATTTCCAAAATTTCAGAAATCTTTCAATATTTTCAGTATTTACAAAAATATTTTAATAAATTAAAAAAAACTAATTTAATACATAAAGTTGATTGAAATCAAAAAAGTCAAATGATTTGTATTTTTTCAAAAAATACATGATTTTTTCCCACCCTGCATACAATTCTGTTATCACCAATTTGGTGGCTTAAGTAGCAATATGCCCTATTACGTATTATTTCAAATTTGAAATCTCCATATTCGATTTCATATAGTATCAATCTTTTGGAATATTTTTTGTACTACAAACAACCGTACCATTCGTTTATAAAACAAGAATACAAAAACCTCATACGATTTTGAATGACTCTTAAATTCAAAAACGGGTTTCTAAAAAATGTGAATTTGAGACTTAAGCCCATTATGATTTATGACCACAAAAATTTAAATCTCAAAATAAGGTCTATTACGTTTGCTACACAATACAGCACTAACTTACATGAGTAAATAAATTTTCAGAAAATGTCTGAAATATTTTGATCATTCATAAACTTTCATCCGGTATAGTTAACATTTTGGTAGTTACACAAATATTTAATAATATTTTCCCGAATAACACCGTGTTAACCGGCTAGTAATAGACGTAAATTTTGGTTCTCTAAAATCAAGTTATTTTATCCGAAATAACCTCTAATATCCGGAAAACATTTTTTTCGTATTCTTTCATTTTCTATTTTAATTCGCTTGTGTAAAATTGACTTTACATAATATTTTAAATTCAGGTAAATCACCAAACTGAATGGACGTTAATTTGCTTTATAATTTTGTTAATAAGTTTGTACTTTTCATTTAAATACATACATATGTACAATTTCTTACAAGTACAATTAGATGGAGAGGTGGTAGACAATTTTGAGTAGGTATTTGAGGCAGCATGAAAATTTGTGTGACGCGTCTTTAGCAATGTCTAAACACAAAATCAAAGACCTGGCTGAAGGGTAGCGGGGCATTGTCAACCTTTGATTTTTTTAAGTTGCGAAATTTTTTTTGCAAAAAATGAATTTGATGCATTCTAAAATTTTAATACCTTTTAGTTTGGTATTTAATAAAATATAAAATAAAAAAGCCAGATCATTTTGTCGGGTCTAAAATGTTGCCAGGCGGCTTCAAAGTTGAATTTTGTAGACTTCTAAAAAATATATTTGAGGCAAGCTAAGACTTAGACAGATAAATATATATAACTAAAAAAACATAACTTCAAAAAGACAGGTCACTTTGGTAGGGCTCTCTACCTGCCAGGTGGTCGAGAATGTACTGAGTTCTTAAGAGCTTTTGTCATAATTCTACTTTGCAGTTTTCTGTTCCGCTTATTCTATTACATCTAGTTATCATCAACACTACTTCTAAAAATGTTGTTCTCGAAACACTGAAAGAAAGTTAAAAAATCGCTGAAGAAGTACTGCAGTCTCATATTGAAGTTACTTATGATTAAGGTATTGCTAAAGTTGCGATGCAAATCCAAGCTAGTGAGCAGATATTATTTGATAACATATTTATTCATTTTGAATCTTTTCATATTATCCTTGCATATTTCAAAGCTGTGGACCAATGAATATTGCTGTTGAAAGTGAAAAATAGCAAATGAATCTGTTGATTCATTCCTTTCTGGCAAGCACTTTAATAGATGTAAACGATTTCACCCACTGATGGCAGTTGGATTAGAAATTTTGCATTTTTAATTTTTCTTGAAAAATGAAAAAAATAACGATTATAGAAAATTTACGTACAGAGCTGATGGAATTTAATGATCAAAAATTATCGTATGGTGCTTTATTACAAAATAGTGAAGCCTCAAACCTCATATCTTCATATCTTCAACATAAAGAAGCCCGTTTGAATGGAGCTTATGGTAAAAAGCCTCAATTTTATATGCCGTACATAAATCTCGTCAATTATTATCAGAAGTTAAGCCGCAGTATACGGACAGGTGATATTGATCTATTTAAATTTATTTAACCAAAAATCGCCAATCTTTTCTTTGTCCTTAATCAGCCAAATTATTCACGTTGGTTGGTTAAATATCACGATATTTTAATTAAACTGGAACAAACTCATCCACGATTACAAGAATCCATGGAAAGAAGTTATTTTGGAATCCAAAGAACGGACAAGTCATTCTGTAGACAGCCAATTGATCTGTCTCTGGAACAGACAATCAACGCAGATGCTGAATGAAGATTAACTGGTGCAGTACATTTTTTTTAACTTTTATTTCTGCTCGACAGCACTGTTGTAAGAGCCACGAGATTCGATCAACTGTTGTATCATATACATATGAATCAATTCAATTATTTGTCATTGCATTTTCCAAATTTATGAATCCATTCGATATTAGCATCGACCAGCAACGACTTTTCAATATTTCGAGTGGAAAAGCAGCTTTAAATGCAGAACAAGATTTTTTGATAAATATTGAAGAAGTAGATGCTAAATTACGTGAAATGTTTATTTCTGAATGTAACGAATCTGCTGATAGGTTCGAAAAATCTATTTCAAAAGTAAAAATTATGAATTTTTCTGCTTATATAATAAACTGTTGAAACAGGTAATAAGGTTCAAGAAAGTAGTGTTGATGATAACTAGATGTAATAGAATCAGCGAAACAGAAAACTGCAAAGTAGAATTACGACAAAAGCTCTTAAGAACTCAGTACATTCCCGACCACCTGGCAGGTAGAGAGTCCCACCAAAATGACCTGTCTTTTTGAAGTTATGTTTTTTTAGGTATATATATTTATCTGTTTAAGTCTCAGCTTGCCTCAAATATATTTTTTAGAAGTCTACAAAATTCAACTTTGAAGCCGCCTGGCAACATTTTGGACCCGACTAAATGATCTGGCTTTTTTATTTTATATTTTATTAAATACTAAACTAAAAGGTATTAAAATTTCAGAATGCCTCAAATTCATTTTTTGCAAAAAAAATTTCGCAACTTAAAAAAATCAAAGGTTGACAATGCCCCGCTACCCTTCAGCCAGGTCTTTGATTTTTGTGTTTAGACATTGCTAAAGACGCGTCACACAAATTTTCATGCTGCCTCAAATACCTACTCAAAATTGTCTACCAGCTCTTAGACTAAATGTACATAAATATTTTCAATCTTTTGAATTATTCTGGTGTATTCCAGATTTGTTCTCCTCTTTATAAATATTTTGTTTGATACAATTTTTTAAATAAAATTAAAATTTCTAAAATTCAACAAGTAAGTAAATATTAGGTTCTTTTCTGATATTCTAAATATTTTATTAACAATTTAATTAATTTAATAAAGATAAAGTCGACATTATTAAAGATGTGTTGAGCAATAGAAGCGTAAATATACTTAGGAAAAATACGGCGCTGGCCTATCAACAATCTATGACTTAAAAAAAAAAATAAAGAGAATATTTTTAAGTTGTTCGCGGAAAGTATGACTGTAAAAGTTATGACTGAGCGAAAAACGCTTCTGACAGCCGAAAATCCTACATTGGACACTACATTATACATGTGATTTAACCAGTGTCAAGTCGATAGAATCCCAATTTCCGGCCCATTACTAACCGAAAAGGCAAAATATTTTCATAATGAACTAATAATTACATCGGCCTGTAATTATTCGTTAAGTGCGATGCTGCGACTTTATGCGAAACATTTACAAAATGTGTAGCAGACGAAAATTAATCTGTGGAACAAATTTATAACGCTGATTTTTTGGAAATGCCTTCCGCGTAATATCTTAGTAACATCTGATGAGGCAAGAATTTCAGGAGTAAAAGTATCAAAAGAAAGGCTAACAGCCCAAGTGTGCTCAAACGCAGCTGGCACGCATAAATGTAAATTTTTGGTTATAGGCAAAAGCGCAAAACGAGCACTAAAAGGAATTCGTCAGGGTCCAGTTGTATATAAAGCAAACAAAAGAGTCTGAATTACACAAGACCTGACCATCGATTATTTTGAAAACCACTTCGTTCCAGAAGCTCGTGCGCATTGTTAAAAAGTTGGTCTGCCGAAAAATTCTAAAATAATTTGATTATTTGTTAAGATTATGCGAAAAAGTACCGGTATGGGTACTAGTGAGGGCATTTTCGCTCTTCAAAAATCTTTTAACATTAAAGATTTTCTTTGGTGTGTTTTTCGAGCTTGGAATGCGGTGACTCCAACATTAAGCTGGTACAACATTTGGCCGGATTTGAAAAAAGCTGGAGAAGAAGTAGACAATTCTGAAGCATTGAAAGCCGAACAGTCAATTTACGACATAGTTAGTGCTGCATGTATAGATTAAACTGGCACTCGAAAAGATGTAGTCAATTGGATTAATTGTTCAAGAAATAATTGACGTTGTATTAAATTAGGAATTACTTTTACTTTATTATTAATATTTTTTTTTAATTACTGTGGAAAATCCTTGTATGAGCTCATGCTCAGTTGGAAGTTTATAAAAACAAAAAAAAGTGCGTCATACATTACACAAAACACGTAAAATTTTGTTTTCCTTTATCAAAAATAACAGAACAGAAATGCTTAGGTATTTGAGTATCTTATACACTTGACAGACTTCGTTTTGTTAAATCCGATTTAGCTATCCTCGTTTTAAATTACGGTTAATACACTTAAACTTTTATTGTTTTCATAATATTTGTCAAACTGATACAACCTGGTAACATGGTTTTTGTCACTAAACTCAAAATAAAGCATAAATACCATAAATGTAACTACGGCAAATTTGGAAAATTCACTAAATCCGATTTATTAAACCAAAGTCTATTTAGGGCTTTAAATTGTTTTATTTACTTTACGTAGAGCTTTCGTAAGATAAGGATGTGCAGGTCGAATTCACTCTCTTGCAAAAGATATTCAATTTTTTGTAGTTCATTCACAATTTTCTCCACCTCATCCTCAATATTTTCAAAATATATTCGTATTTTTTCAAAGTAATTTCAATTAAATGTAGAATAAATTCAAATATTTTTAAAATAAATACAATTTTTAATGTTTTAAGCAGGGTTGTGGAGTCGGAGTTGAAGTCGGGAGTCGCCTTCAACATATTCATTCCAAAATGTTTGATGCTGTAGCAGTAATCACAAATACGTGGCACGCGTGCTAAACTTGGCACGTTTAAAATGTTTCCCGGTACCTCAAAAAATTTTGGAATTTTAAAAAATCAACCTTTTCGCAGTTATTCTTACAAAAAATGGAAAATACGTTTCTAGAATTTTGATAAAGCCCAAATATGTATTGAAATGCTGAGAAATTGGAACCCGTGAAAGCAATTTGATCATATAACCACCTTTGGAATGAATATCAAATATTTTTGACAAATGTGGAAGCCCGAAAGAAAATTACTTAGCTAATGATAAAATATATGGCAAACGACCATCCACTGTCAGAAAACAAATTTGTAGTTATATCTATTCCAGAAAAAATGCAAAAGCCTTGATTCATCATTTGGATGTGGTGAAACCAATTCATTAATCATCAAATTTGTTGGTTAAGTCAGATTTCAAATTACAATGGAATTGTTGCACAATTGCAAAAGTTCCGTTTGGGTCAGAAATGGAGTTTCTTAAATAAAACATGGCCATAATTCAACAATTTATTCCAACACATTGCTAATAATACTTTCGTACATAAATACAAGCCATAAATAAAAAATAAAAAACATTGCTAAAGAGAAACTTGTTTTTTGAATACAAAACCAATCCAGGCCTTTTCTACACCTCCAGCGCCAAATGGAATAAGTTAAGTGAAATTTTATATCTACGTGATTAGGCCGATTCTGTAAGTAGTTCCTAATATAATATCGAAATATTCATGCTCTGAATAATTTCTGGGGTTATATCATTTGTGATCGAATTTCTTAGATAAGAGCCAAATTCAAGAATTATTGCGGAACACCTCTACTGATATTATGGTACCATTAATCAAAAATTGTTTCACCAATATTTTTTTACATGAACAACCTATCTTGGACCGAACTAGTTGGCAAGTTTGTAGATGTAAGTAGTTCCTAATATAAAATTTAAAAAATTCCGGCTCTGAAGAATTCCTTCGGCCATATCATCATACTTTAGTCGATATATTAAATAAAAAATTATATTCGCCAAATTTATTTTTACATACTGAGCTAACTCAGACTATCTTCTTAACTCTAGCATCAAATGGAACAAGCTCATTTGTTGACGGATTGTGAAATTGCAGAAGTTTGTAAAACCAGGATATGTCCAGAGAAACCAGGACGTCTGACAACGCGTAATTGTCACTCAGTTTCACTTTGAAAGAAATTTATTCATTTGAATTGGCATATCAATATATTGAAGGAGCGATGAACCAAAAGTTCTAAACAAAATTCCAGAGAAATGCGACTAGAGGTTAACTCATTATATTATAAAAAAAAAAATATTTTACGGAATTAGTTTGGCACGCAAAAAAAAAACAATTTTGAAAGAAATAATTGGATTGGCATTCATTTTAGATGAATACGAAAGCAAATTCAAGTGCTATCAATCGTCACTGACAATGCGACAAATATGTTGAGTCCTGTGACATAAATGAGTCTGACGATGAAGAGACTGAAAATTAAGACAATATCATTTCAGAACAGACCGATAAATATTTAGCTATATAGAGAGCTGGATAAACTTATAGCTACCGCAGCAAGACTTTCTAAAATTCGTCATATGCGATTTGCTGAGCACACATTGTAACTGGCCATTCGCGTTGGCCTAACAATAAATCCAACCACGAGCCTTATCACTAATATTAGAAATGTTGTTGTAGCTGCAAGAACCCCTAAATTATAGATGCTATATTGAAACGCCGAGCTGGAAAAGGGGCAATTTTGGACCAGGCAACTCGGTGGGGTAGCACCTATTTGATGATTAAACGGCTATTAGAAATAAAACCATTTCTCAGTGATATGGCCAACCCAAATGTCGAGATGACTGAGACACAATGGGACCAGGTCAAAGAACTCGAAAATTTACTTCGATATCCGTACATTGCTACGAAGGAACTGCAAATTGCAGATTTCACATCGGGATCATTTTATAAAATCTGGTAAAGACTGATAATAAAAAGTTCTATGATTCGCATTCATTTCCTATGGTTAGTATTTTATTAACCGAACAACAAATATCAAGGGCCTGTAAGAGAATTTGTGATTTAGCTATGCGTATGATTGGTTTGGAAATGGAAACCACTCAAGATCAAGAACTTATTCCTAGTGAGACTTCCTTATCGTTAGCAAATGATGAGGAGACTGAAACAGAGAAAAGCGACTTCGAAATATATCTGGATCAACAAGAAAATCAAAATGTCGTAAATTGGATCAGGAAGCAAAATTTAAATTAGAATTTAACGTAGCTCTGAAAGAAGTTGAAAAGTTTGATCGCAACTCAAATCTATCTGGTAAAAGCGCTATACTCCGATATACTCAGATAATTCAAGAGGCTGCAATGATTGTTTCAGCTTTACCACCATGGTAAGCGTCGAGCGCCTATAAAATCCGATTTAAGAGCCGCAATGAAGCCGAATCTTTTAGAAACCATTATTACCATCATTTACAAAATTGTTGTTCTAACCGGAGCAAGAAATAACAAATTTTCGCTATTAATTGCAGTTATTCTAACAAATGTTCGTTACTTCTGTAGAAGTTGGATATTTTTTCCTTGACTCCACAACCCCGGTTACATACTTAAGTTGATTTTTACAATTCAAAATCAATTTTTTACAAATCAAATCCAATTCTCGTTATTATACATGTAATTAGATAATTTATGCATTTCGAATGCAGTCCTTCCTTAATTAGGGCTCGTATTTCGGGTATCGGGTACCCAGGTACCCGGGTATTTTTCGAAATTTTTAACTACCCGAATACCCGGGTAATTGCCCCGGGTATCGCGAAAAAATTCAAAGGACCCTGCAAATTTTACGTTATTTATTTCTAATATACAGGGTGTCTTGTACTTGAATGCTAATCCTTTAGGGATGATTCCTTGATCAATTTTGAGCAAAAACTGTTTGTGCGATGGGATCAATCTACAGTATCTACTTAGATACAGAGCTTTAAAGAAAATTAGCTCGAGCCAGTACCAACACTTACATTTAGGTTAATAGTTTATATTTTACTCGACGTATATTAGCTTTCGAGAGCATAAGTTTTTGGAATTGAAATTATCTTTTAATCAGTGTATCAGACCGACGCGTAGGCCTTTCCACTTCATAGATATTGATGTTCAAACGTGGAAATTTTTGCGAGTTTGAAAAATGGCCAACAGAGCTACGCATCATAAAAGCACGTAGAAACGCGGGAAGGCACAAATGTACAACTTATTCTACATTGTCAGACATGGTGGAATACGCTTATTTCGACAATCAATCGATTTGTAATATTGAATATTGTATCGCGATTGCACTATTGCACTCGGTGAATTACTCGCTTACGCTACAAGAATTAAGCAAAAAAGGCGACATTATTAATATCTAAACGAAAGTAATTTCATTATTACTATATTTGCATCACGACAGTTATCCAAAAGAAAATGAATATTTAAATTTCGCATCTAAACTTTCAGCAAAACAGTTAGCTTGTCAGCTTTTATTACGCTTAGTCTCGAGACAAATCAACATTAAAAAGGCCGGCCAAAGTTCAAGCTGTTCTGAGGTAGAATTTGAAGATACAACTGGTTATAATGAGCTATGGAAGATTTTTACGTCGAGCAAAGAGATAAGCTGATCTAAATTTTGGATAATTTACACGAAGGACTACTTCATTTCATTTATAGCGACTATGGATATAATGACCTTAGGGATATAACGACGAAATTTTGAGGTCGTTATCTAACCCACATTTTTTAAATTTCTACTTTTTTTCGTTTAATCGGCCATAAATGTTCATTAGAATCTAATTACGTATACATAGATCTTAAATTCTTTTAACAGTTATTTCCAGGTTATTTATTATAATATTTGTTTTAGCTTAATACAAATTATTAATTTTCGTCAAAGCCAGAGTGGCCCAAACAGGTTAGGCGACATTGGTTCTTTAAAATTTTAAATATTACAATAAAGTCCTTTATAATATTTTTAAAACTAAATGGTATTAAAAGCCCTGGTGTAAAACCCTGGTAAGGTGTTTGTATATAACAAAATCTGCAAGAATTCTCTCTTAAGCCAGCTTGTTTTGTTAGCATACATATTTAAAAATATCGACTATTAGGCGTATTGATTATTAGAAAAAGGCATATTAAAAAAACTTAAATTTTCTCAGTTCTCTCACCATTTGACGTTAATATTTTTATTAATTCCATGATACTGCATGTATTCACAAGCGTATATTCTCACTAATACAATCAGGATTGTAAGGTTTTGTATACATACAAAAATATTATTAAAATTCTCAAAAGCAACGGTATTTTTTTTTTTAATATGTACATTGCACAGATTAAAATATCAATGCAGTTGAAGTTTTTGTGCTTTATATTATTGAGTAGTAATATTCTGCCATTAAAAATAGTGTGTGTAAAATTAGTTCGTTTACTTATAATTTCTTAATATAAAAATTATTGTTATTTTTTTAAAGTAAATTTCTTAATTTAAAATATTAAGCAATTTAGATTATATCAAAATGAATTCAGATATTTCGTCTACTGAAGGTATGTATATAAAAAAAGTATTTCAATTCGTAAAATATTATTTTCACCGAATTTTTAAATTTAGATCTTTTTGAGAATTCTGGGTCTGAATTTGTTCCTTATAATCGAGATTCTTCTTCAGAAATGTCTTTATTTGAATATCAGTACCAGGTAAGTCCTCGTCAAGGTAATTTTCAATAATTTAATCTATATACACTATTATCACATTCAATTTAATATGGTAGGTGTTGCTAAGCCATTAACTAACCGTAGCAATAATGAAAATACCAGCAATAATGCAAATAGCTTGGGAAAAAATAAAGCAAAGAAAAGGATTATAAATCCAGATACTTGAAAAAAAGACATTAGAAAAAATAAAAGAAATTCAGGCAAAGAATATGTAAATTGCAATGGTGTCATTGTACCTGGAAAAATTGGAATAGCAAATTGCAAATGCAGAAATTATTGCTGTGAAAAAATTTCTATTGAACAACAGAACAAGGTTTTTCGTGATTATTATGGACTCGCAAATTTTAATTTACAAACTGCTTTTTTATTCAGATCTATCAAAATTATTGAAAAAAAGAGGATGTATACAAATAATGAAAATAGTATACGAAATTTACTAGAACTTATTTTATAAAAGAAAATGGTGCTGATATTAAAGTGTGCAAGGAGTTCTTCAAATCTCTTTTACTGATAAGTGATAGAAGAATTACTGGAGCTCTGGGTACTACACAAATTGATGGTAAACGAGTAGCACCAACAGATAAAAGAGGAATGCATTCACCTGCAAATAAAATCATAAATCAACTGCCGGCTTATCAATCACATTATAGCAGGAAAGACAATCCCGGTTGAAAGTACTTGTCACCTCAATTAAATTTAACAAAAGTATACCAACTGTATAAATCTGCTAATGAAAATTATGCGTCCAAATTTGTGTTTACCGACATATTTAACAAAAAATTCAATTTACATTTTCGGTCTCCTTTAAGTGATACCTGTAAAACTTGCGATTTGCTTAACAACAAACTAAAATATTCGTGCAGTGAACAAGAAAAAACTGAAATTCAAATGAGGAAAGACGCACATTTATTAAAAGTTGAAATTGTCAGGCAAAATATAAAAATTGATGCTGAGCAAGCAAAAATTACCAGCAAAGATGTTACTGTAGTTGCCACCCCGGTGGCATAGTTGTTAGCATGCTTGCTTTAAGCTCCGGATGTCCTGGGTTCGATTCCCGGCGGGTGATGAAAAAATCACGGCTGGTTAATGGTATAGGATCAAAGAATTAATCACTCATTATCTGTTGAAAAAAAATGATTACGAAACTTTATCTCGAAGCGGCCAAATCCCTCTATGGGATGTAGCGCCAGCGAAATAAAAAATAATCATGCTTCCATGTATGTATGGAATGACACAATCGCTTCAAGAGGTGCTGAAGAAATTGCCAGTTGCCTAATGCATTACATTAAAAAAATGTTACAACATCAAATTTAATTATGTATTCCGACCAGTGTGGCGGACAAAACAGAAACATTAAAATGGCACTATCTTGCCTTAAAATGGTTTACATCTGTACCATAATTCATCATAAATTTTTCATTTCCGGTCGTTCGTATTTGCGCTGTGATCAAGATTTCGGATTAATTGAAAAAAAAAAAAAAATATTTTAAACAAATTTATGTACCTGACAATTGGATTGTAGTTATCAAAACCGCTAGAAAAAATATCCATTTGAAGTTGTTAATATGGAAAAGGAAAACTTTTTTTCTTCTGAACCAATGTTATTCTCCGTCACTCACCGAAAAATAAATGAAAACCAAAACTCGGTTAATTGGGTAAACATCATTGTATGTTAAAATTTGATAAAAATTACCATTATTACGGTCAACTCCTTTATTTTATTAAATTTTGATAAGCTGTTGGAGTGTATTAATAAGTTGCCGTGGGATAATTTGTATTCAATAGCAGACATTAATATGAAAATTGATCTTTTTAATACCTTGGTTACATATTCATTTGAGAATTCTATCCCTATCTCGACTGTTAACATTTCTGATAAAAGTAAGCCTCTGTGGTTTAATAATGAAATTGAATCGGCTATTATGGAGCGGAATATTGCTTTACGAAATCTAAAGCTTAAAGGTACCAGTGAATTCCGCGCAATTTATATTAAAATTCGTAATATAACAACTAGTTTAATTAGAAAAGCGAAATTTAAATTCTATAGTAATAAATTTAGGAACTCCCCCTCAGGTTTCTGGGGTTGTTGTAAAGATCTTGAGATCAGCAAAGCTAAAGCAAACAATTTTGTACCTAACCCTAATGAATTTAATGACTATATAATACTGGTGTGCAATCCGACATCTATTCCACCTCTCGATTGTTACAATTGCTGTAATGATGCACAGAACAATTTTTCCCTTTTCCAATGTTAGCGTTCGTCAATTGAAGTTTGTTAAGATTATTTTACCTTATATCTGTCCGTTTATTGTTGATATTTTTAATTGTATTTTAACTACATCTGTTTTCTCGAAAAATTTGAAAATTTCGAAAGGTTTGCCTATTGCGAAGGTTTCAGATCCCAAATCGTTATGTGATTTTAGACCTATAAGTATATTACCATGTATTTCTAAGTGTTTTGAGGTAATTATGAAAGATCAAATGATGAGATATTTAAATTATAATCAAATTTTGTGTCCTTTTCAATCTGGTTTTAGACCTAATCATAGCACTTCCATTCGGAGGAACTGTGATTCTAAATGTATCACTGTTCTTGTGTTATTGGATTTTAGTAAAGTGTTTGACTCTGTGAATTATGTTAAGCTGTTACTAAGCTAGATAATGAGTTCAAGTTTTCATCGAGCGCGATTAGCTTAATAATGTCCTATTTATCTGATCGCAAACAAACAGTATTTGTTGCTGGACAGTTTTCAAAGGTTTTACCATTGAGTTCAGGTGTACTGCAAGGTTCCGTGTTGGGACCTCTTCTTTTTATATTTTATATTAATAGTCTTTCGTCTGTCATTATTTGTGCGTCGTACCAACTTTATGCTGACGATTTTCAGATTTATTTAAAAGGGGTAATTAATAGTGTAAGAGCTGTAATTGATAATATAAATGCACGGAAAAAAATAAACTGGTCCCCAACTAAGAAAACGGACTTTTAATTCAAGAAAATGTACTTTTTCTTGATTTAAGAGTTAATTTTCTTATTTCTATCGAGTTTTTCTTCATGTAAGAATTGTGTTTCTTGAAATGAAGAAAAAATCGAAAGAAATAAGAAAATTAGCTTTTAAATCAAGAAAAAGTACATTTTCTTGAATTAAAAGTCCGTTTCTTAGCTGAAGACCAGTTTATTTTTTTCCGTGTGAGGGTTTGTCAGCCATTTCTATGTGGGCATCAGACAATTGTTTGTCTTTAAACTCGTCTAAATCGCAGGCGATTGTTATTTATAATACTGTGATTGACACTAGTAGTTTTCCGCCAATTTATTTAAATAATGTAATTATTCCGTTCTCCAAAACGGTTAAGAATCTTGGCTTGGTTATGAATCAGTCTCTGTCGTGGGTTGATCATACTTCAAATATTGAAGTTAAAATATTCGGAATGCTTAGAATTTTATTGAGAACCTCCTCTTTCACTAACATAGGTTTTAGGAAAACTATGTTTTTTGCATACGCCCTACCGCATTTTCTATATGGGTGTGAGGCTTACTATGAATTATCTCATTCTTGTAAATATATGGTTGATCTTTTATTTAATGCTTGTATTAGATATGTTTTTAGTTTAAGAAAGTATGATCATATATCTAATATTAAGACAAGTTTACTGAATATTGAAATTACTGATTACTATAATTATAGAGTTTGTTATTTTATTTATAGAATATTAAACAACACTGAACCGTTATATTTTTATAACATTAACCAGTTGCAGTTTAGCCAATCATTGCGTAAGAGAGCGCTTATTATACCGAAAAATGCGTGTAAAATTTATCACAATAGTATGTATGTTTGTTCGCGGCATTCACATTTTCAATGATATTGATCCTGTTATAAGAAATTCAACGGTTTCTAATTTCAAGCGGCATTTCCTTCAATGATTCAGCAAATTGTATTTTATTATTATTATTTTATTTATATTTTATTTTTTTTATAATTAGTATTATTTTTTGTTAATTTTATTGTATTTAACTTTACTTATTATAATTTTTACTTGGAACCTTTTTCGTTTTTTTTTATGAAAATGTATACAATTTTTTAATAGTGAGTGTTATTACTCTCGAATTGTATTTTTTTGTTTTGCTTTAATAAATAAATAAATAAATAACTCCTGATTTTTTAACTGAAAAATTGGCTTATCCAAATGGAAGAAAAATTTCATCGGAGAAAAAAAAAGATTTAATGGAATTAATTCAGTTTATTCCACCAGTAAATCATCAATTTTATATAAATCTTCAAACAGAGAATAACGATGAAGATATTATTTTTACGGACTCCGAAGAAGAATGATGTTATATGAATTGGGTTGCGTATTTGTTATTTTTGAAAAAAATAAAATAAAATAAATTCTTTACTATTAATTCTTGAAGTAAACCACTAGTTTTATTAACTTTTTATATTTTTATATAGCCAAAATGGCCCAACCCACAAAAAGAAAATTTTTTATAATAGTTGCAGTCAAATACCGTAAGCCAACTAAAGTGCTAGAAAAACTAAGCAAAATAAGTTATTGTTTGAAATCGATACCCTAATAATAAAGATTTTAGCACCCTTTTAAAAATTCGGGTTTTCTAAAATGTATTTTACTCTGAACAAAGTAAATGTGCGGTAGGCCGCTACGTTGAGGAAATAATTGTTGAAAAATGTGTGGACAAAAGTTTCTCTAAAATTACAGAAAATACTTTAAATAAAATTGAGCAAATCGTAGAGGGGAAAATCCAGCAATAACTGTGAAAAATAATAACTGCGACAATCGGCTGCCATAGTGCTAAGCATTACAAACGGCGTAAATATGCAAATTTTTCTGAAAATGCGCCAAAAAATCGACAGAAAATAATATTATTTTGTTAATAAAAGTGGCTTGAATTACCATCTAAGGCGGTCGAGAAATGTATCGCTGATTGCCGCTATCAATTGTTAGGAAATTATGCATATACAAAATAATGTAATATGCTGTTGTTCTACTAACAACAATCTAAATACCCAAAATTAATTTTTTTAAGTTATTAATTTGTTGTATTTAAAGAGCGATATGTTCCGGATTATCTGATTAGGTTATATCCTGTTATCAAAAAGCGGATAGCAGTTATATTAAGCAAGGCTGCATTGGAAATGCAGAAATTAACTAATCACACGTATAATAACTAGAATTGGATTTGATTTGCAAAAAATTGATATTGGATTCTAAAATTCAACAAACTTGAAACATTAAAAATTGAATTTCTTTTAAAAATATTTGAATTTATTCTACAACTGAAGTTACTTTTAAAAAAGACGAATATATTTTGGAAAATATTGAGGATGAGCTGGGGAAAATTGTGGGTGAACTACTAAAAATTGAATATAATTTGCAAAAAAAATTAATTTCACCTGCAACACTTATAGTTATGTATGTACATACATAAATATTTCAGTTTACCCTTTCTAACCGCCAAGTTAATTATTTGTCCTAATTTCCAAAGTGAACCTAGAACAATAATATCAATCTTCGGAATTTGATAACCAAAACCTTAAAATAATTACATAAACAAATTAAATACCCAAGTCCTGAGTCTAAATTAAAATAAAACTACCAATTAATTTTGAACCAATTTCATAAATCAATAAAAATTAGAATATAACAAAATTTTAGAATAGGACAAAAATTACATCCGTCTATTACGTAAATCCTCTTCAACAACTGTTATGAATGAAAATTTATTACACGTACAATATAATTAATTACTTTGCGTTTATTTTATAAGTCTACATATAACTTACTATAGTAAAAGGGGGGTCCACTAACCTTAAAACTATCGAGCTATTTATAAATATCAAATATTTAGAATACATTGTTAGAAGCTTCCGATAAAAGAAAAAAAAAATAATATTTATACAACTATCTCGATAACACGCGGTTCTTATTGTTGCTTTATAAATTTATAATGGTGAGTCGAACTTAATTAATTTTATTAAAGTGACTGTTTTTTGTTATTTTTGCCCTACACAAAATTATTATTTCAATACACGCAGTAGTGTGTGTGACTAATGTTTAAAATGAAGACAGCTTGAAATCTATAAGCACATAACTAAAGCAAAAAAAAAAAATTTTGGTAAGTATTTATGATTTTTTTTTAGATATCTGGTGCCCAGCCCTATAAATAGTTAAATGAATTATCGTAATCAGAATTTAGAGTGGATGCAGATAAGAATTTCCGGTATAATCGCGGTTCAATGAAAGGTTTATTACTTTGTTTATACAATCAGTAAATATAAACAATGAGTTGAATTGAGATTTAAGTAGCAAGCAATATGTTAGACACTCTATGAGTCTATTTGGGTGTATAATAGTTGGATAAAACCGTTGCTAGATATTTAATAAATATCTCTAAAAACTGGTTAGATTGCTTGATTAGTAAAATGAGTGGGTGTCTAAGGAATGTTGCGAAATTTGTTGGTCAATGACTTTCTTATTCATACTTTGTTTATGACACTATTTTACACGAATACATTTTGGTATTCTTGCGAATTTTTATATTATTCACTAAATGCATTACACTTTTCCCAATAACAATTTGTATTGATTGATACAGAAATAGGTGGGTTTATAATAATACTGAGAAAAACCAAAAACATCTGTAAAATGAAATGGAAAAATTATTTGGAATTTTAAATATGTACACATATTAGACAACAAAATGCGACCATATTGGTCTACAAGGTTAGAACAGATCAGTTCGAAAGCCTCCAAAGTTTTTAATTTTAAATTATTCTCGATAAGCGGTAAGAAAATATTTTAGGAAATATTTAGGCCGACCCACTTAAAATTAAATATTAATTTGAAGTATTTTTAAAACCAGATGGATTTACCATAAAGCGTGTGATAAAAACTATTAAATTTAAACAATTTTATATTTACCTTAGAGGAGATATTTTCGGATTTTCACACACAATCAAATTTTCACAAAACTTATAAATAAACAAAACAAATCATTTTTTTTTTTTAAATTTTTCTTTTTTTACTCTTGTGGTTTTATTTAAATATATATTTTTTTAGCACCTAAAAAAATGATTTTTCTTTCTTTTTTTTTTATTTTTTCACAATTAATATATAAATTTTCTCATATTTTTCTTTGGATATTTTCTTTTTTTTTTTTTAAATAAATAATTTATTTTTCATTACATAAATTATCTGATTTTACTTTTTTTTTATAAAAAAAAATTAAAATAGTTTTTTTAATTTAATTTTAATATTTCACCAAACTATCAAAAAAAATTTTTTTTTTTTATTAATTTTAATTAATTTTTTTTTTTAATTTCAATAATACCTATTCTAAATTTTAATTAATTTAATTTTTTTTTTTTGTTTAAATATACTCTGTACACATTTATTTATATATATATTTATCAAAAAAATAATAACTTTATACAAAAAATATAATTAATAAAAATGTAAATAATAATTAATTAATTAAATATTTATATATGTGTAAAAAAATAAAATTAAAAATTAATAAAAAAATGTTTTAAAAATATTTTATTATTTTCACACATCAGTACCACATCCCTCTTGATATCCTTCGTCGGGGGAATTACGACTATGTTTTAGTGCCCGCTTTAAAGCTGTGACAGGTGGTAGAACTGGTACACCACCCCGTTGCCATACTCTCATTGTTTTGGCATTTGATGGCATACCCGGCGGTGGTAATATATCCCTCGTTTTAATTTGTTCTGCCCCAGGAACTATTGGTAAACCATAATCATTTGGGTAACCACTTTGTGGATTACCTCCATTATTATGTTGGTGATGATCATTTCCGGTGCGCGGAAATGTTCGATTTAAAAATTCAGATGTATGTTCATCGTCTATATTTAGATTCGTGCTATCAATAATCGGTGTTTTATCCGAATAATTGTAACCCGGAAGTGTTGTACTATTTGCCCGTTTCAAATAAAAATCTCCTGGTTGGCCGGCAATCGGTTGTTTTGTTGTACATGGAAGATTATTCGGTGTAATTTCCCATAATCCAGATGGATATAATGAATCACAACCCGCTCTTATATATTCACCACTACCCGGTCGTTCAATCGGATCATTAATATCTTTTCCGATTATATTCGTGTCCACACCAAATCCATTTAATTCGTTAGTACTTCCCAACTTTTTCGTATCGTTTATTAAATCGGGATTATTTTCGGCGGAAGCGGTGGGAGATAGGTAACCGGGAACTGTTGATAATATACTGCCATTACCATCATAGTGATTTGTTGAGTACGGCAAATCAGTAAGTCGTGGCGGTTTTTGCACTGGATTCGCACATTTTACATCGTTTTGGTGATTTTTTCGGTCCAGCGAATTTGTATCATTCTGATTGGCGCATATAATTTTCCCGATCGAACTATTCTGCGGACTAACCGATGTGATAACTTCTAATTGGCCGGGTGTTTTACTCTCGCTAAACGGTATGCGGCGCAGTCTTACAAGTAGAAATAATGTTAATAATAGTATAAATAGGATTATGATGACTAGAGCGATGCTTAATCCAGCGATTTGTCCGCTACCCAAGGTGGCCATACCAGCGATTGGCATTACAACGTGTAATGTGAAATTTGCTTCTGCCGTGCCAGCACGATTTTCAGAGACACAATAAAATTCACTAGAATCAGTTTCTTGCGCGTTCGTCAGTATAAGTCGACTTTGTTTTTCGAATTGGCCCGTTTCGAATATAACCACTTTTTGGTATGAGCTGAAGGCTGAATTGTTAACAAGTAGGCGACCGTTCCAATACCAGTTTACGGTCGCTGCTGGTACTGCACTTGTTTTACAGATAATAGTAGCATTTTCACCCGTTGTCGCATCTATATATCGACTCATTGGCAACATCTGAGGTTTACACGCAAAATCATCGATGTTTAGTTCGGATATTCGGCGCTCGATCACACGTTCCGGTCCACCCGAACATATCGGCTCGACTGCATACGGAATATTATTTTCGGTTAACCATAATTTAGTCGCACGTAGTCGGCAATCGCATAACCAAGGATTATCATGTAATTCAATGCCGTGTAATCCGCTTAAAGTTTCTATTGTTCGTGCCTGCAATTCGGACAACTTATTCCCATTCAGCCGTAAAAATTGTAAAAGTTCTAAACCTTCAAACGCTTTTGTTGCTATTACTTGCAGTTCACAATGTGACAAATCCAATTTGATGAGACCAGGCACCGGTCGAAATGCATTACCATCAATTTTTTGTATCGGATTCCCCGTCAATATTAATTCACGAAGTGATGGTATTTCGGCTAGGGTGACACTCGGTACCGATGTCAACAGATTATGTGACAAATCCAATTCGATTAAATTGGATAGTCCTTTAAATGCTTCGTCATCAATTTGGCCTAAATTACAATTCCGTAGATAGACTTTTTGCAAATTTGTAAGCTCAGTTTTGATGAAAGTTTCGCGGGGTAAAATTTGTAAATTATTTCCCGACATATCTAATACTTGTGTTGATTGATCCATATTTTCTGGTATCGTGTATAGCAGCCGGTCGATACATTCGACAGTTTGTTTGCCACCCTTCCATTTACATACGCAAACACTCGGACATAATTCACGTCCATCAATTTTAAGTGACATTAATAGTATTAAAAATAAAAAATTTATTATTACAAATTTCCTAATTACACATGTGAATACTATTTGTTTTTTTATTAACGACATTTTAGTTATATGTTGATTTATTTATTTATTTTTTATTTATTATTCATTCACAAATGTTCACCAATAAAAACGTTCGAAATTGTCATAATTAAAAATTAAATGAAAAAATTTATCACAGCAATACAAATAATCGAAATCATATAAATATTATTTTAAAAATACTTATAAATAATATTTAAAAATTAAATTATAATTTAATAAAATCATTTTAATTTTTTTTTTTTTTATTTGTTTTCTTGATTTTCCACGTAATTTTTCACACAATTATTTTTAGAATTAAATCCATTTTCTTGTCGCTTTTATTATTAGTAACTTCCACTTAATTCAAATTATAATCCTTATATCAATCATAATCAAAGTTTTTTTTTTTTTTTTTTTTTTTTAATTTTTGTCAAAACACACACAAAAATAAAATTTTCACTAAACTTCAAAATTTTCTTTAAATTTTTTTTTCCACTTTGCGCACAGTATATTTTCACTTCAGAACATAACCATTTTTATTTTTTTTATAAATTTTTCAAAAAACTAATTTTTATTTTGTATAATAGCATAAATTAATTAATAACTAATTAATTTTATATATTTTTGACACACACAATACATTATTATATAAAACTAATAAATAGTTAAAAATATTTTCTTTTTTTTTTAATTATTTATAATCAAGTAACGTATCGTCAACACATCCGACCACGAACATATCCAAATTGTGACTGATCAGAATAAAAAAAAAATAATTCTCTCTTAGCTTCTTTGGTAAATACACAAAAAAAAATTGTTTTATTCTTTACGAAATCTAAAACGGAAGCAAGAAAGAATGTATGTGTTATACACAATATGTACAAGAGAGTATTTATTAACGACGCCAATGGATTTTGGAATTTCTTTTCCCCTAGATATATGTTTTTGTATGTGGCTCTCTTCTTATGTACATGCGCATATTGTATGTTTTATATGTAATATGTTGGTGGTATTGTTATGATTCGATCAGTTGATTTCGGCCAGCTGTTTATAAAAATTGAATCTGTTATAATCCCATCAGCTGTTTTGAACCTTTTCTATATTTGTCTATTTTTAAATAGCGATTTTTTTTTTATTTCTCGTAAGTGCTACTTAAAACAAGATGACAAAAAATATTCTTAGAAAGTTTAATGTTCATATTTACTTCAGAAAATATATTTTCGAATTATGAAGCATCTTTTATAAAAATTCCAAACTTAAAAAATTTCCCATCTCCATCATCAAGGTTACTAAATTATTTCTGTGTAAATTTTAAGAACAAGTATGTAAAAGGTAAATAAACAAACGAAATATTAATTTTGTTTATAACCATTAGCTTTACCACTATGTTATATAATTTCGTTCGGGTAAATGTACTGAGCTGTCTACTAAATTTACTCTCACTTTTTGTTTTTTTCCTAGGCGATTTAAAAACATGTGCGGACAAGTTTAAATCGTGTTTTATCATATTTGTCATCATCAATGAATGAAAAAGAAATTGGTCATAATTTAAATTTTTTGTTATATGTATTTACTTATTTAAAAAAATAAATAAATAAATGACTCAAGATCACGGTGTCACACTAACAACAATATCCGAATCTAAATATAAATAAACGATTAGTTTTTTTTTTTTTTTTTGTTGACTAAATTTATGATCTCACTTGTGTAAATAATATACACAACATACTACCGGTAAGTAACTTAGTTTAATGATATTCTAGGTACGTGATTTGAATCGGAATTAGTTTTAGATTTTTTTTGTGGAATTAGTATTTTGAAGAAAATTTATTAGTATCTCCAATTTCGGGAATTTTCAGTATCATTTCGTCGCCCTAGAATTATTCTTGTCTATATCCAATTTTTTATCAAATTGTGTTAGTAATGTAGTTAAAGTAAATCGACTACGAGGAACCCAATTTTCCAATCAAAATTTGGCTATCTCCTACCGTTTCCGATTTATTTTACTAAACAATTGTCTATGTCCGAAAATTATTACTCACGTTTTAAACATATTTGCCTATATCCCTCCATTTTTAATATTTTGTCTATCTTGTACATTAGAAATCTGTGTAAAAGTTTCATTTCAATAATTCTTGATATGGGTTTGTCGAAGTCCATATTAACGTATACTGTTTTGCCTAAGTCCTTAAATTTTATCAAAGTGTTTTGTTTATGTCCTGCTTAAACAAAGCATAACAAATATTGGTATATTTTTTTTTTTTTTTTTTTTTTTTTAGCATATTTGATGTTGATTTTAATTAAATAATATTAATTAAATTGAATAAAATATGGAAATAAACAGGTAGATAATTAGAATTACACTTGTAAAAATACGCTAATGAATATTTGATAATATTATAGATTTAAAAATTCAAGTGATTTCCTGGAACCAAGAGAATTGGTTAAAATAAATTTAAACAATATATTTATTAGTGAAGAGTAAATATTTCTAGTGATAATGCTTTGAAATTATATAGGCAATATATATATTTTAATTATAGTGAACAGCCCGATGCTGCTGAGATAATAGTCAAAATAATCGATTTGCAAGAAAATGCCAAAATTTCAATGCAGGAAGCTATTTGCACAGAAGTACTAAACAAGCAAAAATTTCCACGAAACAAAATCGCAATTCTAGTCAATGGAAACAAAACGTTCGCAAAAGAAAGCGGCAGAGTGGAATGGCATATACGAATTCTATTGGCGTTCCCATAAAATCCAGAAATGTCAAAATTACTGGATGTAGAAACCCATCGGGTTGTGTTTTTAAATGTATGACTCGCATAACATACGACGCTCGCGTTCAAATGAATAATGATTTTTGGCATTTAAATGATGATAAAAAGAATCATTACTATTCGAAATGCGTAATGAAATCATTGAAGCCAAGAACCAGAACTATAGCACAGAACAGCAGACGAACTTTCAGTTTCTCATATTTTTTCCCTTCAAAAAATGATCGAATTCAAGTATGCCAGGAATTCTTCATGAATACCTTAAATATACACTGAGAAAAAAAAATACCGTAGCATTAACGAAGAGATTTTCGTTAATTTTTAACAGCAAAAAATCGTTAATGTTACAGAATTATTTTAATATAACGTAAACATCATTAATAATATTAAATAAAAAATATATAAATAACTAATATTCTTCAATACTACATATTTCAAATCGTTATTTATTAATTTGATAAATAACAAAATCAGCTTTGCATTGAAAACTAGATTGTTCATTTAACGAAACCTTCTTTATTCCAGTTTTTTATGTATGAAGAATTTGAATAATATTAACAATATTAGGTGTAGAATTAAAAGGCAGGTAAATTTGTAATTAGTTTAAAAATATTTCGTAAATATAATTATTTTTTACTTTACTTAACCCAAGAACAAATAAATTTTTTAAAGAAACAAATTAAATGTTCGTTACATTAAAGATTTTTTCATTAAATTTTGATATTTTATTTTTTAATTAAATAATACGAAATTTCTTAACAATTATGAATTGTAATCAAAATCATTTATCGATAAATAAGAAACTGTTTGTTAAATGTGTTATTTCAGGGTAACATTAATAAATTATAATAATTTGGTTTATTCAACTTGAATAAACGGCAAATAAATTGAAGATCATGGGTAATCATGTTTAATGTTGCTATATGTATTCCTAAATGTAAAACTGGAAAAAATGAAATGCCAATATCATTCATATTATAACTTGGAAATCTCCGTATTCGATTTTATATAATATCAATTTTTGTAATTTTCGAGCAACTACAAATAACTGTAATAAGTGCTTAAAAAAATAGAATTCGAAAACTGATATACGAATTTGACTGTCTCTTAGTTTTAGAAATGTTTTTCTGAAAAACGGGAATTTTAGGCTTGCACCTTTATGATTTGTGACCACAATTATATTTAAATTGTTGCAAAAATTTTTTTTTTACGAGCATTTATAAAATATGTTAGTAAAACAAAAACTACATTTTTCCTTGTGTTTTGTATTAAACTGATTTGTATTAATTTGAGGTAACCTTTTACCTCTGTGAACGGGCGGCGTATTTGAAACATGTGCACAGGTGTATTTGATACATTGTCCGTGTCTGTTTCTAATGTCCGTCGATACAAGCTTCTAATCGTCATATTGTTCCACATCATTACACATATAGGGAGCTGTAAATTTAAAGTAAACCTTTAAGATAAGCAAGATATTACTCTATACAGTATAACTACTCTACAGTATACCAGTGAATTCCACTTTTATTTTTTACTATTTGCAGCCATTAGCTAAAGCTGAAATTAAACTTAATTGGAATACAAATTGGAATTGGAGTTTATAATAATAACGGTTATCATTTCAGTATAACATATCAATAGCATTATTAGAGGGATCTTAGCCACTTTTACCCATCTTAATTCAATTTGAGTTTATTCCAATATATTAAAATAAATAATGAATAGAAAATTCATTAGTATAACATAAATCTCTTTACTGTTATGAAACATAATTAAAATCATTCATAGGTAACTACGAATTTTTTATTAAATGAATTATTTAAATGTTACAATAACAATGTAATTTGAATTTAACAACTTTTAATCGATTTAAGAAAAATTCTTTATTTATCTATAAACGATTTTAACTATGTTACGTAATATTTAAGCAGTTTCGGTTATATTAAAGAATTTTTCTTTAAATGTACTCCTCCTTTTCGTTAAATTTTGCGGCTTGGGATAACGGTAATAAATAAATCTACAGAAAATTATTCTTGAATCGTTTTTAGATCAAAGTGGATGTTTAAGTTAAAAATTAGTTAAAAATTAAATTTTAAAATAAAATTAAAGAAAATAAAAGTGATAATAAAAGTTTCAGTGTTTATAATATATTTGGAAGAATATAAATCAAAAATGTTTCGAAATTTGCAACACACATTTTATTTTATGCAATTTCGTCATATTCAATATATGCAACATTATTTGTGTTGTTATATGCATTATACATGTCATCGAATCAAGGTAAGTAACGTTCTAAAACGATAATTTAGAAAACTTTCTGTGCAAATTAATTTTACAGGATAAACGAAATTACCAGCTACGCTTTAAGCATCCTATATTTTTAATGTGTTTTTAACAACATTTTATTATTATTGATTTATTTATTTTGCATTAAAGTGAGAAATGATCTGTATAGCTTAGTGTTGAACATTTCAAAGCTGTACATTATAAATATTTCCATGGTTTTAAATACACATAACTCAACTTATAAATGTGCTGATAATTCGTGCTATATACATATGTATATCGTTCCAAATTCTTTCAAATTTTAGAAAGCATTTTAATAATTTTCATGTTAGGGAATTGTACTTTTACCAGTGGTAGAAAAAGATTAAAATTATGAATTCGGTGATAAAGAAGATTCTATTGCAAATAGGTGCATCTATGTAGTAGTGAAATAATTAACAATATTTTAGCATCTGCGGTTAAATTTTCAATACATTTAATTTAAAAAAATAATTTTACCACCAAAGATGTGATCCAATTTTCAAAAGCAGGTAAAGGATTATATTCTACCTGCTCTTTTAACGACAGTGAAACGTTTGATGTCCACTGTGAATCTTCCATTTCCTGGTAATTTTTTTATATAAAATCAACTAAATTCAGCCAAGGTAAATGGATAGTAACGCATTACGTCACGTGTAGCCAAAAAGCATATTTATATGAATTTAGCGATTTTTAAATTAAATTTTTAAATAAATTAAGAATAAAAGTATTTTTTGCAATAAACCTTATTTAATATTGATATGATAATGATAGAACTTTTTAACACTTTTCCCTTTATGTTCGAAATATTTAAGAAAAATTCCTTCGAGATATACATATGTACATATCCGTTATACATATTCAAATTGGAAAATAATAAAAAAAAAATACTTTTACTATCCAAATAAAAACAATCCTGAAATTCCTTATAAATAATTCTCGGCTACTCGTGACGTACCAATTAACATGCGCAATTATTGTATCTTTACTTTATTTACCTTAAAATAAAACTGCTATGTCTTGACGCTTTAATTAATTGCAGCATAAAACAAATTATGATCATAATTTGGCAATTTTCAGTACTATAATTAATTATTCTATTTTCGACTATTTTAAACCCCTAGACAGACTATGGTTTAATAAATCCGATTTAGTGAATTTTCGAGATTAGCCGTAGTGAGATTTACGGTATATATGCTTTATTTTGAATGACTAAAACGATGTAATGGGACTGTATAAGTTTGACAAACATTATGAAAACAATAACAGTTTAAGTGTATTTACCGTAATTTAAAACGAGTTTAATTAAATCGAATTTAATGAATCGCACGCTGTCGCTGAAGTATTAAGGATTCTACACTGAAGTAAAAAGTAGGACAAATTATTTTGCAAAAACCATTGTAAAACGGTGTAAATGTTCATTCCTTACCAATCAAATACATTTAATTATCGAACTAGGCCATTTTATGGATGTTAACGTCAAGACAGAAAATTCAATTTATGTTCATAGTTTGACTATCGACTATATTCGACTAAAAGGCGAATTATGATCATAAATTGGATTTTCTGTGTTGACGTTAACATCCATAAAATGGCCTTGTTCGATAATTAAATGGAATTTATTGCTAAGGAATGAACATTTACGCCATTTTACAATGGTTTTTGCAAAATAATTTGTCCTACTTTTTACTTCAATATATAATCCTTAAAATAATCGAAAATAGAATAATTAATTATAGAACTAAAAATTGTCAAATTATGATCATAATTTGTTTTATGCTCCTATTAATTGTAGCCCAGCCATATAGCAATAGCATATGTATACTAAAATAGTTTGTTTTTTGTTTGCTGTTTAGAAAACGACATCACTCAACGTCATTGGAAATATGGTAATAATGGGCCAAAAACACTAACTCAGCGTGAGCCCTATAAAGGGAATTCTAATAAATTTATTCATAAAACATTTTATTCAAAATGATTTTAAATGGATGTTTAAAACAAAAGGTGAAATAAGAATTTTTACAAAAAGTGGGATGTTTAGATTCTAAATCATTTTTTTTATTATATTGCAGGCCCGTTATTTTCAAAGCAGAAGGAATCAGAAACCAAAAGGTCAGTTGTACGACAAATACAACAATTATACCGCAAAGGTCAGGAGCAATAATTTTTTACCAAATCCTGTAAGGTAGAAAAACAACAAAAATTCAGATGGTAAATTAAAATTCTACTTAAAAAATATATTAATATTTATTTTACCTGCAAAACTAACGAAATATTTTACGAAATAATTTGACAACTAATGAATCTAAATTATTGAAATAATCACCGATTATAGAATCCACGGGTGCGGATCAAATACGAATCGAAAACTACATTTAAAAAAAATAGCAAATATTACTTTTCGATTTAAGTATCCTGGAAACTTCTACTGATTTCCATCAAAACCAACACAAATATTTTAGACAAGCCCGAATATGTGAGTTAATACGCAGATACAAAACCAACGAAAATGCCTATATAAGCCGTAATAAATTAATATCAAGACGATTTTTTGTGACTACTGTTGCCAGAAATGGAATCTTGGGGTCCCAAGTTGCCAAGCAAGACTGGCCAAAAAATTGCTTTTCAGTAATTTCTTACTTCATTTTGAAACATTTATCAAAAATATTTCTCCTATTATGGAGCTAAAGCTGCATGACAGCAGAAAAATATTTCTATTGGTAAGTTTTTATAAGAAAACTTGTAAAGTATAGAAACGATTTTAATGTCTATTTTTATATTTTTTTCTTGCAGATGAAAATATTATATCGCCTTTTGTCATTCATGGAGTTCTGATGATGTCAAATAAAAGTTCTTAAATAAATTCAATTGGGGAAAAAATTAAATCGATGATTTACAAAAAACTTTCATAATATTTGTGCCTACGGTTCAAGCATGTGACCAAATATTTGAAGACAAAAACACAAAATTTATTTTAGCGAGGAGACAGTTAAGTAATTCGCTCCTAATGCTTTTTTGATAGTATTAAGTATAACAGGCCAACAATAGTTTGCGCTCTAGATTCCATGTTTAAGATAATTCAAATTTTTAATATGAAATACCCAATTAAGTCCGATTCTGTTGGCCCTTGAAATACTAAAATTAAATTAAAAAATTTCTTACTGATAATTAGTTGTTTTTAAATAAAAATGTAATTTAATTTAATAATTAATAGACTACGTGTAAGATATATATTCCGGGTGAGGAAAAAGTATGGAAACCACTAGAAATCTCACGGAGTTCGGTCAAAATAAATTACCTTGATTAAATCTTAGGTAATTTTCAACAAGTAATTCAATTGACATTTGCCCTTGGATGTACCTCGAACCTCATCTCAAGGTCATTGTAAAATGGAAACCCCTATTTTTGACATCTGATTCGAAAAGAATGAAAAATTTTACGTCCGAATATGTATTTCCCATGACATGAGCACCCAAAGCCACCTGAAAGAATATATTTTCGTTATAATGCTTATGATTTGTGATGAAAATAAATATAAAATAAAAAATATAATTTCTTCATTTTTAAAATTTATATTTTTTTATTTTTGTTTAATTTTCATAGCAAATCAGAGAAGCATTATAACTAAAATATATTTCTTCAGGTGACCTTGGGATGTCGTGAAAATACATATCCGGGGGTATAATGTTCCATTATTTTCGAATCGGATGCCAAAAATTAGGGTTTCCATTTTAAGAAATGACATTGCTCTCAAAATGACCTTAAAAGTGAGGTTCAAGATCACATCCAAGGTCACCATTGTATTCCTTGTTGAAAATTACATAAGTTCTAATCTAGGTATTTTTTTGTTTACCAAACTCCGCGAGATTTCTAGTAGATTCCGAACTTTTCCTCACTTCCTTTCCTCCTATATCTATACGGTATATGAAGACACAGGGAAAAAAGGAAGTTTTTGTCACACACTATGATATAATAATTGAGAATTAATTTGAAACTTTACAAGAATTATATTTATGTCATTTTATTTTTAAGCAAATTGCTAAGTGAAAGCAAAAATAGTTTTTATAAGTTCACAAATTAAAATACTAAAGTTCTATATAATATTATATTTTCGAAAAAAATTTAGTTTGTTAGTTTATTTTTCACGAAAAGTGAACATCCTTCTTTGTCTCTCGTTATTTTATAATAAAAAGTGTGCCGTAATGAAATGATTAATATATGCAGGCTGTGTTACTGTATTTTTTTAATTTTTAATTATATTTTGGCAAAAGTTCTAAAATTAAGGTTAAGCTGAATTATTTTTTGTTTCTAATCCCTATTGAATTGGTTAGTTTTAATTGAGAATAAATTTTATTATTATTTATTATATGTACTTACATACACATCATATACACATAATTATATTTAATTTTAATTTTAATTAAATATGTTTTTTTTGTTGAATAATAAAAAAACAATGAATTTTATACAATATATTTTAATTTATTCCTTCAACACCATTTTCTTTATATAAAAATATTAAATAATTCAATAATATTAAATTCATAATCAAAATCACCAAAAGATAGAATAATAAAATAGGTAGTAAACACAAAGCACTGATAATTCAGTATACTGAATTATCAGTGCTTCGTGTTTACTACCTATGTATTTCATTATTCTATCTTTTGGGGATTGATTATGAATTTAATATTATTAACGAATATTTGTTCAGGACCATTTCTGTGAGTGATTATTAGTTCGTTATTAGTAACGCTGGTTCGTTATTCTACATTTTGATTTTAATATTATTAACGAAAGTTCTTTCAGCAACATTTCTGACGGTAACTATTAGTTTGTTATTAATAGTACTATTTCATTATTCTACTTTTTGAGGATTGATTAATGTTTGCTACAATAAAGAAAATTCTTTAAATTTCTAAACTTAATATTATTTAAGATTTAATATTATTAACGAATTATTTTAATTAATATTTGTTAGATTAACAACGTAGTATTATCCATCAGTATTAAATTTTATTAAAATTTTATTAGAGACACAAATATTCTGTTGATGGAGTAATATTACTTTTTCGTGTACTTAATGGCAAAGAGTGTCATTTCTTGGCTGAAAACAGTAAAGAAAACTGCTACTTTTCTCCTTAGGAACACATTTCTTCACTATAAACACTTTTCTTCATAGAAACGCTTTTTTCCAAATGATTTTTGAATTTTTGACATTTATTTATTTGCTTACTGCGATTGTTATGTACACGCTATGCATACATATACTTTGATCCAAACTGGGTCTACCTTTTTTATTTTTACCTGATTTGTCATCAAATACACGAAAAAATAGCATGTCCGACACGTAAGAGAAGTGGTTTTCCATGCTTACTCACTGGAAAACTATCACTTTTCTTTACTTGTAGAACAATCTACTATTAATTAATTTGTTTTAAATTTAACAAATATTTCGTAATTTAAATTTTAAATGTTTTATTAAATAATTGATGTTATCATAACGAAGAAATCGTCGGATCAATATTAACAGAAATTTCGTTGGAGTTATGCAGAAAATCGTTTCTGGCACACAATTTTTTTTTTCAGTGTAAATAAAGGGCGTGTGTATTATTTTTTCAAACATAACAAGAACCCTGCTGTGCGTAAGACACCTGTTAAAGGAAAATTCACAAAGAAACAAATTTCGAATGACAATATTAATTTAGTTTGCTCACACATCAATGAATTTCCAATAGTTGAGGCCCACTATGTTCGTAGTTCATCCAGTAGAAAATATCTAGACGCGTCTCTAAATATAAGCAAAATGTACAATTTGTTTAAAATCAAGTATCCCGACACAACGATCAAATTGTGGAAATACTCTGAAATATTTAATAAACAATTTAATTTAGGATTCCATCTCCCTAAGAAAGATTTATGCGACAAATGCGAAATAATAAAAATGTTGACATGTCCAACTCAAGAGCAAGTGAATGAATATAATCTACACATTTTAAAAAAAAATCAAGCAAAGCTTGAGCGAGAAGCAGATATTATTGTATCGAAACAAAATAAATTAAAATTATTCAGCTTTGATATGCAGAACGTTTTCCAGTTCCGAAGGCCAACAATTCAAATTGTTTTTATAAACGAAAATTTTGCGCATACAATTTTACCGGTAAAGTCCATGGAGATGCGGAAGTGTTTAATACAATTTGGTACGTAGTTTCTGGTAGATTAATATTTATATATTTAAATTTAATTCCTAAAATTTTAAGGTATGAATCGATTTGTGGGCGGGAGGGAACACACATCGCTAATGCGTTAATAAGGATGCTAGATCGTTATGTGTACAATCACCCAGATGTAGAAACAATTATTTGCTGGTCGGATAGCTGTGTGCCTCAGAACAGAAATTGTATTATGACGTTTGTTCTACAACAGTTCCTTAATTCATGTTCATCGCCGAATCTAAAATATATCGAACAAAAATTTTCAGAAGCCGGACATAGTAATATCCAAGATATTGATGCAGCTCATAGTGTAATTGAGCGATCATTTAAACATAAATTCATTTACTCACCTGCTGGACTAGTGAAAGAGTTCATTGAAATACCAGTAGGTAAACAAAAATTTACTTCAATTCAAATGAGACGATCGGATTACAAAGATTTTCACAATGCTGCCTACAAAATGAATTACATAAATAAATAACCCTTAAAACTAGTTTTACGGAAATAGAAATTTCTGTTTTAATTTTTTTTAACGTTTTTAGGGGGAAAATTAAAGTATAAGGACAGGGAAGATAGAAAATTCTTTTAGTTTGCAACCTACTTCGAAAGAGTCAAAGTGCTCGCCAAAACCAATTTGTATATGATATTCGGAACATATAAGAAATATCTTAGTTTCTTTTTCGAAAATAGTATCAATAATTTTATATGAAGATATTTATTTAGACTAAATATAAATAATAATTAATTTTATTGTGCATTTATAATTACCTAATTCTACTAGTATGAAATATTTTCTTAACATTTATTGAAATAGATTGAATATTTTTAATCAAAATGTTGACTGAAAAGGTAGTTCAGTCGAAAAATATTTTGAATGAATTACCTTTTAATTTTTGACTGAAACTCCTTTCTTTATTTGACTGAACTGATTTTCATTGAGGCCCAGGAGCCAACGTAAAAGTCTAAGAAGGCATTTCAGTCAGAAAAGTGAGCCAAACAAAAGTAATTCCAGTTCAAAAATTTGTGACTAAAATACCGTTCAAGAAGATTGTTCAGTTCAAATACACATAGGGCATTTCAGCCAAACTGCTTTACTAACCAAAACACCAGTTTTTTGAACTGAAGTTCCTTTTTAAAAGGAGTTTTAGTCATAATATTTTTAGGGGACATTTTATCACGGAAACAAGTTTCATTTTTTGACTGGAACTCCCAGAACCGAATTGCTACACAAGAATATTCTCAAGTAAATATTCTTTGTTAAAGACATAAAATATTTTGAATAATGCATCAGAAGCTGTCAAAAAGTCACATTTATATAGTATCTCGACGATCGAAACAAAAAAGTGTTCTAAATGTTTAGAGTCACCGATGCATGTTTTATGTGATGCTGACGTTTCAGACACATCTATGAAGAAAAAAAATCTAGTCTATCTAGATATGTCTATCTGCATATGTAAAAACCAAATAAACTTCATGTTTCTGGTGGATTGCAGTTTTCCAGATTACTTGGTGAGTACTTTGATGTATTTTGAAACCCAAAGACCTTCTTTTTTTAGTTGTCATGAGACGTTGTTCAATATGTTGTACAATTTTCCGTTCGTTGCTATATCTTTGGTATGTTCCGCGTAATAATAGTACCGGAATTAAATCTGGACGACAATTGATATTTTATTAATCATCTGTTCATATATTAATTGCTTACTGCTATTTCAGATTTTGTAAATAAGGTCGCAATTTGTTTAGCCAATTTGTTAAAGTTTTTATTGGCCGGCTGATGAGTGAGAAAGCGTAAAATGGGTCTCTAGCGGATGGTTTATAATTTTGAAATTAATATAAACGTTGGTAATAGGCAGTTATACGGAAATACTGTCTAAATAACTAAATTTTCAATCAATTCAAATGCAATTAATCAAACATAAAGTACTACCAATAAATAATGTAACAGGTGTGGTTTTCTATATTTAATTGATTTGGTTCAATTTCAATATTAAAATGTCAAAAAACAGTGTAGAAAGAAAATTGCAATAATTTGATAATTGATCGGGCATCGAGAAACATTTGCTAGTTGCCAATCTCGATTTTTTGCATTTTTATCATCTTTTTTACCCTTCAAAAATAGTTTGTTGTAATTAAAGTACAAATTAATTGTTGAGACGGGAGGTGGAGGGGGAGTATGGTTGATACAAATATGAACAGGCAAAAGGTTCTCGTTAATAAGTTAGCGCCACTGAATACTTTAATGGGATGTACAATTAATGTAGTTTGATTTTTTTTTCTTGTAATAATATTGTGTAATTATTATTCTTGGCCACTTTTAATGTTAAAATTTAAATAAACGAATCAAATATAGGAAATTGCCTTAATTACTTAGTCCCACAATAAAACACTTTCATTTAAATAAAACTTTCATCTTAACATGATTCTGACGTTAAAGGATGGTACACAAAATTCAAAATAAAACAGTAATAAATCTAATTGCATCTACTAATCTCCACAAAAATGATTTAAAAACATTAATGCCCCATTCATATTTGGTATACTTATAAGCCTCTGTACCTTTGCAATATTCAAATGCTCATGGTATTTTGTTATGAACACAACATTCGAACAATGCGCCGGCGAATGGAAGATCAACGCCATCGTTCACAAATTCATATATTCACTTGAAAGAAATAATTATTGTATAAACGAATCAAATTTAAGAAAAATCAGTTTTTAGTCGCAAGCCACGAGATTAATTTCCACGACAGACTTTCTTGAACAATAATTGGAAAATGAGTGATCATCAACAATAATTACTTGACTATAATTGATGGAACTCGGCTATCTAAAAGAACAAAAATGTTGTTAATTTTAATTTTTGGAACAATCAAACAATGATTGATTTTATAAAATATTGATCAAAGCTTGATTTGTACATCATCGTCTCAAAAATCTGAGGTTTTTTTTTGTTGTGATTTTTTTATGATTTGAAATCAAATTTATATTAAGAATTAATGAAAGACCCAAGTTATTATGCAATTTTAAAAGACAAACTGACAATACTGTTTCTTGTTTTATTTGGATAAATATTGTAAATACATTTATGTATGTTTGCAAATATGTATGTTTGTAATTTTAAACAAAATCCATAAATTTAATTAGGTTCGAATGCTTTTTAATATTTTTGATTTAAACGCTAATAATGTTGTACAATCATTTAAGCACAAATGGCCAAAATCTGAAAATTTGACCATAAATCAATAAATACTGTTTTAAGAACAGCAAAAGGTGAATGACTTACAATTAATAATTTCCAATACACTAATTATGTAATTGGTGAAGGCTTGTGGAACTGAAAATCAGTCCAGAAAACAACATCTGAACTCATATAACTACACATTTGAGAAAGTGTAACGATTTCGATTTATCAAAGGCTACTATTTCTTTTTACGACGGCGAATTCAAATGTATTTATTTACAGTGGCGAAGTTCTTACAGTTTGTGAATACCAATTTTTAGTACTCTGTAACTTTTGCTCTATAAACAATTTCCGTAAAGTTACAGCTATAGAATTTTTAGATTTTGTGAATAGGGGCATAAATTTGTATTTCGTATACTTGTACATGTATGAAAAATTCGAATTTTGGATTTTTTTCTTTACATTTTTATTTATAAAAACATATTTAGAAAAAATTAAAATTAGTTAAGAAAATAAAACAAATTAAATAAAATCCATAAGAAATAAATTTAAAAATTAATTTAAATTCAATTTTAATGGAATACAATTAAAAATTTATATTTTGTATAATATTATAAATAATATTTTTTTTTACTACATATTTTAATTGTAGTTTGGGTGATTTTATTCTACAAAATGTTAATGTGTATTATACGCTATAGTTTTACATGAAATGGTAAAATTAATGTTACGTCATTCGTTTAAAGAAAGGATTGTGAGCATAATAAAATGTATTCCTAACGAATTATTTCAACAAAATTTAAAACCCAAACATCATAGCTCATTCATTATCCTTCTATTATTAAGAAATCTAGCCCACTGCAAATGTTTTGGTGCACCCGATATGACGCAAAACACAGATAAATTAAAAACTACACATATGTAACTTTTGTAGAGTAAAGCCATGTTCAATAGGAAAGAAATGCATACATAAATTTATTTACACAATATTAATTAATAAAGGTTTCGCAGCATTGTTGGTTGATTTACATATGCGACGTGTGACGGGAGCTTCTAGCCAATCAGAGAAGAATATTTTGACATTCGTCACACGGCACACGCCACACGTCGAGAGATGGTTTAATTTTATCTTTTCCGTCACGGTAGCACAAACACATACAAATTTTTTGTATGTATAAAACAAAATAGTAGGCTTTGACGAAGCTTTTTTGAAGAACAAAAATTAAAATATAAAACATTTTATGAAGTGTGCGTGGCGGAACTCGTCACAAATGTAAATTGTTGTCCAAAAAGCGTCACGTTTATTTCCACTTGTCACACGTCGCACGTCGCATATGTAAATCAACCTTGTAAAAGTAGTCAACTTAGGTAGACCTTTAACTGAAATAAAAGAACAACTATAAACAACTAAGAATAAATTATAATTTTGAGAAGCTCAGCAGCTATGCAAATATAGTGTCAGCTCTACATATTACTTATAGGAATACCTCTTTCCAACAAAATGTTTATTTTTTTATGGAAACTGATTACAATTTCAGCCAAAGTTATTTAAAATTAAATATATTTTAACTGAAGATGAAACAGTAATATAAATTTCTGAAAGAATTAAAATAATTTTTAATAATCATTGTAATATAGGAGTACATATATGTAATACAGAAGAAATTATTGCAATATGACTATATCAATTTAAATAGTAATATATTTATTAAGCCCTTGACGTAAAAAAATAATTTTTCTATTGACAAGGGGAAGGTCTTGATGTAAAAAAATAATTTTTCTATTGACAAGGGGGAGCCTTGACGTAAAAAAATAATTTTTCTATTGACAAGGGGGTGGGGGCCTTGACGTAAAAAAATAATTTTTCTATTGACAAGGGGGGGGGGGGCCTTGACGTAAAAAAATAATTTTTCTATTGACAAGGGGGGGGCCTTGACGTAAAAAAATAATTTTTCTATTGACAAGGGGGGGGGCCTTGATGTAAAAAAATAATTTTTCTATTGACAAGGGGGAGCCTTGACGTAAAAAAATAATTTTTCTATTGACAAGGGGGTGGGGGCCTTAACGTAAAAAAATAATTTTTCTATTGACAAGGGGGTGGGGGCCTTGACGTAAAAAAATAATTTTTCTATTGACAAGGGGGGGGGGGGGGGGCCCTTGACGTAAAAAAATAATTTTTCTATTGACAAGGGGGGGGGCCTTGACGTAAAAAAATATTTTTTCTATTGACAAGGGGGAGCCTTGACGTAAAAAAATATTTTTTCTATTGACAAGGGGGAGCCTTGACGTAAAAAAATAATTTTTCTATTGACAAGGGGGTGGGGGCCTTAACGTAAAAAAATAATTTTTCTATTGACAGGGGGTGGGGGCCTTGACGTAAAAAAATAATTTTTCTATTGACAAGGGGGGGGCCTTGACGTAAAAAAATAATTTTTCTATTGACAAGGGGGGGGCCTTGACGTAAAAAAATAATTTTTCTATTGACAAGGGGGGGGGGCCTTGATGTAAAAAAATAATTTTTCTATTGACAAGGGGGAGCCTTGACGTAAAAAAATAATTTTTCTATTGACAAGGGGGTGGGGGCCTTAACGTAAAAAAATAATTTTTCTATTGACAAGGGGGTGGGGGCCTTGACGTAAAAAAATAATTTTTCTATTGACAAGGGGGGGGGCCTTGACGTAAAAAAATAATTTTTCTATTGACAAGGGGGGGGGCCTTGACGTAAAAAAATAATTTTTCTATTGACAAGGGGGGGGGCCTTGATGTAAAAAAATAATTTTTCTATTGACAAGGGGGAGCCTTGACGTAAAAAAAATAATTTTTCTATTGACAAGGGGGTGGGGGCCTTAACGTAAAAAAATAATTTTTCTATTGACAAGGGGGTGGGGGCCTTGACGTAAAAAAATAATTTTTCTATTGACAAGGGGGGGGGGCCTTGACGTAAAAAAATAATTTTTCTATTGACAAGGGGGAGCCTTGACGTAAAAAAATAATTTTTCTATTGACAAGGGGGGGGCCTTGATGTAAAAAAATAATTTTTCTATTGACAAGGGGGAGCCTTGACGTAAAAAAATAATTTTTCTATTGACAAGGGGGTGGGGGCCTTAACGTAAAAAAATAATTTTTCTATTGACAAGGGGGTGGGGGCCTTGACGTAAAAAAATAATTTTTCTATTGACAAGGGGGGGGGGGGCCTTGACGTAAAAAAATAATTTTTCTATTGACAAGGGGGAGCCTTGACGTAAAAAAATAATTTTTCTATTGACAAGGGGGGGGGGGCCTTGACGTAAAAAAATAATTTTTCTATTGACAAGGGGGAGGGCCTTGACGTATAAAAATAATTTTTCTATTGACAAGGGGGGGCCTTGACGAAAAAAAATAATTTTTCTATTGACAAGGGGGGGCCTTGACGTAAAAAAATAATTTTTCTATTGACAAGGGGGGGGGGGCCTTGACGTAAAAAAATAATTTTTCTATTGACAAGGGGGGGGCCTTGACGTAAAAAAATAATTTTTCTATTGACAAGGGGGGGGCCTTGACGTAAAAAAATAATTTTTCTATTGACAAGGGGGGGGGCCTTGATGTAAAAAAATAATTTTTCTATTGACAAGGGGGAGCCTTGACGTAAAAAAATAATTTTTCTATTGACAAGGGGGTGGGGGCCTTAACGTAAAAAAATAATTTTTCTATTGACAAGGGGGTGGGGGCCTTGACGTAAAAAAATAATTTTTCTATTGACAAGGGGGGGGGGGGCCTTGACGTAAAAAAATAATTTTTCTATTGACAAGGGGGAGCCTTGACGTAAAAAAATAATTTTTCTATTGACAAGGGGGGGGGCCTTGATGTAAAAAAATAATTTTTCTATTGACAAGGGGGAGCCTTGACGTAAAAAAATAATTTTTCTATTGACAAGGGGGTGGGGGCCTTAACGTAAAAAAATAATTTTTCTATTGACAAGGGGGTGGGGGCCTTGACGTAAAAAAATAATTTTTCTATTGACAAGGGGGGGGCCTTGACGTAAAAAAATAATTTTTCTATTGACAAGGGGGAGCCTTGACGTAAAAAAATAATTTTTCTATTGACAAGGGGGGGGGGGGGCCTTGACGTAAAAAAATAATTTTTCTATTGACAAGGGGGAGGGCCTTGACGTATAAAAATAATTTTTCTATTGACAAGGGGGGGCCTTGACGAAAAAAAATAATTTTTCTATTGACAAGGGGGGGCCTTGACGTAAAAAAATAATTTTTCTATTGACAAGGGGGGGGGGGGGGGCCTTGACGTAAAAAAATAATTTTTCTATTGACAAGGGGGGGGGCCTTGACGTAAAAAAATAATTTTTCTATTGACAAGGGGGGGGCCTTGACGTAAAAAAATAATTTTTCTATTGACAAGGGGGGGGCCTTGATGTAAAAAAATAATTTTTCTATTGACAAGGGGGAGCCTTGACGTAAAAAAATAATTTTTCTATTGACAAGGGGGTGGGGGCCTTAACGTAAAAAAATAATTTTTCTATTGACAAGGGGGTGGGGGCCTTGACGTAAAAAAATAATTTTTCTATTGACAAGGGGGGGGGGGGGCCTTGACGTAAAAAAATAATTTTTCTATTGACAAGGGGGAGCCTTGACGTAAAAAAATAATTTTTCTATTGACAAGGGGGGGGGCCTTGATGTAAAAAAATAATTTTTCTATTGACAAGGGGGAGCCTTGACGTAAAAAAATAATTTTTCTATTGACAAGGGGGTGGGGGCCTTAACGTAAAAAAATAATTTTTCTATTGACAAGGGGGTGGGGGCCTTGACGTAAAAAAATAATTTTTCTATTGACAAGGGGGGGGGGGGGCTTGACGTAAAAAAATAATTTTTCTATTGACAAGGGGGAGCCTTGACGTAAAAAAATAATTTTTCTATTGACAAGGGGGGGGGGGGCCTTGACGTAAAAAAATAATTTTTCTATTGACAAGGGGAAGGTCTTGATGTAAAAAAATAATTTTTCTATTGACAAGGGGGAGCCTTGACATAAAAAAATAATTTTTCTATTGACAAGGGGGTGGGGGCCTTGACGTAAAAAAATAATTTTTCTATTGACAAGGGGGGGGGGGCCTTGACGTAAAAAAATAATTTTTCTATTGACAAGGGGGGGGCCTTGACGTAAAAAAATAATTTTTCTATTGACAAGGGGGGGGGCCTTGATGTAAAAAAATAATTTTTCTATTGACAAGGGGGAGCCTTGACGTAAAAAAATAATTTTTCTATTGACAAGGGGGTGGGGGCCTTAACGTAAAAAAATAATTTTTCTATTGACAAGGGGGTGGGGGCCTTGACGTAAAAAAATAATTTTTCTATTGACAAGGGGGGGGGGGCCTTGACGTAAAAAAATAATTTTTCTATTGACAAGGGGGAGCCTTGACGTAAAAAAATAATTTTTCTATTGACAAGGGGGTGGGGGCCTTAACGTAAAAAAATAATTTTTCTATTGACAAGGGGGTGGGGGCCTTGACGTAAAAAAATAATTTTTCTATTGACAAGGGGGGGGGGGCTTGACGTAAAAAAATAATTTTTCTATTGACAAGGGGGAGCCTTGACGTAAAAAAATAATTTTTCTATTGACAAGGGGGGGGGGGGCCTTGACGTAAAAAAATAATTTTTCTATTGACAAGGGGAAGGTCTTGATGTAAAAAAATAATTTTTCTATTGACAAGGGGGAGCCTTGACATAAAAAAATAATTTTTCTATTGACAAGGGGGTGGGGGCCTTGATGTAAAAAAATAATTTTTCTATTGACAAGGGGGAGCCTTGACGTAAAAAAATAATTTTTCTATTGACAAGGGGGTGGGGGCCTTAACGTAAAAAAATAATTTTTCTATTGACAAGGGGGTGGGGGCCTTGACGTAAAAAAATAATTTTTCTATTGACAAGGGGGGGGGGGGCCTTGACGTAAAAAAATAATTTTTCTATTGACAAGGGGGAGCCTTGACGTAAAAAAATAATTTTTCTATTGACAAGGGGGGGGGGCCTTGATGTAAAAAAATAATTTTTCTATTGACAAGGGGGAGCCTTGACGTAAAAAAATAATTTTTCTATTGACAAGGGGGTGGGGGCCTTAACGTAAAAAAATAATTTTTCTATTGACAAGGGGGTGGGGGCCTTGACGTAAAAAAATAATTTTTCTATTGACAAGGGGGGGGGGGGCCTTGACGTAAAAAAATAATTTTTCTATTGACAAGGGGGAGCCTTGACGTAAAAAAATAATTTTTCTATTGACAATGGGGGGGGGGGGGGCCTTGACGTAAAAAAATAATTTTTCTATTGACAAGGGGGAGGGCCTTGACGTAAAAAAATAATTTTTCTATTGACAAGGGGGGCCTTGACGAAAAAAAATAATTTTTCTATTGACAAGGGGGGGGCCTTGACGTAAAAAAATAATTTTTCTATTGGTAAGGGGGGGGGGGAGGCCTTGATGTAAAAAAATAATTTTTCTATTGACAAAGGGGGCCTTGACGAAAAAAATAATTTTTCTATTGACAAGGGGGGGCCTTGACGTAAAAAAATAATTTTTCTATTGACAAGGGGGAGGGCCTTGACGTATAAAAATAATTTTTCTATTGACAAGAGCGGGCCTTGACGAAAAAAAATAATTTTTCTATTGGTAAGGGGGGGGGGGGGGGGGAGCTTGATGTAAAAAAATAATTTTTCTATTGACAAGGGGGGCCTTGACGAAAAAAAATAATTTTTCTATTGACAAGGGGGGGCCTTGACGTAAAAAAATAATTTTTCTATTGACAAGTGGGGGGGGGGCCTTGACGTAAAAAAATCATTTTTCTATTGACAAGGGTGGGGGGGGGGGCCTTGACGTAAAAAAATATTTTTTCTATTGACAAGGGGGGCCTTGACGTAAAAAAATAATTTTTCTATTGACAAGGGGCGGGGGGGCCTTGATGTAAAAAAATAATTTTTCTATTGACAAGGGGGGGCCTTGACGTAAAAAAATAATTTTTCTATTGGTAAGGGGGGGGGGCCTTGATGTAAAAAAATAATTTTTCTATTGACAAGGGGGGGGGCCTTGACGTAAAAAAATAATTTTTCTATTGACAAGGGGGGGGGGCCTTGACGTAAAAAAAGAATTTTTCTATTGACAAGGGGGGGGGGGGGGCTTGACGTAGAAAAATAATTTTTCTATTGACAAGGGAGGGGGCCTGATGTAAAAAATATTTTTTCTATTGACAAGGAGGGGGCCTTGACGTAAAAAAATAATTTTTCTATTGACAAGGGGGAGGGCCTTGACGTAAAAAAATAATTTTTCTATTGACAAGGGGGAGCCTTGACGTAAAAAAATAATTTTTCTATTGACAAGGGGGGGGGGACCTTGACGTAAAAAAATAATTTTTCTATTGACAAGGGGGGGGGAGGGCCTTAACGTAAAAAAATAATTTTTCTATTGACAAGGGGGGGGCCTTGACGTAAAAAAATAATTGTAAAAAAATAATTTTTCTATTGACAAGGGGGGGGGGCCTTGACTTAAAAAAATAATTTTTCTATTGACAAGGGTGGGGCCTTGACGTAAAAAAATAATTTTTCTATTGACAAGGGGGGGCCTTGACGTAAAAAAATAATTTTTCTGTTGACAAGGGGGGCCTTGACGTAAAAAAATAATTTTTCTATTGACAAGGGGGGGGGACCTTGACGTAAAAAAATAAATTTTCTATTTGCAAGGGGGGGGGGGGCCTTAACGTAAAAAAATAATTTTTCTATTGACAAGGGGGGGGGGCCTTAACGTAAAAAAATAATTGTTCTATTGACAAGGGGGGGGGGCCTTGACGTAAAAAAATAATTTTTCTATTAACAGGGGGGGGGGGGCTTTGACGTAAAAAAATAATTTTTCTATTATTCTAATTTTATTATGATATTCTTAATTCAAGCAACAATATACATAGCACACATTCAAGCAGAAAATTTGCATGAATCATACCGTTACCAGTGTTGTTACAAATTAATTTATTTGTATGCTCCATTTTGGCAACTGTCACACAAAACTTATTTTCTGTCAACAAATTAAAAAAATTGATTGAAAAAAATAAAAAGTATACAAATTATACTAGATCTGTTATCTTTTACGTAATGTAGCCTACTGATTAGCAGCAAAATTAGAAATAGAGACATGAAGCAGAAATCTACATAACAAGCTGCTTGTCACATGTATTTCAGAGCATATGTATTTCAATTTATTTAAACTTTTAAACAGAATTCTGCTCATGTGGAAACACATAAACAATTCTAAAATTATTATTTTATTATTATGTATCAATGTATATGCGAAATTTTCATAGCTAGCTATTTCAATTTTTTTACACTACACAAGCATAATTTGTGGTCCTTTTGCTCGTATGTAATTTTCATTTCCAAAAACACTTGCTGCAGATATTTCCACAACAAAATTAATTAAAGTAGGCGGTTTTTTTTAGATTATTTTTTGTATTCGGCTCACGATGTTTTTGAAATGCCGGATTATGTTGCATATTGCGTGTGTATGCGTAGATTTTGAGTTGATTTTACGTTTTATTTATTTTTTGTTCTTGTCGATATTCACACTTACCTGCAATATTTTTTGTTCGGCACTTATGTTTCCGTAACCTGATTTCTATACAATTTTTTACTTACTCCTGCCGCTAAAGATGTTTTCACATCAAAAAATCATAAAATTAAAACATGACTTCCGGTCCAATTTAAAGAATTTGTGATTTCATGCATTTTTATCCAATTCTATTGCTAAGGAGTGAACGTTTATGCCAATTTACTTCCTTATATTCATTTTTAAATCATTTCTTGTAAATTTTTGTAGTAAGGCCGAAGAAATATTTTTGGGTCAATTAGCTTATTTTTTATCGGTATCTTTTAGTGTATAATATAAGAATTATAATTGTCCTAATGCAAATATTCCGTTTGCGTAAGAGCACCTCGAGCACCTAGTTAGACCGTTTAAGCTTTGTAAAAGCATGTATATTGAACAATGAGGTTATTGATCAATTCATTCTATGTTCGCCTTTTTCTTAGTTTCATAAATGTGAATCTCTTCAATCTATTATCTCGCTTATATAAGTGAAGCCTTTCCTGGTCTCATCGAATTCTACTATTTCCGTTTGGCAATTTTCGTATTCTCTTTGCTGTGTCGTGAAGAACGTGTCCTATTCTAACACTCAAAAAGACAAGTCATACAATATATACACGAGTTGTATTTGTCACGAGATAAGATTTGCGGTTTTTGCTTCTTAAAACTAATTAAATTTTTTTTTATTAATGATTCAGCCCATCAACTATCCCATTAAAATAATTAAAACTTATCTTATCTGCGTATATCGGCTGCATAGTCATAAAAAAAAAATGTAAGTCACATTAAATTCCAGTTAACAACTAAATTAAGTAAATTAATAAACAAAAGGGAACACTATTAATTGAAAGAAAACTTAAACGGAAGTGCTTTGATGATTTACGTAGTTAAACATGCGTCAACTTAAAAAAAAACAATTTCCTTAAGGATAACAAAATAAAAATATTAAAATACAATCAAGGCATACATAACGTATATTTTACATGTAAATAATGTCTTTTCTAATCTAGAAACCCCAACATAATTATAATGTTAAAATAATCGAAATCATAAACATATATGAATTAATGTGTACATATCTGAGAAATCTGCGCCATAAATTATGTTTATTAAAACCTTTCTAATCGGCTATAAAAATAAATATTATGAGTTTTGACGAATTCCGTTTGCATTTCAGTCAGTTTCTCCATGTTGAAAGAAAGGTTTTTATTTTTACTTCTTTTGTATATGCGTAAGAGTTTTATGCTTCATGAACCATAGAGTTTGTTAAAACGCTCTGGTTAGCTTACAAGATATGTATAATTTCTTTTTTTTTTTTTAAATCATCATCATTCATTCGCATATACGAGTATGTACATATTAACATTCACAATTTGTCATCTATCTAAGACTCTAAGTATATAATGTACTATATACGTTTACACAAAGAAAATGCATAGAAAATATATCGGTGGTCTAGGAACATAATTTTTTTAGTATTTTTATTTTACATTCAAATATTTTTTTTATACATAATTTGCTTTATGTGTTCAAGTTTAGAGTGATCAAACATGCCATTTTTAGTTTGGACCACAGATATAGGTATGTAGATCTATTTTCAAATACGTATTCATGTTCTAATTATAAACCGCTTTAAAGTACTTTATACGCTAGTACTGTGCATGAAAGAATTATAGTTAGCGCTAAATTTTTAATTAATAATAATTGTTGTTGTACTAGCACATTATAATACATAGTCATATTATTTAGCATTAGAAACATATCATATTTGAATGAATTTTTAATTATAGTTTAATTAGGTTTTGGATTTAAATTTCACTATATTTCAAGTAGTACAAAGACAGCACTCGTTGAGTAGAATTTCTATTAATTTATTTTGGTTATAATTAATTATATCAGATACAGATATTATCATTTACGCTACATAGCGATATATTTCGAAGAAGAGTTTGGCTTTAAATAGAAAGGCGCATGGGAAAATATGAAAAAGTATTTAATATTAATTGAATTAATTTATCCAACTTTATGTCATATTAACGAGGTGAAATGTATTAGAAGTGGCGGTAATTAAATTTTATGTTGTTGGGGTATTAAATGATTAAGAAATACTAATTAATTTCCAATTTTTGATTTATGATTAATTAATTATGATTGATATGACATTTGATGGTGACATTTGATACGATTCTACATCCTAAATGTGTTTTAACAATCTTTCGTTTTTACCAACACTAAACTACAATGAATAGAATTGTTAAGGCTTAATCAGCATGATAATAACGAATAACGAGGTTGACCATACCAAATTCCAAAGTACTGGCATCACAGGTCTAACAGAAGATAAGACAGACTCTAGAAAATAAATATAACACAGGAGGTTCTGTGGCCACATTTGACCATGTATCATTTACGAACTATTTTTAAGGATTTTAATTAAAATTAATTCTCCAAGAAAATTTAAAAAATTTGGTACTTTCCCTAGTCAGCAACTTATTTTTGACAACAACAACTTACCCTTCTGGTTCAATTAAATATTTGGTGTGTGTTTATTAAAAATGAGGATTGAGAAAATGTTGGAATCCGAAGCAACATTTAAGAATATTTAACTGTTGCTGGTCTTGGGCTTGTTCTAAACTTTAGAGGTATTATACCAGCTGTTTGATGATATTTAATATTTTCAGATTAAAAAAAAATAGAAGTAAATGAAAATCTAAATTGTAGGATTTTTAAAAATATCGAAAATCGAAATTTGTTTTAAATATTGTCAAAAATATCAAAACCAATCCAATAGAGTTAAAATTTCAAATTTTCTAGAATAGTAAAATGTTCTAGGAATTTTGAAGTTTATAAAACGAATAATTTGAAATATTGGACAGATTTTAACGGAAAGAAAAAATCGATTTTGCCAGGCAAGCTGTAAAATTTAAAAACAAGCAAAACCATTAATTTACAAATCAGATTTGCAGCTTAGGTTGCTGTAATTATTAGCTTGTTTATTTTACGAGTTTATAAGTTTCGAGAAAATAGTGCAGGCACTGCACTGGATTGTGAGGAAGATAGATCAAATAAAATATCTTACGCTTATGAATCCCGAAAAAATGTAATTCCCAAACTTGATTGAGAAATATCAAAAACTTTACCATTGGAGATACTTAAATTGTGGTTTGAGGCAGTAGAAGATGAAGTTGATACGCTCAGAGATTTTAACAGTAAAATTGCCGGCCGAATCTGCAATCTGAAAATTACGTTAAATTCTACGAACGAATGTTACTATTAATGTTATGTTATGTTGCTATTTTCAAAGCGTCAAATCCATTTTTTTTTTTTTTTTGAGTATTATATCTGGGCTTGTGAGGTATATCATACACCATGTATTGTCTGTATGGTTTTACAGGATAGTGATTTGAAGTATTTAAACAGATTAAATACGTAGTGTGAAATCCAAATTTAAAAAAAATGGACATGGGTGGTATACCTACCGAGGGTACTATAGGATAATGTACCTCGGAAGTTCCGGTATGTATGTATAACTTTATATTTTGAGGGAATACTTTTAAGAAACAATTAAACAAATTACGTTAATTTTATCATAATTATAGTTATTGTATTTAAATATTCGGACATTTTAGAAATTTCATGTAAAATTAGTGTTTGTATAAAAATAAATCCCAAATAAAATAAAATTTAAAAAATTATTTCAAATACATAAAATAAATTTATTTATTAAAATAATAAACTGTTAATAATAAAAATATTTAAACATTATATTTCATATAAAATGTAATAAACAAATTTCAAAAAATCGAAATAAAATGCTCAAAACTAGCTAAATAAAGTCATAAAACTATTAGAATTCATATTTTTTAATAACCTAAATAATAAAGGTATTTCAAATACTAAAATAATATAAACTAAATGTGAAAATATCTTTTTTTTTATTTTTGGTTTCTCTCCGCCGCTCCGACCGATGATCTGTTTTACGAGACCTGGTAATAATAAAATAACGCAGGCAAGCTAGACATTTTTTAAATAATAAATGTTGCAATATTCATTTACAAATCGAGTTTTATTGTATTTATATCAGGTCCCTATTTTTCAGGATTAAAATACAAATTGTGTGAAAAAATCTTATATTCGAAAACGGGTTATGCTAATATTCCAATATTTTTAGTGACAAAAAAAAACAAATATATTTAAACTCCGACCTCATACATGATATAAACCCCAGTCAAACTAAACAATCATTCCACTGGCTCGTATCGCATATGTATAGTAGCAGTTCTTTTATTGTGGTATCATAAAGCTTGAAGAATATATTTAGCCAGAAAACATCATTAACGGAAATTTTCATCATACCGTAATACGACCAATTATTCGTAGATTTTTATTTTTTTAGCTACGTTCTATGAGCTTGCAGAGCTGACGGTGCAACTACGGTTTAATCAAATTATTCTGTCTACTACTCGTAAAACACACATTTTTAAAAAATAATATTAGTAGCTTTGCTTTTTATAACACTAATACAATTAAGAAAATGATTTTTAACAACAAACCAAGAATTAATCGCCTTTCTAAGTCTGGAGTTTATAAGATCAATTGCAATTGTACTTCCTCTTATATCGGACAGACTGGGCGCAATTTTGAAGTTAGAGTTAAAGAACATTTATCTGGTAGCCATGAATCATCCCTTTACGTTAGAAAATCACACATCCAGTTTAAACAATTTAGAAATATTACATGTACAACCAAAAAGCAGACGTTTAGACAACTTAGAATCTTACGAAATCCGAAAAGCTATGTTTCTTAAGCAAAATATCCTCAACGAACAGGAAGAAATCTGTTTCTCATCAATTACCGACCCCGCACTATTTTATTCCCATACTCATACCATCCCATAATATGACTAATACGTCGGGTTATAATAAAATAAATAAAAAATAAAAAAAAAACAATAACAACATCTGGAATTTTGTTATTCGGCCGTTGCCTAATCAATAATCAATAATCATATACCTAACTCACCCCCTTTTAATTTTTAATGTTTATTGCTCTCAACATTTATATCGTTAACCAATCCCACATTTTTTATTTATAAATTTTTGTTTAATTTTTTTACTTTTTCCAACTATACATATACACTCCCGAGCAACTGAATCGACTAGACCATCGAAACGCATATTTTTTTAAAATGACTGTATCGATTTTCGAGAAACAACCTTCTTTTGACAGCCTTGTATTTGATCTTTTCAAGGATACCTTTATCATTAAAATCCATACAGTACTTTTCAAATTAAAGCAGTCTTAGCAAAATGCGATGTTTCGGTGAAAACAATTGGTGTGATGCAGTCTCCTGTATAATGCCACGTTGACCGATATTTGTCGTGACTTATGAGTCAGACGTTGACCTGAACAAATCTCTACCAGTTTAATTCATTGTTTCCTTAAAATCATGGATACCACTCCAGAAAAATCCGCACAAGTTGTTGCTTTATTGCAAGAAGGACGCAATCAAGAAGAAGTCGCTCGTCAGCTTAACATGAGCCAATCTGTTGTCTCAGGAGTAATCAGAAGGTTTCAGGAAACTGGTACCTTCAATCGAAGGCCACAAACCAGCCGGTTTCGGTGTACATCAGAGAGGGACGATCGATTTATCGTCCTAACTTCACTGCGAAATCGCCATCTCACGGGCGTCGATGTGCAGCAGGAGTTAAGACAAGTTCGAGATGTAGCTGTTAGTCAATGGACAGTAAGAAGACGCTTAAAGGAAGCCAACCTCACTCCAAGACGGCCCGCTAGAGGCCCAACATTGACAACACGTCACCGCAAACAGCGACTCGAATTTGCTCGCGAACACATCAATTGGAACATCGAGCAATGGACGTCCGTTCTATTTACTGACGAGTGCAGAATATGTCTCCATGGTAGTGATATGAGAGATCGAGTCTACCGGCGTCCAGGAGAGCGATTTTCGCAGTGCTGTTTTGCTGAAACAGTCTCATACGGCGGCGGTTCGTGTATGGTGTGGGCTGGCATATCGTTTGAGGGAAAAACAGATCTTGTTTTCGTACCTGGTGTAGGCCGTGAAGGGGGTCTGACCGCTGAACGATATATCGAGGGCATTCTCTTGGATCATGTAGTGCCTTATGCAGGATATATAGGGGAAGATTTCATATTGATGCATGACAATGCCCGGTGTCACACAGCTCGAACCACTCGACAGTTCTTGGATGAGGTCGGACTCGAGACGATGAGGTGGCCAGCACTCAGTCCAGACATTAATCCAATTGAGCATTTATGGGACGAACTAAAACGGAGGGTCCAAGCTAGAAATCCGGTACCATCTAACATCAGTGACCTGAAGATTGCGTTAGAGGAGGAGTGGGGTGCGATCCCCCAAGTATTTGTCAAAACCTTAATAAGGTCAATGGGGAACCGCATGCGAACCGTTGTAGACACAAGGGGGCCATACTTATTATTAACCAATCAAATTATTTTTGTTTTGCTTGAGTTTTTTGTTGTAATTTAATTTTAAACACCCCCAATATTTTTTGCTTAATCACCAATTTTGGTTGCGTTTTCATTGAAAATTCATTACAAAAAAAAATACTAAACCAATTTTCATAAAAATAGTGTCATTTTAAAGCAAAAATATCAGGCTTTCAAAAAAATAATGTCTTATGAAAATCGGTTTGACCGTTCTAACAAAAATCGCCCTTATGTGAGCGCTTAAGGTTTTAGTCGATTCAGTTGCTCGGGAGTGTATATTAATAACTACATTTTTATTTTTACAGTTTAGTAGATACTCCTGATGATGGCCTAACAAGCCGAAATCGATCGAATGATTTTTTAAACCTTTTGTAATTTTGCGAAATATTTAACAAGTGTTTTTAAACAAATTTTAAAAATGTGTGTATTAAGTGTGTTTCGCCAAGTGCCTACGGCAGGAAGTGTAAAAAGTACTCGTAAAACATTGGTGTTAGCTAATTTCAGGAAACTTGGGTATCTAGGACGTATTTTTTTGTTGGTCCGATCATTACAAGTTCCGTAGCTGTAAAAGAGAGTGCTTAAAATGGCAGGCAGAAAAAAAACTGTTACCAATGGTACAGTGTCATGGCAGTTCTACAAACTTTACGGTTTTTAAAATTTTTATAATTTTTATAATCATATTCTATGAATGCTATAAATTTGATAAATTCAAGCAATTATTCAAATTCCTTAAAAAATGACAAAATTTTGTTCTATAAATTCCATACATTTTTTGTATTACTATTTACCCACTTTACCCACTGTACCCGCTTTAAGCGCTTTACCCACTGAAAAACGCAAAGAAAAATCGGATTTAGTTTTTTCGATATATGTAATTCCAAAACTATTGCTCTGTTTTCGTTAAAATCTTCTGATTCTTGACCAAATGTACCATGCAATACTAGAATTTAGAATTTTGCCAGCATTTATTTATTTATGTATTTAGTAACAATTATTTTGAACTGTCGCAAGTAATATCCACCTCACAATAAACACACTATTGTGAGCGTAGTAGCTCATTCACAATAGTGTATGAATTAAAGAGGTGGGTAACATGTTTTATCTAGAAACAAATTGTATTTTTTCAGCCAAGATTTCGTCTAAGATGGATGTGTTCACCCATAATGTTGCATGCATTTTTCTTTTCGGCTTGTATTTCCAGTCGTACTCCGTATTTAATTTATTAAGGGGCCGGCAGTTGAACTTCTTGATCCAGCTTCAATTCAAAGTAGTCATCAACGGATAGCGAAATTCGATTATGAACAAACATTTCTCATTGGATTTACAATTTAAAAATCAAAATATTGAAAAATTAAAAAAAAAAAAAAAAATTATAAAAAATATTTTATTAAATGTCTGACAGACTGACACGAAAGTCAAAGCCTTCCTCCCAATACTACTTATAATTTAAAAAATTTAAAAAAATTTAATAAGCTGAGAAAATGGAAATTTAGTTTTTCCGTCCGAAAAAAATCATTTAGAACCGAAAAAATTAAATTTTCATTTTCTCAGCCAATTAAAAATGTCGAATTTTTTAAATTCAAAATGGTATTGTATGGTACACTCGATCAAGAACCAAAAGATTTTAGCCAAAACAAAGCAATAATTTTGGAATTATAGCGAAAAAATTAAATCGAATTTTTATTTTCGTTTTTCAGTGGGTAAAGCGCTTAAGGAATATATATTTGCATATTCAAAAATTTCATAATTTCTATAAAATCTATCAATTTTAGAAAATTTTTTATTTGACTAAATTTAAATAAAATAAAAAATTTAAATTCGATAAATTCTATTACCTAATTCTAATAACTATAAATTCCATAAATGAAATACATTCCGTCAATTCTATCAGTTCTATAAAACATGTTATAAAATTTTGAAAATTTTACTTATTTATACTACAAATTTCATAAATTTTTCATATCCTATTAAATTTTTAAATTTTATAAATTATATAAATTTTTAGTTATTAACAATAAATACTAATAAATTAAAAAATGTATAGAATTTATGGAATTTTCAGAATTTATAGGATTTAGAGTATGTATTTAGGGAACTAACTTAATTCTTAGATATTTCAGAATTTGTAAAATCTAAACAAATATAACAAATTTATAAAATTAGTAGATATTTTATAAATTTTTTAAACCCCTTATAATTTCTAAAAGTTTCATAAATTTTGTAAATTCTACAAAGTCTAAACTTTCAGTATGTTTCTTAAATTCTTTAGGTTCTGTAAATTTTATAAATCCTCTAAATTCTGTAAATTCGATAAATTTTATAAATTCTATAACTTCCACAAATTTTACTAATTTTATAAATTCTAATATGTTTGTAAACTCTAGACTACATGTATATGAACTACAATAACTGAAGTTCAATAAATTCTACCAACTCAAATTTTACTTATGCTAAACATTTTTTTAATCGCTTATATAAATTTAATAATTCCTATAAATTTTAATTATTTCAATAAATTCTTTAAACTCTATGCATTTTTAAGTCCTACAAATATTTGTATAATAAAATCTTAGAATTCAATAAAGCGTAAAAATTAAGTAAGTTCTTCAAATTCCATAAATTCTATAGTTTTTAAAATTCTGTAATCTCGATAAATTGTATAAAGTCTCTAATTATTATAAATTCTAATATTGTTAAAAATTCTATAAATTCTATTAGTTTTATAAATTCCATTAAAAATAAATTATAAAAATTTTATAAATTCTTTACATTTTATGTAAAGAATTTATAGTTCAACAAATTGTTTGAAGTATGTCGGTTCTATGAATTCTAACAACACAAATTTGACTTATTTTAAAAATTCCATAGTTTCGCTAAATTCTTTTAATTCTAAAAGTTTTTAAAATTCTATAATTTCTAAAAGCAGGCTCGCACCTAATTATACGGCAGCTAGTGTGCAAACATTTTATCGGCCGCCCCTTGATACACAATATGTGTTATGTATCAATATAGGGCTTAAATATTTTATAAACCAACCAAACCCGTGGCGTAGGAATGGGGGAGTTAACCCCTCCCTTATGAGCATCATATATTATAAAATCATTACATGGTGACGTGTCGTTCCACACCGTAAACAAAATCATTTATAATTCGAATTAGGAAAATAATAACACAATAATAAGCCAAATTAATTAAAATGTTTCGGTTAGGTAGATCTTGAAAGATATCACCTATAATAACAAAAATAAGCACAAAGTATTTGCCAAACTTTTAGAAGGACCCCTAACCTCGATAATTTCTCCTTTTGAAGGGTTCCAAGGCGCTCAGGTGCCTTAAAAATTACCTACAAAACACAATCAGTGAGGAGCGACTAAATGGATTGGCATTATTAAATATTCATAGAGATGTACCTGTGGTTCAATAGACGGTGTCCTCGAGGAATTGGCCTTAACGTCACACACTGAATTGGTTCACAAAACTTTCTGAATTTAATACGAATTTCTCACAATATTATTCTAAATTTTTCAAATTACATATCACTATCGATTTAGTTGTGAATGTCATTGTTGATCTCATTTATGAATTTTTGAATCTCATATAAATTTGAGGAATCTTATAAATCTTATTAATCTTAAATTTTTTTTGAATTCGATGACTTTAAACGAATCTTATGAATTTTATTAATTTCAAAAATCTTATAAAGCTTATAAATATCGTAAGTCTTACAAATCAAATGAATCCTATTTATGTTCAAATCTTATGAATCTTGAGAGTTTGACGAATCTTATTAATCCTATGTATCTTAAAAGTCTTATGAATCTTATTAGTCTTGTGAATTTTATGAATCTAATGAATCTTTCCAATCTCATCAAATCTTACAAACCATATGAATCTTGTAATTTTATTAATTTCGTTAATTTTATGAACCTTATAAGCCTTATGAATCTTATGAATCTTGTGCGTTTTATGAATCTGAAAAATCGTATGAATTTATTAATCTTATGTATATTATTAATCTTACGAATCCTATGAACCTTGCGGATTAACTAATTCTTATGAATCTTTGGAATCTCAAGAATATTTTAACCGTTATGAAATTTTAAATTCTATTAACTGAAGCGAATCTTATGAAACGTATGAATTTTATAAATTTTCTCATCTTTTGAATCTTATCTTGTGAATTTTATAAATCTTCTGAATCTTTCCAATCTTTCCAATCTTAAAAATTTTATGAATCTCATGAGTTGTTTGAATCTAGTGAACATACTACTTTTATAAATTTGAATCTTATAAATTTTATGAGTTTTAAGTATCTTATAAATCTTAAGAGTCTTATGAATCTTTTGAATCTAGTGAATCTTATAAATCTTATGAATTTTATATATTTTATGAATCTTATGTATCTTTAGAATCTTATGAATCTTATTAATCTTATGAATCTTAAGTGTTTTATGAGTTTTATGAATCTTGTGAATCTTATAAATATTATGAATCTTATGTTTCTTATGAATCTTAAGAATCATATCTATCTCATGAATCTTATAAATCTTAAAAATCTTATAAATCTTATTAATTTTATGAGTTGTTTGAATCTAGTCAGCATACTAGTTTTATAAATTTGATTAATTTCATGAATTCTATGAATTCTATGAATAATATGAATCTTATAAATCTTATGAATTTTAAGTATCTTGTTGCAATATTCATTTACAAGTCGAGTTTAAAATACAAATTGTGTGAAAAAACCTTACATTCGAAAACGAGTTGTGCCAATATTTTTAGTAACAAGAAAAAAAAGACCAAATAAATATTTAAACTCCGACATCTTACATACCACATCCAAACTAAGCAATCAATAGAATGGCCCATATCGCTTATGAATAGTAGCAGTTATTTTATTGTAGCATCATAAAGCATGAATACTAGAAAACAACATAAACGGAAATTCTCATCATAGCGTAATACGGCCCATTATTTGTAGGTTTTATTATTTTTAGCTACATTCGACGTGCTTGCAGTGCACAAAAAAAAATATAGATGCCTTGTGGTTAAATTAGTAAATTTTCCTACTGAAGAAAATTATCGTTGATCAATTTTACCATCTAGCAGTGCGTTTTTAAAAAATTGTCATAACTGAAATAGGAAATGCTCTAGGTAAATGTATTTGGTGAATACAAATGAAATAAGTATTTCTCAATTTCTCATACGAATTGCTTAGAAAAAAGACAAGCAAAAATCAAAAGCGACAATGTAGTATTGGTATGCTTTAAAAGCCTTTAAATATGCACTGAAAACAGGTAACATTTAACAAAAACTGCAAATTCATATTCTGTGAATGATATAAATTTTATAAATTCAAGCAATTATTCAAATTCCTTAAAAAATTACAAAATTTTGTAAGTTCTATAAATTCCATAATTTTTTTGTATTCCTCTTAAAGATTACAAATTTTACTTCTTCCAAAATTTCATAATTTTTATAAATTCTATCAATTTTATTGATAGAATTCATTTGTCTAAATTTAATCCAAATTCAATACATTTTGAAATTTCATCAATTTTATCAGTTCTATAAAATTTGTAATAAAATTTTGAAAATTTTACTTACATACTTATACAAATTTCATAATATTTTCAAGCCCAATTAATTTTTTAAATTTTAAATTTTATAAATTAGTTACATACATTTTTTAGTGGTTAAACTATAATTAAGTTATAGCATTTATCGAATTTACAGTATTTATAGGACTTAGAGTATTTAAGGAACTAACTTAATTTTTAGACATTTCAGAATTTGTAGAATCCAAACAAATATATACAATTTAAAAAATGTATAGAATTTATAAAATTTGTAGATATTATATAAATTCTATACATTTTTTAAACTCTTATAGTTTCTACAAGTCTCACAAATTCTGAAAACTAAACAAAATCTTCAAAGATTAAAAATTCAGTTTGTTAATTAAATTCTATAGGTTTTGCAAATTTTTTCTAAATTCTATATGATTAATTTTAAAAATTCTATAAATTCCACAAATTTTACTGATTTAACAAATCCTAATATGTCTGTAAACTCTAGACTAGATATATTATGAACTAGAATAACTTGAGTTCTATAAATTCTACCAACTCAAATTTTACTTAATGTTAAATTTTTTTTTAATTTCTATTAATTTTATAAATTCTTTAAAATGTTCAAATTTTACAAAAAAAATATTCGAAAAATTCTATAAACTTTCTATAAAAGTTCTAATAAATTGAAAAATTCTATAAATTGAATAATTTCTATAAATTTTAATTAATTCATTAAATACTTAAAATTCATTATAAGCCAAAGGTTTACCTGCTCTAATCGGCCAATACCTCACACTTTTACTATAAAGCCTAAAAACAGTCGCAAAATAATTTTCTTGGTTTTTAAAAACTCAAAAATTGTCTCTCACATAGTGTACGCCAGTAAGAAATTAATAAATGGCATGGTCTAGCGGAATAGTTTTTCTGCTTACAGAAAATGGCAGTAAAATTTTATAAAAATTACCGATAAGTCGTTAAATTGATAAATACTGTAAACCAGTAACTTAGTTGTTACTATAGGTATAAATAAATACATATATTAAATTGTTATGAGCATCGACAAAAATCTTCATATCACAAATACATATTCAAATTTGTTTATATTGTCTTTTATAATAAAAATTAAAAAGTTAATTTCTTTAAATTTGTCTCGTTGAATTCTAAAAACTTTTAATTTCTTTAAATCCTTGAGATTCTTTTCTTAAATGCTTCTCCTTTCGTCTTTCTAAATACATATCGAAAGAAATTAAAAAATTAAGAGTAGGGTTTAATTTACAGCATTTAAACAATCTTTAAATTTTCAAAATTCTTAAAACAGTTTAATATCGTTTCCCTTAATTCTATAGACCATAGTACAATTGTGAGAGTTAAACAGATAATTCGGCACAGTGGAATAACAATAAGGAATTGGGTCTCTATTTGTCAGAGATTTTACCAATGTTGTCATCGGCTCAAATCAGTTATACTATGGGAATTCTAGAAGGAAGTGATGCCGCAAAAGTAATTAGATTGTGCTGAATTTCTATATGCAAGGAATTGGATATAAAATATACAAAGCAAACCCTACTGAGGGAAACAAGTCGTGTATTCGATCCACTTAGCCTTGTGGCACCCTGCGTAGTTGAGATCAACATTTTATTTCAACAGCTAAGGAAGACTAAATTGGGTTGGTAGGAGCTGACCAAAGATTTAAAAGATCAGTGGGCAAATATACGTGAAAACATATTAGAGCTATCCACCATCACTATTCCGAGATGGCTCTCAAGCACTAACAACATGGAATTAGAGATTAACGGATTTAGTAACGCTAGCGAGGCAGCATATGGAGCTGTGTTTTACTTTAAAGAGAACATGGTTTCATTAATCACAATTGAATCGAAGGTGGCACCGTAAGGTATTTGACCATATCTAAGTTGGAGCTTCTGTAGCTTTGTTGCTTGATAAAACGTGGAAGGACAAATACGGTCAGTAACTATATGGGCTGACTCATAAATAGTTTTGGATTGTGGCTGTAATACTCCATGTTTTCAGCAGAGAACACTAGGACCACAATCAGTCGGAAAACAACCCTGCGGATATTTTATCACGAGGTTCGATGGTGGGTCAATTGTTATCGCTCGTGGACCAAGTGGAATGGCCTTTGTGCTTGAACGATTCTAATAAAACTTGGCCGGCAATAAACTCTATTGAGAAAGATTCGTATGCATGAACGTTCTCAATTCAACAATTAATGCAACAGAATTTTCAGTTTCTTTAAATTCTTGGGTCCAAAATACCAAATGAAGTTTTAAAATATTCGATGTATACAATGCATATCACGTAAGATGGACAGAACAAAGATCAGAGAAAGTTTACGTTTGTCTTGCTAATAAATCCGTTCATATTGAGTTGGTGAGTGATATGACGATGGAGACATTCTTGGTAGCATGAAAACACTTTTTTTCCGACTGAATTTAATTCAGTCCCGACCATTATTCATATATAAGTATGTGTGTAAATATAAACTTTGAAAATTTCGCAATCTGGCCCAAATATTCTCGAGAATGTGAACGGTATTTATCAATTTACTTTAAATTTTTGAACATCACAATCTGAAATTTAGAATTTATTGTTGGAATTTCGTATTTTTTCATTTACAGTAGAAATGTTATCGTAAAATGATTTTTAGATGAACTTCTCGAATTTGCCCAAATAGGATCTATGGATCCTATGGAACATGGATATTACTTGAATGACTAAATTGATTTTTAGAAGAAGTTCTGGAATATGAGCAATTTGGATGCAATTTGACTTCTGCCCAATTTCCATAAAATTCGACATGTCAGATGGAAATGGGATTTATAAATGATTTTTTAATGAAGTTCTAGAATATGGCCAATTCCGATGGAACTTGTTAATTCCATTGTCAAATGTCATTTTGACATGTGCGATGAAAATCGGATTATAAAATGGTTTTTTGATGAAGCACTGGAACATTGCCATATAGGATGGCACTTGGCTGTGACGCAACCGACTAAAAGGTAATTCGGTATTTGAGTTACATGTAAATGTATAGAAGCTGTGAAAGTATAAATAAGATTCTCACTATAAATGGTTTTTTATGGAAAATTGGCGAATTCTTAATCGATTAAAATCAGCAAAAAATCAGCAAAATTAGGACCTTGCGGAAAACTACCTGCCCGATAGATGGATGACGTTGAAAGAGACCTAAATACACTTGCTCACCGTATCTGGAATTCTCTAGCATAGCGATTGAACTATTTAGAGGATCATCGATAAGGCGGCAAAATCATTTCTTGCTCTTTATGTTTGCAGTAAAAATAATTATTTATGTTACGATTTTCGGGGCACGTATCTCCAGCGTGATCTTTTTCAGCCACATTCCATTCTTAATAGTACCTATTGAGCTCATAGTTCATAGTTTTCAAGTTTCTCAATGTGCATTGAATAAACGTGTCTGATATTTTTCATATTTTGCAAATGTCATTTTTACAAAATTTTGAGGAAACTGTAAACGGTTAAATAGTATAGCCGAGTTCTATCCTAATTGGCTAAATTCCAGAACTTCATAAAAATCTATTTAGTTGGGAATAAAAAACGTAGAAACAAAACCATAGAACGAAAATTGTACAATTTGCTTAAAACAGTATTTTACATCAGTTCATAAGAAATCGAGTTCAAAACCAATTTGTAAATCTGGTCAAAAAATTGAACTCAAGGGGACATACATTAGTTTTATGGGTAGACGGATCCCCTAAAAAATATAACAACTTTTTCTAACTACCCATACAAATATGTGCCAAGTTCAGTACGATATATGGGCCAGTTGTTTAATTTTAAAATCGTGTAAGAATATTTATGTCAGGACAAACTTCAGACGTTTGTGCAGACGGGTGAAGTTTGTCCTTGATTGATGTACAGATTGTTTGTCAGATTGATTTACTTCAAGGCGCAAAAATTTTCCCAACTTTATTCTTTAGATTTGCGTAATTTTTTTTTTTTTTTGTGTTTCTGTAATATCTTTCCGCCATTATGAATCTTTAAGGGCGCCATTCGGTTTGCATAATTCGTCGGGTGCTTTTCAGCGGTCGATAAACGACATTTTGAAGCAGTTCGTTTCGGAGGAATAGTTGCTATTTGTTTGTATTCAAAATTTAAAATGGTTGTAACTTAAGAAAACTTAACTTTAGTTGTTTCCTTTAAGGCGATTCTTAACTTTAAGGCTTTTAAAGCTATTATGTACAATTTTCTGACACTAGAATAATATTATTATAATAAACAGTCTTACATATTATGCTAAATAAACAATTTACTAAAATGTACAAATCAAAAGCATTTACAATTTTACATTGATTTGACAATAGAAGCATTATTTTCACGATTTTGGGAAAAATGACTTATCAATTTAAGGACACACAATTAACAATGCATAAATATGAATAAGCCGAGCGAACAGCAATGTGACACAGTCAACCCACTAAATTGCGACTAACACCGTGTTTACCTCATTAAAAAGAATCGCGAGAAACAACAAACATTAATTTCTTCTCGTTTTCATATACATATTTACCTTAACTGGACTTAAATTATTAATCCGTATAAATACTTTATAAATCGTCTTGCAGACTGTGCACAATATGAATAAGGATGCAACAACGAAAATTATATACCAAGCTTTGTGTATTTAGTTATAGAGCACAACGATATAGTGAAAATGAATTTAAAATATTTTCCAACAAACCTTTAATGAATGATCCATAAATAATTAAAAACTTTTTAAAGTTTTATCTTTTCGTTTCTTTTCGTAATTTTCTTACGGTCTGTGTGTGTGTGTGTGCGCGCTTTTCTTCGTCTTACTTTACGTTTCATTTTTAATCTTCATTAGATTACGAAAGCAAGCAAAGTGTATGAATTGCTAAAAGAAAAGTACAACAAAAATATTTTATAACGGAAAAACGTAGAATAACTTTGTATATACTTATATATTTTTTAAAGTTTAAGTTTAAAAATATTTTTTAGGAAAAAGCATAAAGCTTGCATAAAAAATAAATTAATTTAAATAAAAAGCTTATTTCTTATATATATTTAAACGAAATATCCTTTTTTTCTGCTATATTTAAGCGCATAACAACAACTCATTGGCCGGGATATCTTTCTATGTTGGTTTTTTGGTGTACAAATTTTATGTTTAATAAAATGAATGCAAAATTCCTTTAAATGCGCTATTTACAATAAAACGGTATACAACGACGATGAAAACCACTTTTGATTTTGTTCCAGAAAAAGACAGTGTTTGGTGTAACTAATGCTAATGTGGATTGGTTTCACAATGATAATTTTGAATGTAAGTTAATCGAGCGTTTTTTCTTTATTTTTTCGTAATTGACCTTTATAGTATGTATGGAGTTGTAAATAAAGAGTACAACAAATGTGTAGTGCAGATAGTTGCATTGCCATTACCATAGCATTACCGCAATTTAGAAAATGATAACCAGACAAAAAAAAATAATGTTTCCACTCGTTTAGTGTATTTAAGGATAAGTTATGCTGCTTCGAAGCGATACCAATATACGGTACAGCGCATATATGTAGAAAAGAAAACAAAAAAAAAAAATTAAATAGCTCTCAATATTTATGCTGCAATAAAGTAATACGGCTGAGAAAATCTGCGATGGATGATCTATACAACAGATCCCGTTTGACGCAATTTAAATCTTATTTTGATATAAGGTAAGCATTCAAAATAAATTTGATTTAAAGTACTACGATATTTATTGCAAAGCTTTCAACGAAATTAAATGTACATAGGCCAACATTCTTTATTTTTTTCAAGCGAAAAGAAAACAAATTGAAGAAAAGTCATACAGTGGTAGACATTCGTATAAACGCACTATGTTTTTTGAATATAGGTATAAGAGTAAAGTGTTTTGATTTTTTTCAAGTAGTCTAAATTATGTCTATCATCTAAAATCTGTTGATAAGATAAACCATTAGTAAAAATTTTAATGTTTTACTTTAATAAATTGAAAAATCTAAATTTCAGGTGGACATTCGTATAAACGCACTTCTGATAATGTACTAAAATAAAAACCAAAATTAGCAATTTTTCTTATATTATTTTATTTAATATTTGGTCTGGCCCCGACCTTTCTGAATAACTTCGAAAATTCGAGAAGGCATTGAATTTGTTAAATTTTTGAGGGTTTTCAGATCAATTGTGGCCCAACATTCACGGATGGCACTTTTCAAATCTTTAATTGAATTATGTTGCTGTTCATTTCCATAAACTTTTCGGGGAAGGCCCTCTAAAGGTTTTCGATAGGATTGCAATCAGGACTGCAAGCTGGCCATTCAAGAAGGGGAATGTTTTTCTCGAGAAACCACGGTGTGGTCTCCTTCGAAGCATGGATCGAGGCATTGTCTTGTTGAAAATTATAATTTTTGTTGATGTTATTATCCAGATAATTTATCAAAACGTCTTCCAAAAGGTACACGTACATACGGAAGTTCATTCGTGTCGTTATAAAGCAGATGGGAAGCTCCTCGTTATAAGAAAATGCTCCGCATACCACAACACACCGCCACAAAATTACGCTTCGACCTAACGACGCCATGTTCCTCCAAATTATGCCAGTAGCAACTGTAGCAGTCGGGAAAATCCAGATTAATTTTTTTTCCGTAAGAAAAAATCACACTCTGAAAATCCGTTATCGACGACATGTATTTTCGAGCAAATTTGAGCGGATTATTCGTATGCATGGCCGTTAAAAGTGGTTTGATCCAAAATTTTGTCCATTTTATGTTCGGTGAACTATTAAAAATACGGGAAATGTGTCGGGTCGTCACAGGAAGATCCAATGGCCTGCATGAAAGACGGTTTCGTGTATAGCTTCTTTGCGGATTAGACCTTTCTGGCGAGCTGAGATCATGGATAGGCAATAGTCCTGATTGCAATCCTACCGAAAATCTTTAGAGGGCCTTCCCCGAAAAGTTTATGGAAATGAACAGCAATATAATTCAACTAAAGATTTGAAAAGTGCCATCCGTGAATGTTGGGCCACAATTGATCCGAAAACCCTCAAAAATTTAACAAATTCAATGCCTTCTCGAATTTTCGAAGTTATTCAGAAAGGTCGGGGCCAGACCAAATATTAAATAAAATAATATAAGAAAAATTGCTAATTTTGGTTTTTATTTTAGTACATTATCAGAAGTGCGTTTATACGAATGTCCAACTGAAATTTAGATTTTTCAATTTATTGAAGTAAACCATTAAAATTTTTACTAATGGTCTATCTTATCAACAGATTTAAGATGATAGACATAATTTAGACTAATTGAAAAAAATCAAAACACTTTACTCTTAGAACTATATTCAAAAAACATAGTGCGTTTATACGAATGTCTACCACTGTAGGTATAATAAACAATATTCCGAGTTTCAGCATCAATTCAGTATTAGTTTAAATGTCACATATTAATAAAGTGGTTTACATATGTCGTAAGTAAAGTGAATCATTACTGTGATTTATACTGGACTTAATCTTGGTGCAATATTTAGCTTTCAACTTTGAGTACAAAGTAAATTAGTTATTTTGATGTAAATTAAGTGAAATTTTTGATAAAAGATGCAACTTGTATCGTATAATAAAAAATTACGTTTTAGTATATAATAAGAAATTATTATTATAACTCTAATTGTTTGATTAAAAATAATGAAAACAATGAGGTGTCAGCGGTAAAACGACAGTATTGGTTGAAATATGTGATTACTTTGCATCGGGTGAGAACGGTTTAAATCATTGGCCACATCCAGTGCAAAATTTCCGCACCGAAATTATTGCCTCTTATAGGATTTAAAAAATTTAAAGACTAATGAATTTAACTAATTTAAAATGAAAGGTTTAAAAATTCTAAAGAATATAAAATATGTAAAATTTAAAGAATTAGAGAATTTAGAATTTTAGAAATTTTAATGAAATTCTAATGCTCCGTTTAACAAAACCAGGCAATCTCTAATTAGTTAATATTTCATAACTTTCTTCTTTTATGAAATTGCGTTTTATTTCACAATACAAATTCAATGCATGCTAATTTTATTTCATATTTTGCACGAACATTTGAACTGGACAGATAAATATTTAGCTGCCCAATTTCGTTCAGCTAATTATTTAGCTGAAGTCTAAATATTTCTATGTAAAATAAACATCTAATTTATCTAATTTTAATTAAATATTTAATAAATTTCAAAGAACTGTAAGATAAGTATTAAAGAATTTTGAAAATTCTGAAAGGAGTTTAAAAATTTAAAGAATTTAACAAATTTACAGGTGATGATTTTAAAAATTCAAAGTATTTATAGAAATGGAAAAATCTAAAGTATCTAACAAATTTGAAGAATATAAAATATTTAACAAATTTATAGTTTTCAAAGGGTTCTATGAGTTTCAAAAATAAAAGAATTTAAAGGATTTTGTGAAGTTAAAAGTTTAATTAATTATAGAATTTAGAAAATTTTAAAAATTTAAATAGTATAAAAGAAAAAAGAAAAATTAGAGTGTCATGATGACTTCCACATATATGTACGTTTTCTAGGATTTCACGAGCTGCTGGTTACTTATTTCGGTTATCCATCGCAATTTGATTATTTGTATGTGTAGCAAAAAATAAGCTGCCCTATGCAGTCATACTGAACCTCACCAGTATGGAATGCAATGAGTGCCGCGCTTGGGGACCGACAATTAACACGTCATTGAGAGAATTACATGTTAAACTCTTTGCCGAAGCATTGAATACTACTCTTCTTTTCATACCGCCTTTAAAATATAATAGATCTCCCAAAATTGGGCATCGGTGGTAGATCTCTTCTCTCGAGTGTCCCAGGGTAGTTGGCTCTTCTCGAAAGGGGCATTTGAATTGGCACTGCTGCAGCTTCCCACATTGCTCATAAATATGACTCTATATTTTCTTATAAATATTAACGTGTAATCAAATTGTTGTTTACTTTAACAGAAGGCTTCCTCGCTATTGCCTAGCCTAATTTTGTGTTTTGAGGTAATAATTCGTGATCCTCATATTTTTCATTTTTTCGTCCTCCAGAATGTTTAAAAATTGATCTGGTCCCACTAATAGATCAATTTCATCAGGCTCGTTGAATTATGGGTCAGCCAATAAATATTTTTGAAATTTGTTTTGTCTCCAGCTTGGCCGTATATACCGGGTGATTTTTTTAACCTGATACACTGAAATATCTCGGAAAATAAGCACTCTACGAAAAAAATGGTAAAGAACAAAATTTAATTATTCCGTGGGGGAAATACAGCAGTGTTAAAATTAGAACCCCCTCCTCTCTCCTTGTAGGTGGGGCGGGGGTAACTTTGAAACTAAGATATGAACCCATATTTTTTATTGCAGATTCGGATTCTAATGCTAAAAATACGTAGGATTTGACTGAAACATTTTTTTTTCGGTTCATGATAGATGGCGCTGAAATTGACGGTATTCAACTTTTATCACGGATTAAATATCTCGGAAAATAGGCACTCTACGAAAAAAATGATAAAGATCAAAATTTAATTACTCCGCGGGGGAAATACATTAGTGTTAAAATGAGTAGCCCTTCCCCCTCCTTGTAGGTGGGGCGAGGAGTAACTTTGAAACTAAGATAGGAATCTCTATTTTTTACTGAGATTCGGGTTCTACGGCTAAAAATACGTAGGATTTTGCTGAAACATTTTTTTCCATTCATGATAGATGGCGCTGTAATTGACGATATTCAATTTTTTTTTTAGTTCTCCTACTGAGAACCTACGCAAACGATTCTGCAATACGTCTGCAATAAAAATACCATGGTTCGTTGTAAATGTTCATAATTTGTTTCTTTTGACCAAATCGCTCACATAATTTTTCAAACTCTTCGTAATAGCTGGCATGTATCAGTCATTGGGAGTTGCTTGATAACATTGCTTGCCAGAGATGGGCGACCCGTCGACTACTAATTTTTACACGAATGGATCGAGAACCGTTATGCCTGCAGTCGTTTAATGTTGAACTTTAATCCATATTATGAATAGCAGTATATTATACAATATATTTCAAAGTAGCTTAGATAATTGTACGTTAATTTTAAACGGAATACAAATATTTTTCTATGTATCTTAAAACATATAAAATTAAATATTAGTTATTAAAAACCTTAATTAAGAATTTGCATAGTGCCATCTCTATAACAATAGAAAAACAATTTTCACGATAGTCACTTAGTTCATGTACCAATGAGTAATTTATGTGATTTATTATCAAAATGTAACTATTTTTTGATCCCTACAATAACTTATTTATTAACAGACTTCAATATGATCAGACCGGCTAAATAATGAGGAAATTAATAATTTCGCAGGTTGTCGACGTTGTCCACGTTGTCGATTCCGTATTGAAGTCTAATAAAGAGAAACGCAGTTTAAGTTTATTCTGTGTTTATTCAATATGGTTTACAGAAAGATTGAAAGAAAAATTACATGCAAATCAATATTATACAGTAAGACCAAAAAAAATAATCGACTTGCACAAGGCCAACTTATATCTGTAGTCAAAAGGTAAAACATCTTATTTCAAATTTCAAAATTTTTTTAGAGAGTTAGAAAAAATTGAATATTATATTCATTTTTCACTTATGGCGACTAAAGTTGCTATGGCTTTGCGACCAAAGCCTTTGACCACAAGCACAAGGTGTTACCACTTAAGTTAAACTAAGTGAGTTTAGAGGAGAGATAGAGCACGTTGAATTTTAAAAAAGGTAAAACAGCTTAAGTCGACTTAAGATAGTTTTCCTTTTGAGCACAGGTATATAGCATAACGTCGACTTGCTCAACGAAGAAAAAGATGAATTTAGTTGAAGTAGACAATGCATATTTTAACACTCCCACTCATTAGTTTACTTCCACAATTCCTAAGCCGCTCATGTTCCTTTGGAACTTATATCGTGTCAGTGGTTTTGTGAATGCATCCGCCAGCTGATCCTCATTTTGGACATAGTAAATTGAAATGATGTCTGACTGATAAAGATCACGTATGAAATGATGCCTCATATCAATATGTTTCGTTCGATGATGCAATTCGGGATTTCTTACAAGCCGAATTGCATACTTTGATTGTCGATGGACAACAGTGTCGGCTCCTTCTGGTTATGTCCAATATACAATAGCAGTTGACGTATCCAAACTGCCTCTTTGGCCCCTTCGGCTGCGGCCATGTATTCCGCTTCGGTTGTAGACAATACTACAGTGTGCTGCCGATGACTTTGCCATGTAACAATGCTTTTACCAATCAAGAAAACATATCCAGTTATTGATCGACGACGTTCGATATCTCTTGCATAGTCAGCATCAGTGTAACCGCTTAATACGAAGGCATTGGCTTTCGCGCTTCTGTATATGATGCCATATTTCAATGTCCCTTTCAAATAACGAATGATTCGCTTCACAGATGCAATATGCTCGAATGATGGATTTTCCAGTAAATGGCTAACCTCTCCCACTGCATAAGAAATATCTGGTCTTGATACTGTCGCTGCATACCTCAATGATCCTACCGCCTGTCTGTATGGGAAAACTGGCTCATTTGTTACTTCCAATTTCTTCAACATGACACTTGCATCGACTGGCGTTGATATATGAATACTGATAGTTTTTGCCCCACGATCCCGTTTGATCTCTATTCCAACATAACAATCAACGTCACCATGTGTTACCTCAAACACGTTCTCCAATTTCTGAATCAACGCACTCAATATTTCCCCGTTGCTGGACAAAATCATGCCATCGTCAACGTAGAGCAGCAAAATTACCCTATCGCCATTGATGATTCCATGAAATACACAATTTTCAGCAACAGATTGTGCCAGATCGCAATCAGTTAAAAAACCGGTGAACTTCTTATTCCATGCTCTTGACGCTTGTTTAAGTTCATACAAGCTTTTCTTTAATCGACAATTTTTTCCACTAGTAGTATTACTCATTCCCTCTGGTATTTCCACGTATATTTCTTCTTCGAGGTCACCGTTGAAAAAGGCGAGTTTTGATGTCAAATTGCACCATTTCCATGTCTTCGGCTGCCGCAATTGCCAAGACCGTTCGCACTGAATCATATCGGACGACAGGTGAAAACGTTTCACCATAATCAATGCCTGCATGTTGGGAATAGCCTTTTGCGACCAACCTCGTCTTGTATCGCAGTTGTTCGCTGTTTGGTTGTGTTTTAAATTTAAAAACCCATTTGCAACCAATAATATTACGATCATTTGGTCGGTCAACCAAATACCATGTGTTATTTTTCTTGAGTGCTTCTAGTTCGTCACTTATTGCTTCCAACCATTTCTCTGAGTGATCTGATTGAATTGGCTCCTTGTATGTTCATGGCTCGTCCATGATTGCTGAGTAACTAAATTCATCCGCATATTTTCTCGGAGGATTGATCACTGGACGCAATGCATAATTTGAAATTACCGAATTGGGGTTTACTGGCCTCCCGGTTTTGACCGTCTTTGCTTCATCAATTGTTTGACCCAATTTATCTGCATTAGCCACAAGCCTGGTCTCTCTTTCACGCATTGCAGACATGCTCTTGTCCTCGTCAGATTCAACACAATACTGCATCATCTCGTCCTGCATATCATTTTCGTTGAACTTCACATCACAACTGATGAACACCTTTTTCGATTCCGCATCATATAAACGGAAATTCGTGGTTGTTGGCTCATAGCCAACGAGATGAACCTTTCGTGCCTCGCGTCCCATTTCTTTCGGCCAAAAACTTTTACATGACCCAATTGCGGTTTTTCGCCAGTCAATGATTCATACGGTGTCGTCTCTGGATTTCGTGTGCTGCATGAGCTATTCCAGAAATAGACAGCCGTTCGTACCGCTTCTGACCACAACATTTTATCGAGATCACTGGCAATCAACATTGTACGCGCTGACTCTTGAATCGTGCGATTGTCTCGTTCGATGAAACCATTTTGCTCAGGTGTGTATGGTGCAATACGTTCAATAATAATGCCCATCCTTGACAACAATTTCTGTACATCCGTGTTAATGAATTCCGTTCCGTTATCGCATCGAATGTACTTCACATGGTTTCCAGTAGCATTCTTCACCATTAGCAAAAAACCCTTAAAAATGTTGAAAACATCAGACTTGTGCTTCATAAAATAGACATACCTGAAGCTCGTAGCCTCATCCTTTCTCATCATTTTCCCACACACATCAACGTGAATATATTGTCCCTTCTCCGCATTACGAATATTGCTTGATAAATGTGACGTTTTCTTCATTTTTCCATATTGACATTCCTCACAAAAGAACGTTTTTTCATCCGAAAAATGTATGCCGTCGACAATTGTACTGTTGCTCAATTTTTTAATTGCTGTCACATTAATATGTCCTAAGCGACGATGCCATTGTTGCAGTGAAGCTGAGCTAGTTGAACAGACATATGCATGCTCATTCTGTTTCACTCGTAAAGCCATTCGAATTTGATTTCTTGCGTCTTTGAAACCAAACGCTCTCGTTACACCATCGCAATCCATTATTTTGCAGTGATCACTATGAATCACTATTGAAAACCTCTTTGCCGTTGTCGACGCAGTTGCAAACAGATTTTGTTTTAAACCAGGTACGTATTTGACGTCTTCAAGTCGTATTGGAGACCACTTGCCATTGCACCAACCTTCTAAACATATCGTGCCATAACCACTAATTTTCAGACGTTCATCGTTTGCAATGGTTACGTAGCGATCACCTTCAACACACTTTAATTCACTGAACCATTCTCCTCTCGATGTCATATGCTTCGATTCGCCTGAGTCCGCCAGCCAAACATCGCTATATACTTAGCCGAAATCACATTACAAATTGCGGCCGTAAAAGCCACCTCGCTTGACTCTTTTTCTTCCAATAATTACTATTTCTGTTGCGTTTTGGACTCTCACACCACCAATGACCTATTTCCTTACAGAAATTGCATTTCGAATTTTTTTTTAATTCTTCAATGGATGTATTTGACTTCTTGCCGATTCCACGAGATTTTGCATAAAAAGCTGCCTCGGTCGATTCACTATCCATTTCCTTTTTTAGTTGATCCTCTTCCAATTTCAAGCGGGGCACTAAATTGTCCAATGTGCGATCTTCTTTCACATTGTACCATACAGTACGAAAATTCTTAAACTTGCAGGAGAGACTGCTGATGATTCTCATCATTTTTATATTTTCGGACAACCTCTCCCCAGCAATGAGCATTTAGATACATATGCCATTACCGAATCCTCCTCAGTCATTTTTAGGGAAAAATATTCCTCATAAAAATTCATGATTCTAACCTCACTTTTTACCTTATGTAAACTTTCAATTTTTTCGTAAATTTCTTTTGATGTTGTACAGCTTAAAATGTGGTTTGCTTGGTCTTCGTTAATTAAAGCAAGTAATATCGATGTTGCCTTGCCATCTTTCTGCATCCATTTCTGTTTTTCGTCTGTTTCCTCTGGCACTAAGGTTACACCGTTCACTACATCCAGCAAACCTTGTGCTCGTAATACCGCCTTTACTTGAAAATCCCATAACTTAAAATTCGTCCCATCCAAGCGATGATTCAAGAAAATTTGCTCCATTGATTTCGACGCCATTATACCATATACACTAAACCACGTTTAATCTTTAATTTCCTTCACAATGTAACCACGTGTACTGGGCCCACAACCTATTGAATTCTAATAAAGAAAAACGCAGTTTTAGTTTATTCTGTGTTTATTCAATATGGTTTACAGAAAGATTAAAAGAAAACTTACATGCAACTCAATAGCAATACCAAAAAATTAATCGACTTGCACAAGGCCAACTTATATATAGCATAACGTCGACTTGCTCAACGAAGAAAAGGATGAATTCAGTTGAAGTAGGCAATGCATATTTTAACATTCCGAAAACGCAAAAAATCGCGAGGTAATCTACGTAATAGGTTACGCGTCGACAACCGCGTAGATTACATCACGTAACATACGTCGCCCATCTCTGTTGATTGCTCTTCCATAAGCCGTTCAAGATAGCGTTAACAAGTAGAAGAACACACATTTTCTAAGGCACGTACCTTATAGAATTTTTTGAAGTTGTATACTGTAATTAAGTTTAGCTATAGTTGAATCTTTGCTGTAGAATAATTGTTTTAAATAATTCCATTTCTATCTTTGTTGCTGCGGCTTAATATCACAGTATAATATATTATTAAAACAAATTAATGTCAATTCTTTCTTTTTGTGATATTGAATTTTATTATTTTTTATAAATTGGGGCCCAGTTCCAGATGTTATTCCTTCTTCAGATCCTTTGACTATTGCTTGTACAATATAAAATCCTTAATTTTGTTTATTTGGGTGTTAATTTTTTGATTTAATAATAACGGGTTGTTGCGATTTTTTTATATTTCTAATTCTTCTAAATGGTCAATTTTATTTCTTTTTGCAATTCTATGTATGATCTGCATATTTGTTTAAATATCGGTGTAGTCATGTTTTTCCATGGCAATGTGTTAAACATAATTTGATTTAAAATTTGTGCTGGTCGTAGTGTTTTATGTCGCAGAAAGTTAAATGCTGTATTAGCTTCTTTCTCAGCTATGAATTTCATGTTGAAGTGTATGTCATTAACATAATTAAATAAATTATTGATTTATCTGTTCGTGCTTTTAAACAATATTAATACGTCACCGACATATCGATGCCAATATATAATATTCTTCGGATTTCTTGGGTTGATTACGTATTGCTTTTTAAAGTTATTTATACATTTGCCAATGTGTCCGACAAAAAACTTCTCATTGGCCATCGCTCTTCTTGTGCAAAAAACGCGTTATCATGTTGAAAATAATTTAGTCTTGTGATGGTAGTGAGCAGATCTATAACTTCCTTAATTTTCTTGTTATCTACTTGTTTCTGGATTAAATGATTCTTTATTATTGTTATTGTTTCAGAAACAGCAATTTTCTGTACATATTAGTAACATCAAATTATCCAAAGTTTGTGCCATTTAGTATATTGATGCCACTTATTTCATTCGCTAATTCAATATTAGTCGTATTTCCATGAGAAAAATGAATTCAAATTATTTTTGAATTATTTTTTCTCATGGAAACAAGTCGCGAATTATTTTTTCGAATTGAAATAAAACAACAAGTAGAAAGACCAAGTTGGCGTCTGGTGTCGGGTGCTATAACTAAAATTAGGAATGAATTAAATAATTCAAACTTTTGGCTTGAATTATTTAATTCGTATCGCGAGCAATTGTTGTTGTAAAATTCTCATGGAAATACGACTATAGTTTTTTACCGAGAGGTCATTTTCGAGTACTACGTATTGTGTTAACCATCTGTTTAGTACTTTGGCGGATTTGTATGTAGACGATGTCGTGAAATTTAGCAATTGGTGTATTGGTACTTGAATTTTATGCAATTTGGGTAATCCACTAATTTTTGGTGCTGAAGGTTTTACCATTTTGCTTTAAGAATTAGAAACTTGGTTAAAATGTTAATCGACTGCATTGATAACTTTAAGAGGTTGTTGTATGGGATCGTTGGCTATATTTTTGATGTAGTTGCTTATGATATATTCGCTAATTTTCTGATTATATTCCGTTTCGTACATGATCACAGTTGTGTTGCCTATGTCGGCTTTAGTAATTAATGCGTTATTTTCACTTAACTTTTTCTTAATGTTTATTACCGTCTTTTGCTGAGAAACGTCATGCTTAACTTTTGTACCTTGTTTGTCTTTCTTCGATATTTATCAATATAATTACGTAGCTCCTGATATCATCTTGGTGTTCTGCTTCCGTTTTAAGAATTGCGTTTTCAATTTCTAATAAATGGTGCTTCTTCACTTTGACGTTGTTTTTCGGATGTAGGTTGTGTTTAAATCCCTTTCCGAGTAATATAATTTCCTTGTTATTGAAATCAATATCTGTGTTATTTTGAACCCGTTTGTAGAAACTGTGAATGTTGCTTTGGTGGTTGCTGTTTGAAGTTAGTGTTATTTTTCCTCTTTCAATTTTGATAATTTGCATTTTATACATATCCATCCTAAAATATTCTGAGGAAAACCCATTTTTAGGACAAACAGTGTAATTCATTCATGTTCTGATTAAAATTAACATTTTTGGGGAATTGAGCAAACTAAAGTTATTCGATAACTCAATATAACGACTACTTAAACAATATGGTTTTTGGTAAATAAGTAATGAGTACGTCAAAGAGGAGATAATTTAGCTCACACCTAAATTTTCTTAAGACGAAATCAAAGATAAGACACAATTACTCAGATTGACCAATTTATTCCCCAAAAAAATGAAATAAATCGTATATAAGTAATCAATACAATGCACAACACCAACCCATATCTCTTTCTCCATCCTATATATCTCTCCAGCATATCACCTTCGAAAACATCTTTTATTCTACTTGAATAAGCACTAACAATATACATTAACAATAACAACAAGCAGACGTAAAAAATAAGTTACAATAATTTTTCAACAAATGATTTATTATCTTTCTTCCAATTTTTGTTATACGGTATACTAGACATAGAGTATTTCATCTTGGCTCGATATTTATGTATGTTGTTATGTTTGTGAACAAAACAAAAAAAAAAGTTTCTTTCTATTTGAACTAATTGATAAAATCTTAATCAAATAATTTCTATGTTATTGAAAAGTACGAGGGTATATATAAGAAACTTATATTATTTATAATAATATAATTGAAAAGATAAACAAGCAACAAAATAGTTTTTATAAAGAAATGAAATACTCGTACACAAATAAATTCTTTTAATGGAACTGAATTTATTAGGAACATGCATTTTTATACCTACAGAATAGTTTTTTGTTATTGTGTGTACAAGCCTACATCTAAACTTGTTACTGTTGTGCGGTCGTTATTGTTCGAATTCTATATCCAGATATCATCGAAAATTAATTATCCAATTGTGACTTCAATAAAAAAAAAAAATATAAACGTGAGATGGCGCCTAAAATTAAAATTGCAGGAAGAACGACATTATTTGCAATTATTATTCCACATATAGCTACGTAACATTGATTTTTTCCTCCCATGTTAAATTTTATGAAGATGCCATTGACATCATAAACAAAATTTCAATAGTCCAGCTGTAACATGCTGTGGGTTATTATATAAAAAGCAAAATTATATGTTTTATGTTACACCACTCCTTGATTCAAGTCCCAGTTTTATATAGTTTTATGAAGGTAGTGTGTAATGTAAAAAAAATTAAAAAAAATTTATAAGACAAATAATAAAACGCGCGGATAGATGGAAAGCCGAATACTAAATATAGAAATACAAAAATCAAAAAAAAAATCTTAATAATGCGCCTCACCTTGTCCGGATGAATCGGTGTGTTGTTTGTACAATAAGAAATAAAGAGATTTAAGAAGAAAACATACAGAAATAAAATTCTTTTGTCAAATGGATTACTTCGTCGCAGTCGTCGTAATATTCTGGTGTGTGAATGGAATCGAGTGAAAATATACAAATTCTTTGTCTTTTACTTCTTAAATATGTTTTTATAAAGATTTTGGTTTCTTATTATTTTTATCGAACGAAACCTGAAATGAACAAATAAATAATAAGAAGTAAAAAAAAAAAAATGTTACGGAAATGGCATGGTGTTTAATGAATGAATCAGTTTTCTGTTTATATTATTTTGTATATATGTACATAGCTATATTGAGTTCCCTTTCGTTCGGTGTTAAAAGAATAAGAAGAAGGCCGCCACAATTTTACTATAATTTTATTTCTTTATATTTGTTTGTATAAAATTTAAGATTTGTGCGGTTGTTGTTGGTTTTTCTGGTTGGTATCGTGCATTAAAAAAAAAAACGGAAAGATATGTATTATGTACGAAATATATCTTTTCAGGTTGTATTCGTTTATTTTTTTTATCTTTTACACAGAGTGTTTGTTGAGAGTTTAAATTCAATAATAAATCAAAAGATTCTTAATTTTAATCCCCCAGGAACGAGATATACCGAAGGATTTTAGGAATTATTTATTTGTATTATTTTCGGATTTTTATTTTTTACAAAAATATTAAAAACCAATGTAAAATAATATATAAATTTATCAAACAATAAGACGGATGAAATTGGGGTTGAATTTGTTAGAAAATATGTATTTTGTATTTGTACATACACAAAATTGGGTGGATAAAATCGCATCAGTCGTGTTTTCATCAAATCGTTATTACTGCTAACATTTAAATGTCGTTTAACTGGGTTGTTTGTCTGGGTGGAATTTCTGTAAATTTTATTCGTCAGAGTTCTGTGACATCTTAACGGTTAACACGCGTCGGCAGTATAAAAAGAAGATTATCCTGCTTATAAAATGTACATTTGTGTTATTAAACTTGAGACGCCTATTTGTATAGAAAAAGAAATTAAACATTTTGTTTTGTATTTTAAATGGACTTAATTTCAATCATTGTATGTCAAGGTGTCTACTGACTCAAAGAATATAGTATTGTTTAAAAGTATTTGCTACCAAAAATATTTGTATATACATGGTTTTCTTAATTTTTTAAATAATTATAAAAAAGTTCATATCTGAAGGTTACATAATGCATAGGTTTTTTCCATCCGCTATCTTGAATTATACAATTTAGACCATAAATTCGTAATTAGCGAGAAAGAATGTTTAATAACTGTGTTAATTGTAAATTTTTATAACGGTAAAATATTAGCAAATTAAATAAAATTTAGCAAACTTCATACAATGAGTTCATTATTTGTTGAAACTTTTAGAAAATCTAAGCGAATTTTCTGAAAATTCCTATAAATAAATTGAACTGTTTGGGTCTGAAAATCTTAACGATATTCATGGCTAACTTACCAAAATGTATTTTAATGTTTTCTTCAACTCATATATGATATATAACTTAATTGGCAATTTTGACTTCAAATATGCTAAGAGATACAAAATCCAAGCGAATTTTCTAAAAAATTTCACAAAATTTTTGAACTCATTAAGTCATAAAAAGTCATACCGAGATTGATGGCTAACTGGTAATATTTAATTTAACGTAAAGTTTAACTTTTTCATTTCACAAAGAGAATTTTCTAAAAATATCCACAAATAATGTTGAAACCATTGACTAAACGAAAATCATAATTAAATTGAAGGCTAATTGGCAAAATTTTATTTAATGTTTCCATGAATTTATATGATGTAGTAATTTTCACCTCGGAAGTGCTTGGAGTTGCAAAATCTATGAGAATTTACAAAAATTTACAAACATAAGTTGAACCCACTTGTATTCGAAAATCGTAACTAAATTGAACGCTAATTATCAAAATTAAATTTTATGTTTTCTTGCATTTAAATGATGTTGAACTAAATTAGTAGGTTTCACTTCGGATACACTAAGGTTTGTAAAATCAAAAAGAATGTTCTAAAAATTACCTGAAATATCGATGAACTCATTGACTAACAAAAAATCATAGCTAAATTAATGATTAATTGGCGACATTAATTTTTAATGTTTTCTTGTGATGTGATCAATTTTTATCATGTTAAACTAAATTAGCAATTTTCACTTTGGATATGCTAGAAGTTGCAAAATCTAAGAGTAATTTCAATAATTTCCAAAAATTATTTTAAACCCACTGACTAACCAAAACTCGTAACAAAATTGAAGACTAATTAGCTAAATTTAATTTAATGTTTTCTTGTATTTATATGATGTTGAACTAAATTAGTAATTTTTTCAGCAGAAATGCTAGGTAGTTGTTAAAAAATCTAAGAGTAATTTTAGAAATTACAAAATATATGTTGAGCCAATTAACTAACTAAAAATCGTAACTAAATTAATGACTAACCGTGAAAAATTAATTTAAAGTTTTCTTGTATTTAGTGTTGGACTTAAGGAGGAGCAATTTTCACTTCGGAAATGCTAGGAGTTGCAAAATGTACGAGAAATTTCATAAATTTCTAAAAAGATTATTGAACCCATTGACTGTTTTAAAATTTTAACTAAATTTATGGCTAACTGGTGTCACGTAATTTATGGTATTATTCTATTTATATGATATCGAATTAAATTAGCAATTTTTACTTCGTATGTGCCAGGAGTTGCAAAATCTTAAAGAAATTTTCAAAAACTTCCCAAACTAATTTTGAACTTATTGATTAAACGAAAATCGTAACTAAATTGATGCCTAATTGGCTTAATTTAATTTAATGTTTTCTTGTATTTATTTTTGATAGAAGTTGCAAGATCTATGAGAAATATAAAAAATTTGAAAAAATAATGTTGAGAACCCATTAAGTAACCAAAAATCGTAACTAAATAAAATAATGGCTAACTGGCTATTTAATTTAAAGTTTTCTTGAATTTACATGATATTGAACTTAAGGAGCAATTTTCACTTCGGATATGCTAAAGGTTACAAGATCCAAGAGAATTTTCTAACTATTTCCAAAAATATTGTGAAACCAATTGACTAACCGAAAATCGTAACCTATTTGGTGGCTAACTGATAAAATTTAATTTCATGTTTTCTTGTTTTTTTATGATTTAGAACTTAAGGTCAATTTTCATTTTGGATATGCTAAGGGTTGTAAAATTCAATAGAATTTTATAAAAATTCGTACAAGTATTGTTGAACCTATTGAATAACTGAAAATGATAAGGAGATTAATGGCTAACTGGCAAAATTTATTTTAATGTTTTGTTCAATTTATACGATATTATACTTAAGGAGCAATTTCCAGTCCGAATTGCTATAGTAGTTTCAATATACAAAAGAGTTCCCTAAAAATTTTCACAAATAACCAACAAATGATTGATTAACAGAATTTCATAAAAATATTGATGACTAGCTGGCAAAATTTGACTTATTGTTTTCTGAAATTTATATGATTTAGCAATTTTCACTTCGTACATGCTAGGAGTTGCAAAATCTAAGAGGAATTTGACAATTTTCCAAAAATAATTGTGAACCCCCATTGACTAACTGAAAATCGTAATTAATGGGTAATTTACTAAATTTAATTTGATGTTGTTTTGAATTTTTATTATGCTTAGCTAAATTAGCAGCTTTCACTTCGTATATGCTAAGGGTTGTAAAATTGAAGAGAATGTTCTAACAATTTCCAAAATAATATTGAAATCATTATTTCTAACCGAGAAACATAACGAGGTTGATGGCTTACTGGCAAAATTTAATTTAATATTTCCTTTAATTTACATATACAGTAGTCTACCATATTATTAGCATCAATTCTGTTGGGAAATGTTGACTTCTGGCGACTTAGGATTTTACTAAACATTTTTAAGGCGTAGCTATACGAAACTATTATGTGTTAAGGTCCATCAAAATACAAAATTTTTGCTTTGTACTAAATAATATTTGTACTAAAAGTAGAAATACATTTTTTATGTAAATTAGAAATATCTTTAAAAAAATATTTCTAGCTGAGCTAGCTCAAAACATTGAGTTGATGTATGTTCCGTATTATTGACTCATATTTCTTTCATTTATCGTTTTGTGCTATCTAGGCTAGGATATATCCACAAAGTTGGGTTTAATTATCAAACGACCCATTTAAAAAATAAAAAGAGCCACCCCACATGATTAAAATTAATTTTTAAATTTTGTTCATAACGCATCTCCCAAATAACTGTATTGCAACTCAAATTGTCGATTTACTGTAACCGAAACAATTGGTCGTGCACAATTGATCGTACAACAATTGATCGTACAACAATTGACCGTGGAAACAATTGGTACTGGATACAATTGATCGTGGATCAGTTGATCGTATGGACAATTAATCGTTAAAATCTTTTCTCCAAAATCTTGTTTTATCTTCTTGAAGAAAATCTTGTTTCTCAAAATCTTGTTGTCAAGATAAACGACCTCGACTAATTTAACTTAGAACTGTTGAGGCTAACGGCTTCGGTAACTCTCACAGGCAGGTCGTTGCGCCCACCCCCATGCCCCGCTTGGCCCTCCGAGGGGCTTTAGATTTGAACTTCGGGGAACGTCGGAGCCGGGATCAGCAAACATGTCGCATGCCTGCCACATGAAGGAGCGGATGGATCCACATTGATCAACGGTCAATTTTTATACTATCAATTGTATCCACGATCAATTGTTCATACGAAAAATTGTATTAACGATCAATTGTTTCCACGATCAATTGTATCTACGATTAATTGTTCACGTTTAATTGTAACACGATCAATTATCTACGATCAACTGACCGGTACCCCAAATTATTATTTTGGTTTTTGTGTTTTATATTTTTCTGAGAGAATTGTTCAGTGTGTTTGTGGTATTGGTCGTGAGCGAACGTATTTATATTCGAATTAACATGTCTATCAGAGCGCGTTTAATGGTAGAAATGGCCGAACAAATAGTGATGTTAAAGCAAAGTATAACCATTGACATTTATGCTAGATTTCTCATTTCATTATAACTAAAGGAAGAAAACAAAACTTCTGATAATCCCAATGTATCGTTGTGTTGTGGATTTTATAAGGCAATGATTTTAGAATGCGTTGCAAATATAATACGTATATGCACTATATCGATAACATTTGAATGGAAAATTTTTATTTTTATTTTGTGTTTTTAGTCAAATGAGAAATCTATTATGATTGTCTATGGTATAACTATGACATTTATTATTAATTTATAATTAAAATTATTATACAAAATTAATTTATAATTATAAATAATTTTTTTAATTAGTTTACATTTTAAGATCATTTTTCGACGTTAATTAATTTATATACGTTTTTACGACCGAAATGGTAAATTATAACAAATTAATGTAGTTTACAAATTTCTAAGTTAAAGGAATTTAAAATCTCGAACTCTGTATTAACTTATGAAGAACCGTTGCCAATACCAAATGAAGTATTTTATAAAATTTTATTTTGTTATTTATTATTTTTATATACATAATTATTAAGAATTGAATACATTTTTTTATAGTTGTCGCGAGACCTGAACATCTGTTGCTTTTTTTAATTTCATTTTCGTTCGTTTTTTTTATTCGTTTTTTATTCTATGCAATCTTTTCTGGGGCTCAAGGCACTCCCAACTAAAGAGTTAGCAGTTAACTTTTACCATCCTACTTTACGCAGTAGTTGCCAAATCGAGTGCGTACGGCTATAGACCCGTTTTGTATAAACCACCTGCACATTGCATTGCTTCATGCCAGCCTATAGTGCTTAATTTCATTTTAAAGTATGATTTTGTGAGATAACATATAATGATTTTCGTAACCATAAAAATTAAACTATGATAAATTCAATTGTAATACGTGTAATTTTGAAAATTCCTTGTAAATAATTGAGTTCTGATTCATTTTGAAATACAATCTTATCTACAACATAAAAATGAACATTTGTACTAAATACAAATACCTACATAGAAAACACGATAGTTACCAAATTGTCGACTTCACCTATCGGCTTATTATACATACTGATTACTTCTGGTTGAGGTACTTCTAAATATTTATTTTTATTTTTGTCCCATCGCGTACATGTGTCTAGCGATCCACTCTCTAGGTATTTATCAATATCAAATAAATACTAATAGACCTGGCAGAATGTTACATTAAGATATGAGTATATCAGCGATTAATATAATATTTGCAATTGATTTATTTCCTAAGATATGTCATTAACGCATCAATTAAATAAGATTGAGGGAGTGGTTCGATACTCTCGAACAGAAACATAATATCATGGATTTAATTTATCTATTGCTGCATCTCACCTCCATTTTTCATTTAACTTCTCTTCTAAATAAAGTAAATCTCTGTAGATGCTGGCTATAGATTAAACAACTCTTTACATAGACTAAATATATTCTGTGTTACTCAGTGTTTCATAGTCTTCAGAAGCACATCATGAATCTAAAATTCATCTTATTCATAACACGATCACATAATTCATAATTTTATTTTTTTAATTATCATAATTTTGATTTTCTTGTTGTATACTATAGTTACGGTTTGTATATACAATTAATATGCAAGTCATAATTTTTATAAAATAAACTTAATTGTTTTAAAATTGTTAGTGTGTATATAATGAATTCAAAATCTACTAAAAATTAAAAAAAATCGCGTTTTTGATTCCAGAGTTAACGCCGCAATTTATTACATATTTCCGTCAATTGAATATTTATTTAAATTGTACGTATTATGATATCATTTAGGGATTTTTATTAACGTGTTGATGTTTCGATATATCGCGGTATACGATCATCTAATTTGTTTCCTAAGGCGTGGTAGGATTGTTCGTATGTTGATTGAAATATTTTTGGTATTTTTTGAAAGCTGTATACCTGATAGTCTTGATTGATATATAAATTTAATAAATTACTAGATTTTATTTATGGTGACTTTATCAGATACACAGATCTTTTATCTTAAGGTATGCATGATTTTTTTTTTTGTTTTGTTATTTTCGCCCACTCTGGTATTTTGATTAAACTCATAATTTTATATTTTCATAGATAAATATTATTTATGTTTTGTCTGGGTGGTGTAGCTTTTACACCTACTATAAAAACAAGTAAAATTATCAGTTTTTGGATCCATTCTTATTTCGAAAGGTAATATTTGAGCATTATGAGCAATGAGTTACTCATTGGCAAATTGGGTTAATCATAAATGACGACCACAAAGATTACAATTATTAGTATACACTTTTTCCAAAGTGTAATGCAATTCTGTGGTATTTATTTACTTAATAACCAAATGGTTTGTTTTACGACCATTATGCTTAGAATCCTCAATAACGAATAAAGTCTGGACGTTGAAGTTTATTAAAATTTTTCTAAACTAATATTGCACATACTATAGGCCTTATGTGGAATCTTCGTTTTTGACAGTAATACATTTTAACGTTTAACAAATGTTTGTCTCGTCGAAATTGTCTCTATACAAGTTCTAGTATCTTAAGTGGTATTTTTCTAATTTACATTTTTGCTTGGCAATGACAGAAGGACTAAAATCTAAGATCTTCTGAATATCTTAAAAATTGTAGGAAGTTTTCCGCAGATTTTCTGTGAAAACAAAGAAATGTCCACTAAAGACATTTTATTAATTTTTTTTTTTTTTTTTTTTTTTTTTAAATGCTGCCAATGGCTTTATTCTTGAATCTTTCTACATAAGAAACTAACAAGAAGTAATCAAATCTTAAGCTAAAATTATTACATATTTTAAGTCTTAACCAATGTTAATACTTATTGTTGGTGCTCACAATTTAATTAATTTAGATTATACTTATACATACATATGTATAACATCAACATTTAATAAATTTACAGGTTCACAGGTTCATCAGTCCGAGTGGATCTGTTCTTTTCAGTCGCCTAAATCGTGGCTGTTTTAATATATCCCTGGCCAATTCGTTGGGATGCGCTTCTAGTTTTGAATAATATTTAGAACTGAATTCTTTAATTTTTCTTTAATGGTTTTAATCCCAAGGTCATCATGTATATTACTATTTCGAATGTACCACGGAGCATTAGTAATACTTCGAAGTATTTTCGCTTGAGTTCGTTGCAGGAGCTCTCTGTTTGAAGCGCTGGTGGATCCCCATAACTGAATACCATATGTCCATATGGGTTTGATAATCGCTTTGTACAGTAAAACTTTATTGGCTAATGACAACTGAGATTTCCTTCCCATTAGCCAATACATTTTGGCAAATGTCAGTTTTATTTGGTTGCGCTTAGTTTCAATATGGGTTTTCCACGTTAACCTTCTATCCAGGTGCAAACCTAAGTATTTGACCTTCGTTTGTTGAGGAATATTTGTATTGTTTAATTTCACTGGTGGGCAGGTGCGTTTGTTCAGCGTGAATGTGATGTGAGTTGATTTGTTTTCGTTCACTTTTATCCGCCACGTCTTTAGCCAGTCCGCGATTTTGTTTAAATGATTCTGCAACTCCTTTGAGGCAATTTCGGGATTATTGTGTGACACCAGGATGGCCGTATCATCGGCAAATGTTGATATTGTTACTTTGTTGGTTACAGGTAAATCGGCTGTGTACAACAAGTATAATATTGGCCCTAGAACGCTGCCTTGCGGGACACCTGCATTAATATCATTTAAGCAAGTAGTTGCGCTATTTTGTTTGACAATGTATTGCCTTTGAATAAGGTAGTTTCCCAAAATTGAGTGAAATTTCTTCGGAAGAAGCTCTTTAATTTTGTATATTAGCCCATCGTGCCATACTTTATCAAATGCTTGTGCTATATCCAAGAAAGCAGCAGAACAATATTTCTTTTCCTCGAAGGTGATTTTGATTGCGTTTACAATTCTGTGAATTTGCTCTGTGGTACCATGTTGGTTTCGGAATCCAAATTGATGGTCTGGTATAACGCGCCGTTCTTCCAATATTGGTTTCAATTTTGTTAGTAACATTTTTTCAAATAGCTTTGATATTGTGGGCAGCATGCTTATTGGGCGATATGATGAGATCTGCGTTTCATTTTTTCCAGGCTTACGTATCATTGTGATCAAAGATATTTTCCATTTTTGAGGAATATAACTGGTTCGCATGATCGCGTTGAATATGAATGTTATTAGTTTTATGCATTTGTCTGGCAATTCCCTTATCATTTTTCCAGTAATGAGATCATGTCCTGGTGCCTTTTTCGGGCTTATGCAATTTTTAATTGTATTCTTAACTTTCTTCCAATTATACTTTATAGGTTTGTAGGATAAACCACCATCCATTTGCTGGGGTAGCACGAAATTATTATCTTCTTCGTGTGGTGTGAATACTGTTGTTAGATGATCAGCAAAAGCATTGGCTTTTTCTTCATCACTTCTCGCCCAATTTCCAGTTGGTAGTCTAATCGGTGGATTCGAATTTGTTGGCCTTTTTAAATGTTTTGTTGCCTTCCACAAAGAGTAATCTGTCCTCTCGGTTGCCGAGAGATCACTTAAATAGTTCTGGACGCTCTGGTTTTCTTCTTCCCGCAAAGCAAATCTTAAGGCCTTGATAGCTCGATTTAATTTCCATTTCAATAACGGTGATTTTGTTTGCTGCCATAGCCGGCGAATTTTCCGTTTTTCCTGGATTAGTTCCTGTATATTATGAGACAGCTTATTAACTTTTTCGGAACTACTTATGACAGGTGTAGCCCTTTCAGCTGATAATGCCATGATGTCTTTTAAATTTTCGGCCGCCGCATCAATATCAGCTGGTGTGGTCAGAGGAATATTAAGTAGGCAATTTTGTTCGACTAGCCTCCTATATTGATCCCAATTAGTTTGCTTGTTTGTAAGACGGTTGGGTGTTTCGTTCCTTAAAACCCTTTCAGTCCTGGTGGTTATAAAGAATAACCACAAATTTTAAATCCGTTGCGTCCGGAGTTTGTTTTTTTAGAATAAAATAAGTTTGTAAATTAAAAAAATATTTATTATAATTCATTCTATACATATATATAAGCAAAACTTTTAAAATTCATACATGAGGGACTGAAAGACGTGGTTTTCTGGTAATGACCACAAGGAAACTACGTCTCTTTTATCTTCAATATAGTTATTACCTATTTGGTATGGTACATGGAAAAACAATGCAGATTCATGTATATTTGGCCCTGATGATTCTGCAAATAAATTAGGCTTGGTACAGTTCGCAATATCATCAGTCCAAATATCATCTTTGTTATTGGGTACTTCATTAGATGGTGCTATTTCGTCGGATTCGTCGTTACTATTCGATTCAGATTCAATTAAATTACGTTCATTTTGATCGACGTTTTGTTCAAAAATGACTTCCATTTGTTCTATATCGAATAATTCATGTTGATTTATCGTTTCAAATTGTTTGTTTTCATCCGACATCGATACTTCTGATTCATTATCAGAGGGAATTTCGTCTATAATATTATACAAATCATTAGAAGTTAATTTTCTGAGATCATAGGATTTCCTTTTCGAACTTTCTGTAGATATAAAAAAACGTAGGTAAGTACCTTGTGGTTACCACATAGAACCGCCATAATTTTTTGTGTATAAATAATATGTGTAATGTATTACAATACAATTTCGCACAGTATAAATAAATATACACATTCCCGTAACAAAATAACATCATAATTACCTGACATAATTGTTAAAACTCCACAATATACAATAAAATTGTTGTTCGGATAACAACTACCTTACTACTGCACCAAAAGTCGTAAATATTATGAAATAAAATCTAGAAAAACAGTTAGACTTTGCGTCTGCGCATACCTCATAGTGTAAAGAATACAATGCGCACTGTGGTTACACTATAATATCGTTAGGAACGTAAGGAAAAAAATGTTTATGTGTGGTTTTATGTATTAACCGGTAGGACGCAAAAGCAATTTTTTTCTAATTTTGTTCCGGACTCAAAGGGTTAAGACATCGGTACTCACTGTTACTATTACCGGTGAGTGATCAGAAGACAGATCATAACAATCGGTGGCCTTAGCATATGTACGTGGAATGCCCTTAGTTACACAAAAGTCGATTAAATCAGGAATTTTCTTTTTATCCGTCGGCCAGTAAGTTGGATTACCGGCAGATAAATAATCCAGGGACTGTTCCTCTATTGCTTGATAAAGTTGTTTGCCTTTCGGCGATGTTAATCTGGAGCCCCAATGAGTATGTTTGGCGTTGTAATCACCTCCCGCAAGAAATTTATTACCCAGCTGGCTGAAATAATCCAAGAACTGGAGTTTTTTTATAGCATGTTTTGGAGGACAGTACACTGCCGATATGACACAGTTTCCAGACCACTCCTGAAGACAGATGCTCGTTGATTGTATATGTTCTTTCTCATATTTCGTCAGCTCATAGTGCTTTAATCTTCTTTTAATCAATACAGCAGTGCCTCCATGTGCTTTCCCATCTGGGTGCTTGGTGTCATAAATAGAGTACCCATTAATTTTGAAATAGCTATTTTTGGTGAAGCGTGTTTCGGATATTAACATTATGTCAATATTGTGCTCAATGAGGAATGCTTGAACCTCCGCTTTATGTTGTGCTAGGCCGTTTGCATTCCATATAGCTATTTTGATGATGGTCATTTTTGACTTTTTACGACTATCTGCATCAGCGTGTTCATATTCTGCATCATTAGATCCATGGTTCTCTCCATCATCGCCATGAGGCTTTGCATCATATTAGTCAATTTGTTTAAAGCTTTTGAGATGTTTCCCTCTTCACTTGCTTGCACTTTAGGAGCCGTACCTTTAAGAACACTTGCGTATGAAACCCCTTGGTGCACACTACCGTTGACAGTTGCGTACTGATTTCCAGTTTGAGCATTTGGGTTTACGATTTCTGGGCGTGCTTGTTTTTTAGCTGAAGAATGGAGATTAAGCATTCGTTGTTCAGCTCGCTGCTTTGGATTGATTCTTCTTTTCAATTCAAGATAAATTGGGCACCCTCTATAATTAGCTGTATGATTTCCATTGCAGTTGCTGCATTTTCTCACTGATGCTTCCGTTTTGGCTTTATTGCAAACCTTTGCGTTATGGAGTTCACCACATATAACACAAACATCGTTCAAAGTGCAATATGCTCTAGTGTGTCCATATTCTTGGCACTTAACACACTGTACCGGCCCATTTCTTTTCCTGGGTTCTTCGATGGTAACCCTTCTGTGCAGTAGATATTTTAGGTCATATATTGCATGTTTGCCTTTGACCTTTTTATTATCTGGTTCTAATTCCAGGCGGAACAATGGCTGCGGCGCCTTCTCCCGATTAATAATATTGGTAATAGATTTACATTGGAAACCTTTCTCAGCGAGAGCAGCTTGAATTTCGTTTGCATCTACGTAGCTCTCTATTCCTTTCAAAACTACAACTAATCCTTTTTGGCTCTTTAGTTGGTACGTGTAGTAATGTTTACCAACTTGATCAAAATGCTTGATTAACGCTCTGTAAGCATCAATATTGAGCGGTTGAACTTTTGTTTCTTTTATATCTCCTCTTTTGATAACGGAAATATAAAATGCACCTTCCGTAATAAACTCGATGGTTTTTGCAAGTTCTCTATTTGATTCTTCCCTCAAATAGATTGGTGGCGGCTTCTCAATTTTTGGAGTTTTTTCGGGCGGCGGATCTTCAACAACCAAGCAAGAATACCTATTGCCATGTGTTAATTCAACGGAAGCTAACTTAGTGAATTTGTTCGCGCTTGCACTGGCCGCTGATCTAGGGCTTCTCCTTCGCTTTGATCGGACAGTAATATACCGGTCAATTCCCGTTTGCACTAAACACTGACCTACATCACTGTTCATTTTTTTTTCATTTGTTGTCAATGCACTTCCATTGTTTATATTATCGTCAATATTTGTCGACGATGCACTTTTATTTTCTTTATGGTTCAACACACCAAAGTTATTTAAATTAATTTCTAGTTCATTTTGATTTAAATTGCCTGGTAAAGCAATTTTTTGAGCATTTAAAATTTGTTGTCGCTTTGGACTATGCTGCACATTTCCAATTTTATTAATAATTGAGGTCGTGACGTTCGGTGGCAAATCGCTTGCGGACATCTCTGTCTGCTGATTTAGCCCAGCCTTTTTTACTTAAGGCGGAGAATTGAACATCACGATTTCACTACTTTTCACATCACAAAATTTTTTTTAAAAATAAAAAAAAAAATTTAAAACTGCTGATTCAACTTTTCACACAAGTAATAAGTAAATTATTTTAAATGTTTACTCGGTGGTAGTAAAATTGCAACTGATTTTATTAATTGAACCGAGAAATTGTTATTCACAGGTGTAATTTCAGCATTTAGACAATTGCTGTACAAAGTTCTATAGCGGTTTTTAGAATTCAACGGGTATCAAACACAGTTGGGCGAGTAAATAACACTATTTAATTTACACAGTTTTTTACAAGTTAAAAGCGAGTAATTTACCTACTTAAGGCCATTTTATATATTGGGCGCTTTCAGGTCCCACAACATGTTAGCATTAAAAATTTACTGAAAGAAAAAATAACATTTGATCTATCACATTGTCGCTATTTACATCAAAAGGGCAGTAAATGTGTTGTTACAGTACGTGTTCGACGTTTATTATATATATATATATATAGAATTTTGAACGAGTTCTGTACGATCATTTAACGAACATTGTATCGTACAACGTTCTATTTAATATTACATGTGACATTAATTCGATTTTTTCATTTAAAATTGAATTTTAAAGTAAAAACATGAATTTTAGATTTTAAGAAAATCAATCCAAATGATTTTCAAATTATTAAGTTACCCTAGTTTTTTTTTTTTTTGTTTGGCTTTATATTTTTCTGTACGGTAATGGCTTGTTTTCTGGACGCTTTTTTTCTGTAGCGTAATGATTCATTTTCCGGGCTGAAATCAATCACGTAAACATTGATGTTCGGTATAGTATGAAATAAAATAATATACTATAACGAATTCTGACATCGTAAGTACAAATTCGGATATGATTTATCTAATGACTTATCAAACTATGGCCTGTCCTGTTGATAAATTCCGCCATAAAAATTCAATTACATATCGAGTTCACACGATATATCGAATTTTGGCATCAATAACTCAAATTCTGATGTCACAAAATTAATTTCTGCCACGACTTATCGAATTCAAATTCTGACTTCAAACATATCGAATTTAGACAGTATTAACTTTAATTTTGACAAGATAAATCGAATTCTAGCTTGATATAACGAGTTCTGACTTAACATGCATTAATTCGAATTCTGATATGCCAAATCAAATTCTAAAATTATTAATTGAATTTTGGCTTGGTACGTCAAATTATAATATGATTACCGAACTAGAAACTGCATAATTCTGATATGATTTACCAAGTTTTGGTATTGAACTTTGCCATGATTGATACATATGATACGTACATTCTGACAATATAAATGTACATTTTGACACAACGTATCAAATTCAGACGTGATATACCAATTTTGACATCATAAATTCAAATTCTGACACGACGTAGAGTAACGAATTCTAGCATAATTTATTGGATTCTGGTGTGATGTCTCAATATATGGCCTATCGATTTTTGGCATAATATATTAAATTCTAGCATAACATATAGAATTCTGACATCATAAATACAAATCCTAATATTGCATGTCTAATTCTGATAATATTTTAAGGATTCTGACATAATAATTCCAATTCTGGCATCTTAAATTCAAATTCTGACATGACGTACCGAATTCTGACATGAAGTATCGAATTCTGTTATGATTTATCGAATCCTGATATGAAGTATCTATTTTTGGCATTAACAATTCAAATTCTAACATGACATATTGAATTTTGACATAACACATCGAATTTTGATATGATTTGTCGATTTCTAGCATAATTTATTTTATTCTGGTATGGTGTATCGACATGATGTATTGAATTCTGATAAGATACGTCAAATTCTAACATGACGTATCGATTTTCGGCTCGATATATTGACATATGAAATTCAAATTCTGGCAGCACTAGTTAAATTCGGACATAATATATCGAATTCTGACATCACAATTCAAATTCTGACATGATGATATATCGAATTCTGAGATGATGCATTGATTTTTGGCATTTTAAATACAAATTCTAACTGTAGCAACTTACAGATATACAATAAGATATATAATTCTTACATATAAGATATAGAATTCTGACATCATAAATACAAATTTTGATATTGTATATCTAATTCTGACATGAAGTATAGAATTCTGATATGAGATACCGGTTTGATACCATAATATTCCCATGCTGACATGGCAAATGTAATTCTGACATGATTTATCAAATCCTGATGTGAAATATCTCTTTCTGATATAATTTATTGAATGTTGGTAGCTTGGATACATACACATTTGGTTGATATAACTGGTCAGTTAATTTCTGTTGGTATGCGAATGCAACCGCGGATGGATACTTCACTTTAATTTGTACATTAAACGTCCAGCCAAGCAATTCAATGAAAAAAATCCTATTGATTTGGACGTTGCTCCAAAGGTTTTCTTGGCCAACATCTCTTAAATTGATAAAAAATAAAGGATTTATTGATGTGAAACTTTCTCAAAAACGAAATATATTCGAAGAAAAAACAAAAGAAAAATAAATTTCTGGCGAAAAAACTTTCGCAGCCATTTTACGGTTGAAGTGACACGTTCCAAAATGACTTAAGTTATAAAACTGAAAACATACAAATCTGTTTGTTTAACGGCAAAATGTTCAACCAGTCGGGTCATCGTAAACGAAATCCAGTTATGTTAATAGACATGCCACTATGAATCTACTGTTGGAATTTCCACAAATCTTATTGCTTCATTCTAGTTGTATTTGAAATTTAGAGTGCCATACGCATTGATAATGATATTGATAACGAAAATATCCTACCGATTTGTCCAACATAGAATTTCGGGCAACCATTTATATTTCAAGCTCCACGGTTTAGTTAATCATGCTGTTGATTTCAATATTTCTTGAAATATTCTTTTTGACTCTCCTCACCATCTTGAAATCCGGGCCCGTTTTATACAATGTAGAGATACAAATCGCTCGGGGTTTGTCGAAAAGATGTCATCTATAACTTTAGTATAAAACAATTTAAATTTTCGGCTGAAATGACAACTTTTTTTACTAGAAAGACACCGGTGATTTTCTTCGGGCGAATTTCAAGCATGCCCCGTGGTGTCATTGCCGAAAGTGAAGTGGTATCTTCAACAGTACAGTACTATTAAGCTTCTAGAATTTTTTCTAATTTTAATTTTTCGTCTGATTGCTATTCCGTCTATTTACAATTCCGAAACACCAAATTTTTAAAATATTTCCAAGAAAGTTAAATTTTTATTTTTCAAATTTACAATTCAATAATATTTAGAATTTCTCTCTACTTTTTATAAATTTCTAGATTGGTCACATATTGTATGATTTGTTTTGCCTTAGTAACTTTGGAATGGGTCTTACAGAATAGAAATAATTAGGAGCATTGATTTTTTGAATAAATTCTTCATGTTCCAATTGATGCGCATGTTAACAACACCTTTCTCTCGCACAGGTTGTGCGAAATTCCTGAAAATGTCTATGGTTGGTCTATAAAGAATCCTGAACTAGACTTAGCCATTTTAGGACTGGGTTGATTAATCAACGGTTGAACTAATCAGGAGCATTTACTCGTAACGTTTCGTTTATCATGTGAAACATGCTCTAAAATTTAAATTGGTCCTTAATACATTTAATATATACCAAGGGTTGAATTAACAAATTAACAGTAGCCTTGATAATTTAAGCTTGAAATTATAAAGATGAAATAAATTGAACTCTTACCTAATCTCGAATGGATCAATTGGCAAAGGAATGTCCTATTGAATAGGATCACAACAGGGTTTGATAAACTAACGGTTATTCTAATCAGAACCCTTTAATATACACTGCGCCAATTAAAAAACTGAACAGAAATTTTCTTCGAAAAAATATCCAGATTTGAATGCTTGTATCTTGGTGAAATAACACCTTTCAAGAAATAACACCTTTCAAACTAGTTTTAATTTGAATGAACAGACGTAAACCATTTGCAATACATAAAAATGTGCAAAATGCTACTGATTAATCCAACCGTTAAATTGCCAACTATGGTTCTGTCAGTTTATAGCCATATACTTAAGCCTTAGTTCCCTTTGCCATATACTTAAGCCAATTTTATAATATTTTATGACCGTTTTAAAATAAGGAGGCCCCCAATAGATTAATCAATTTTCAAATGTACAAATCAATCGTGCAAATACACTTCGCCAAAAATTTTGTTTCTAGTTGAAGGAAATTTTGTTTTCTTTTCGATACTGGAAATCGTTTGATTTTATTTTGTTTTTTTATGACTTTCTTGAGTAAAACAAAAGGTGTCTAAAAAAAAAAAAAATTTGCTGCTGTTTGGAACTGTAAACGAACTTGCTCGATATTTTAATCAAAAATCCAAATCGGCCATATTATAGAGAATTTAGAAACCTTACAAAATGATACTAGGAAAATTTCTGTGCGGCCACTCCTTGTCGAGTTATTGAAGTTTTAGGGAAAACGTATCAAAAAGCGTAGAAGTAAATTTTTTTTATCTTGTAAACTTAGCACTCTATGATAAAATGTTAAGTCACTTTAACACTAAAACTTTAACACACTAAATCTTCAATAACTTGACAAAGAGTGGCCGCACAGAAATTTTCCTAGTATCATTTTGTAAGGTTTCTAAATTCTCTATAAAATGGCCGATTTGGATTTTTGATTGAAATATCGAGCAAGTTCGTTTACAGTTTCAAACAGCAGCAAATTTTTTTTTTTAGATACCTTTTGTTTTACTCAAAAAAGTCATAAAAAAACAAAATAAAATCAAACGATTTCCAGTATCGAAAAGAAAACAAAATTTCCTTCAACTAGAAACAAAAATTTTTGGCGAAGTGTATTTGCACGATTGATTTGTACATTTGAAAATTGATTAATCTATTGGGGGCCTCCTTATTTTAAAACGGTCATAAAATATTATAAAATTGGCTTAAGTATATGGCAAAGGGAACTAAGGCTTAAGTATATGGCTATAAACTGACAGAACCATAGTTGGCAATTTAACGGTTGGATTAATCAGTAGCATTTTGCACATTTTTATGTATTGCAAATGGTTTACGTCTGTTCATTCAAATTAAAACTAGTTTAAAATTTAAAGGCATCAACTACTCACAACCCTTTAAATATTTGCACGTTTCTTTAATGTATTACAGAGTTCGCTTTATAACTTTTAAAAGGGTCATATAAAAATTTTGAATATGTCTATATCAAGGTTAACAAATTAACGGTTGTGTTAGTCAGAAGGTTATAGTACATTTTGACAGTGCGTATCGCATCTCCTAAATAACACTATGACAAGTTGAAAACATCACCATTACAGTAAACGATTTTTTATTTATACAATATAAATTTGAGAAAGTGGCCGCAAATTTCCTGGATTACACTTATTCAGCAATTTAGATAGAGTATAAGTCGGTAGCCATTAAGAACAGAGTGCCAGAAAATAAAATAAAATAATTATTGGAATTTAGGTGCAATTAAACGAATGCTTTAAAAAAACGAGGTCCACCGAGGAACGTTGAAATATCAGAAATGGTGCAAGCTCCTTCACCGAAGCGGAATCGACTTGAAGTAAGACCGTACGTTGACTTTAGATATGACTGCCAAAATCATCGGCCAACATTTGATGCAACAACAAAAAAAAAAAAGAATCAGCGCGTTGCAAGCTAGAAATGTGCACGAAAAAAACACTTGTTTTGTGCAGTAAATGCAAAGTGCATTTATGTTGCTCAAAGCAACAGAAACTGTTTTTTAAATTTCACAAACAATATAATTTGATAAATCACAAAAATTTAAATAACGAGATAACAATACGATTATACACTTCGCAAAGAATATCTTCAATATTGATCATTGTCATTTTAACCAAAAATCGTTTATCTTGTTATAACGTTCGATTCAGGCCAGTTACGACCATTTGAATAAATAACAATTTCTGCAGTCCTTCAGTTTTGATGTAAAATAGTAGAGGTTCGGGATTCCAAGTCACTGTCATTTTTCATCTGATGACGTGTTCTGGGTATGAAGTCAGTCATGAATTAATTAGAATTTTCATTTTTTTTTGTTACATATATTGATGCTTTCCGCTACTTGTTGAAATCAATAAATTATTTCGCGTTAAGTTTGTCCTCAAAACATAAAATTTGAAACAAATAGGATTTTTAGGAGGACAAACTTCACGAATCTATATACTATGTGTACTTAATTTAAGTGAACTATGTCTTAAATTTGTCCTAAATGTCATCAAAAAAAATTATTCTTTAAACAGGTTAGTGTTTATAATGACATTTTTTTAAATAAGTAGGAATTCAAAATTATTTAGGAGCTATATTGTAAGTATTATATTAAATGGAATGTTGTTACGTTACCTTTTTTATTTTCTTATAATTTTCGGGTTCAAAACTAAAGCATTAAAATCTGCACAATCGTTTATTCGTAATATTCGTTTTATATTGAGTGATATCGTATCAAACAAGGTTGTCCAAAATGCCATAATTCCTTATTTTATTTTCAGAAGTAAAAACTGCTTCGGATAGGCTAAATCCTGTGCAAAATTTGTATATAGGCTGTTTTAATGTCAGCCTCCTAGGATTTTCTCAAGAAAATTGCAAAATTATATTTCATATCTTTATTGCATGACGGATATATTCATTTGCTAGATCGGAAGGCCAAGAAGGCTTCGTCCACCATAGGTTGAACTCAGGAAGAATTTGTGAACTGGTTCCACGGAATGCTATATGTCTGCGCAGGATTCTCCTGTGACGGTACATAATTCTATCGATTTCCACGTAAAACTGGTGGGTTTGGGAAATTCTTAAAATGAAATTGTCGAATTTGGCCAGTAAGTATTGACATTTGTGCAGTATTAATGCAACGCGTGTTTTATCAATGATAAGTGTTGTCTGGACGGTGCCTTCTACTTCTTTGGACCGAAGGTAAGCTGCAGTCATATAAATCCACTATGATGAATAAATATGATGACATCCCATTCGTTACTGATATCGATTGGCATCCACACCCGTTGGAACAAAATTTTCATTGAAATGGTGCTCAAATCTAATAGGTCACAAAATTTTAAATGTCTGAAAGAAAGTCTCGTTTACAACTTTCTTTTGTGGCTGGTATGTTGATGACAAAAGAAAACACGTCTCGGACCGTATTCCATTGGGTACTAAGAAAGATTTTCAAAATTGAAAGCTGTTTTTGAGTGTTAAAAATGATTGTCAATAACTCTGATGAATTGGATTTCCATTTCCTTAAGTCTACAGAATCTGACGAGTCATCTCAATATACTTGATTGCTCTATTGGGATTATCACAACCAGAAATCAAGTCATTTGTACGGTTAGATTTTGTGTTAACTGTAGTGTCGCCTCAGTTTTACTTAGAAGCATTAACTTAACAAATAAATCTTGGTTGTGACTTTCAGCAAATGTAAGAGCTCTCAATGATTGTGGATGATTAAATGCCACTGAAGTTGATTGTTCCAATTTACGTAACAGTATTTGATTAACCAAGCATCGCTATATTCAGCTTCTTTTCCCATCAATCCCAATCAAGTTTACATCAACCTAGTCACAAAGACTTCGAATGTCAGATGCCTTTCCACTCATGCCTGGTGATTGCGGTAATGTAGGAGGTCAACATTTTCCTTTTTTTTTGGCGAAAAGCGATTTTAATTAATTCCAAGCACACAATTTGCATCAGTTTCGGGTTAATTGTTGATTTAGGACGCAAGACCCTCTTTTGTTGACATCACACAAAGATTGATTTTCATAAATTGAAAATTTATAAGAATCCTTGAATGCTGACCAGTTTCTATATTCACCTTTAAATTGCTGAATGATGATCTTCAGCAATTTTATTTGAACTTAGGTGAATAAGGTTCTAGAGACCATACGAAGTCCACCATTTGGGACTTAAAATTCTTTTAGTTTTTAAACCTGGTTGAGAAAGATGAACAAATTGGGTTTCCTATTTCGACAATCTTTATAAACCTCGTCGAGCCTTGAAATGCCAATGTCAACAACCTCGTAGTGACGCAACTGATGCAATAACACATTGCAAAAAATATTGAGACAAATAAAATTTGTTTACTTGTAATCCTATTTAATATTATTTTTCTGCAAGAGAGGCGCTTATTTCAGTTATCCAGTGGTGAATTTTTATTGCATTTAATATTTTTTGAAGGAAAAGTGACACTATATTACAACAATATACAACACCCCATTATGGCAAATTTCTTCTTGCCACTAGCGGGAGTCAAACCCGGAACATCAAGTAGCAAAGCGAGTGCTTTACTTCTTGTAACATCAAACAAAATGGTAATGGATTATTAAACCACAAACATAACGAATCATTTTTGTTTAATACGGAAAGGACTGGCAGTTATTTTATAATAATTGGGAATTTTACCCGTCCAGCCTACATATAGCGTACATATGATAATGCAACCAATTTTAGGGCGGAAGTGACTCCCTTAATTGAATTGACTGATTAATTCGAACAAATATATCTTTTGTGTCTTTTCTCAAAGTTTTGCTTAATTGATAACTGCAACTTCATATATTTTAAATATTTCAACATTTTAAACCTTATTTTGCATTCATCTTCTTTGTGAATTGCCAATGGAAGTGTTAATTATTGAACATAAATACTAAATTTGCTTATACAATATGTTATTTGGTTATAAAATAAAGTTAGTGGATTTAATTTTTAAGCAAATAAACCATCAGCCATTTTAAATGTACCAACGGTCTATATTAAAACTACGCACCCCTTTTTGATTTAATATACATAGGTAAAAACTTTCGGGAAAGGCAGAAACCCGGTCCAATGGTGAAAGTTTCATCTAGATCGGTTACACGTAGGGCTTACATGCACCTAGGGAAAAGAGATTGCGATTTTTTGGTTCCGGGTTCTAAGCACATCAAACTTTTAATACATTACCAGTACTGAACGATTAGAGTACTAAACATACGCATCATGGGAAATCTACCGATAGAAAAAACAAAATTTAAACTATCATATCGCCATGAAATGTTTAATCCCACCTAAACGCTTTCATTTTACTTCATTCTACTTTTGCCAATAGTTAACGCAGCTGAGCCCAATTATGATATAACTTTCGTTAGAAACCTACTCGCTAATGGATAATTGCTCACTGTTTCGGTGGACGTCTATTTGACGGTGGATTGTTATTTAGATTGGTTCTTTTTCCATTTCTGGCTTTAATTTAACAAGAAACAACTCAATTTAATCTTGATCAAAGGACTAAAAATATGTTACCTTAAACCCAAACGGGCTTCAGGAAACATATTTTCACTTAAACAAAACGGTTCCACACACAGAATGATAATTTGGTTTAATTCTGTAAATGTACTATGCACATATGTCCAGCCCTTCTTTTGACTGAATTTTATTTCTTTGTCTGCTTACAACTCTTCCACTTCAACATTGTTTCTCAAAATAGGCCGTTTCGGATTTTGAGCCCATCTCAAACAATACATCTTTCGTAATAATTTTCTTTGTCCCCGACTCTGGCTATTGGAGGAATTTTATTAACGAGACAATTACGGTATCCACTACCGATTTTAGAGTACCCAGGTACTAGTATACTATATTTTGGTACTTTTACGAATACTCGACTACCAAAGTAATTTGATCGATTACTCGAGTAATTTGATTCAGGGGCACGAAATAAATCAGCGGGAAGATGTCTGTCTCATTTTTTTAAAATGAAATTATTTCGCGCGAATTTAGTTCAGTTTTTAAAAGTTAAATGTCGCATATTTATTTCTAGTTAGTTTTTAGTTTTCATATTTAGTTAACGTGTAATGGTTAAATTCAAATTTGTCGTCGAAATTAATTCAGTTGCAAATTAACTTAATTCCGCCACTTAAATTGAAAGGTTGAAATACAAATATTGTCATCGATGTGAAAGGAATGTAACTTCTTGAAATGAACTTGAACTAAAATGCTAGCCATTATATCTTCTCAAATGTACTAAAACGAGTATTAGATCAAGAAATATTAAGATGGATTTAACATCTTCAAATGAAACTTAAAATGTTCACATACTTTAATCTTCATGAAAAGATAGTAAAAACATATTGGATTACAAAGAATGAAATAAATTTAACATCATGAAATGATATTGAAATGTTACACATACCTTTCGCGTCGCCTTTATAGAAGAGTACTATAGAAGGCTTATTCGATTACAAAAACTTGAAATAACTTATTATTGTGAAAGTAGTATAAATAAATTAAATAAACATCAGTTTTTAACAATGAAAATAGTGAATTTAATTCATAATTAAAAATGAATTAGTTTCTCGACAGATTGGATTAATAATTAAAACTAAATAATTTCCTATAAAAAAATGAATTAATTTCGCGTGAATTTAATGCAAATTTTTAAAAAATCGATGTCGCGGAATTAATTTTAAATCAAATTGTTTAGTTTATTAATCCAAAGATCTATGATCAGGGATAGATTCTTTGAAATGACCACTTTTAAAACAACTGTTAAAATTGCGTTTTAATGGCCAAATCTACCATATTTTGATATGAAATCACAAAAAAAAAATGTCATTTGTCACATTATCAGAATCTAGCCTTAGGCGGGGCAATAAGGCATGCACGATAATCATTTAAAGTTTACCCGGGCATTAAAATAAAAAATACTCGACTACCTAACCGAGTATTTTGCAACTCGAGTAATTTGGATACGATAGAGCCAACAATCTTAATTTCTTCTTATGGCTATTTTTTTTTTTTTTTGAAAGATTTAAAGTTGCTGCGGTCGCACTAATAGTTGTCTGTGCTAATTAAATAAACTAAACTAAACTCCTATGGCAATATTGCTAAAGTCGCTTTATCTTCGGTTATGTCTTTTATAGCTGAATGACATCGCTCAACATTCGTTCGTGACTTATTTCATTTTTTTTTTAAGATTCCTAAGTGCTATTTTTTTTTAAAAAACCAGTATTTTGCCATAACCAGCTCTTTGCCCTCTAAATCTATAACGTATATTTTTGATAGCGTTGTATCCTTCATCGGTGACCTTCTGATTAATTCTACGAAGCTAATAAACTACATAGAGGAGTTTTGAAATTTGGATTTTGCATTCCCGGGAAATATTCAAAACATTCCCGGGAAATTGGATTCCCGAGACCCAAGCCCTATTACACCTCTTCCAGGGAAATTCCCAGGAATTTCCCGGGCATTCAAATTTACTAAAATTACTATTTGCTTATTATAAAGCACAATTTAACTCTTTCAAATAATTGAATTAGAATTTTCATAATTACTTCGACTAATTGAAACTTTATTTGTTGCCGCACAAATTCTATTTTTTTTACTCATTTAATTAACCCTCCGCACTGTTTATCAAATTCATATACATATGTATGTAAATACCCGCGCACGAACTCCATAATTACCCTCTTGTTATTAAATTAAACGTTTCACTTGATGAAATGCCATTTCGTTAAATTCTCAAACACAACACCCATTATGTTTAATCGTTCGAAAACAAAAATTAAAAAATAAAAAGTAATAAAAATTCAATTGAATTTAATTTATTTATTTTTAAAATTTAACAAAAAAAAAAAAAAAAAAAAGTTTTTAATTTTAATTTATTTAGCAAATTTCCATTTAAATATTATATCGCGTACATTATTTTCTTTTCTTCTGTGTGTTGATTTTAGAAAAGCGAAGAAGTATAAAAAATAAAATAAATAAAATAAAATTAACAGTTGTTTGGAAAAAAAAAAAAAACGAAAACTGGAAAAACAACTTTGAAATAAATTAAAATGCAACGATTTAAATTTTTTATTTATTTTTTGTATTTTGTATTTTGTACACTCGACGAGTAGTATTACGACTTGAATTGGAAAAATGAAAGATGGAAAAATATTTTCCATTGTTTTTCTTATGTCTTTCTTACATCACGTAATTTTTGACACAAAAGTTTACTTTCTTATTTAACAATGGTAAAATAAAATAAAAGATGTTTGTTATATTTATTTATTTAATTTGATTGGTACCAGAGCTTTTATTTTTGGTTGTTGTTTTTCAAAAATATATAAAACTTTGTCATTTGTTTAGTGCACGGTGGTGGTGCTAATTAAGCTGGCACAATGGTGATAAACAAAAAAAAAAAAAAGTTTTGTTCGAAAATTTTAATAAACAGAGTTTGGGCGCAGGGGGTAGTTAAAATCAAAAATTTCGGCAGCGAAGACAAATTTTATTCAAAAAAGTTAAATATTCGTTTAAATTAGGTTAACACATTGGTTAAAAGTTTGTTGTTGAACATCGTTTATGACTTGGCTGCAAATTTCTATGTCCCATATTTATTTAAAATTATGCTTTAAGAGATTGGTAATTGAAATTCGTAATAAATAAAAACAAAACATAAATTCGAAATTTAAAAAATTTCAGCAAATATTTTGTTTTTTTAATCCTTCAATCTAAATAAACATTTATAAATTGATTTATTTACTTCGTCTCGTAAATGAATAATATGTCGATTCAAGATTGAATCTTTGCCATATAAATATGACATATATCCACCCTGTTTCAGTCTACATTGAGAAATAAAAAGGAAATAAAATTGTGTTTAACAAACAAAACTCTGCTGAAAGATCTCCCGTCGTGTTTTAATTTATTTCTATTCAAAATCTCATTTCTTTTTTATTTATACATACATTGGTTTAATGAATAGGCCTTTATACATTTCAATTGATTTGACAGATTTATAAAAATGGTTACCTTTGTATAGGCACACCGGAGAAACAAAAACATTACAAACAATTTCCTAGCTTGTACACTAAAGAAATCAACTTGTAACATTACAAATTTAATAACAAATTAATTTCATTTGAATACTAAAAAGTATATAGCTACTATTAGGTATACTTAGTATGTACTAATAAAAATATCGAAAATGTTGTAACAAATTTTTTATGCTTGACTGAATTTTGTTATTTTCTTGATCTTTTCTCACACAACACATAAAAACATCCTTTCACCATCGTTACTGTTTTTTTTTTTTTTCGATTTACCTGGGTGGGTTACCTATTTTGTTGGTTGGTTATCCATTCTATATATCTTACTATATTGTAATATTCAGGATACTAAAGGAAATGATAAGAGAGATAAAATTAAAATATTATTATTGATAACAAGTTGCTTTTTTTATTAAAAGGATTGCATAAAATTTCTGTATAGTTGGTGTAGTTTTCTTCTACACCCATTTCTTTAATGTCTTCTTCGGTTTATGAATAAATTTGAATACTATTTATCATGTTGTACCCATTGAACCAGAAATATTAGTTTATAAATTATGTATCTTATTTTTACATAGCTGAGATAAAAAAAAAATTGTACAGCTCAAGAATATTTTATTTAGATGAATATATAAAATTAATTTTTACAGGAAATGAGCTTGTTAAGCTTGGTAATAATTGATTGTTGGATACAATAAATTCCGTTTAAACGTTATCTCAAATATATGTAGGTTATATGGGGCAAGTTAATTTAATGGTATTAAGAAAATGTGATATGTTACTTGCTTAGAGAGACTAGAGTATATTGCACTTTGAACGATGTTTGTATGTTATATATGGTAAACTCCATAACTTAAAGGTTTGAAATAAAGCAAAATAGGAAGCGTCAGTAATAAAATACAGTAACTGTGCCAAATTTATCTAGAATTGAAAAAGAGAATCAATCCAAAGCATTGCGTAGAGCAAGGAATTCTTAATCTTCATTCTTCAGCTAGAAAAGAAGCACGACTAGAAGATGTAAACAGAAGCGCTCAAAATGGGAACCAGTACGCAACTGGAAACGATAACTGTCCAATGTTCTTAACGGTACCACTCCTGAAGTGGAAGCAAGTGAAGAGGGAAAATCACAACAGCTTTAAACAAATTGACTAATATGATGCAAAGCTTCATGGTGATGATGGAGAGAATAAATCCACTAAAATTAAATACCACTCTAAGAAGACAAACTATCCCGGTCTGCATGTTTATTTAGAAGCATTGAATTGTAATGTGAATAAAAATATCGACAAATTTTATGAGACATTACTGCAAGGCTTTGAACTCCATTTGCCTATTTCCAACCAAGTATTCACCCTCCTTAGTTCGATGACCTGCTTATAATTTTAAAAAATCGAAAATATAAGCCGTATAAACTAAAATGATGAAATCAAGTTTGGAAACGGACAAGCTGTTCTTTTTTACAACACAGTGAGGAATTTGATGTCGATTTCAAATTTAAGTACAAGTCCTATTTGGCTGGCATCCAAAAAAGCTTTAAAAATATTTTTGGTCTAAACGTGAAATCAAGTGGTGCCTGGAAATATTTCCTTCAAAAATATCAGCACTTCAAATGCCAAAGAGATAGCAGACATGATTGCTGCATTTTTTCAATTTGTCTATTGACCAACCGCTAGTACCAATTACTTCGATAGAACAAGCAATAGCAACAAATCAATCACTCCTCCTGTCATTCTAACAGCTTTGGAGGGATTTGGAGATGAATGTTTTATAAATGCGTTGTGCAAACAGTTTAATCATTCTTTAACAACTGCTGTGTTTCCCGTAAAATGGAAAATCTCTAAAATAACTCCTATCTTTAGGTTAGGCAAACGGGATGACGTCACATATTACAGAGGAATACCAACTCGTATCATCAATTACTAAATTATTTGAACTAGTTGTTTACAACTGTCTCTCATCTCTTAACGAGATGGCAGATCAGTTCAACAACCATATTATATGAGTGCCCGGCATTTCAATAGTACAGGGAATATAAAATCCGACGAGCTGGCTCGGCGTAGCACCATTGGCCATATTACAAAAAGTAGAAGGTCTATTGGAATGCCTCTTACTTTATGCAAACTATTGTTTCAGGAAGAAGCTAATAGGCTGAGGAACGACAGATGGTCAAATAGTTCCTCATGCGTAATAACTCATCAGGTCAGACACAAACTGGTACATAGCTATACCACAATTTATTAATTCTACAACTCATGACTGAGGTGCTCCTGAGCTACCCATCCATATTATCGACTCCTGATCTGAACCATAATTCAATTCAGAGGTTTATCAGTGGTATTAGGTCGTGTTACGAAAATGTGTGTGGGGTGTGAACGAATCCAAGTCATGAGTTTACGTTTAACTTTTCTGGCGGTAAATTAATTTTATATCTTATATTGAAATCAACATTTTATATTCATTATTATGTAATCGAAAATACAGTAATAATAGTCAACTACCGGTATAACAAACCAACAACGATCTGTATTGATTGTGCGGTAATTCATCCTGTTAAGTCAGTTTAACATTTTGTACGAATTTATAATAACAGAAACCTCTAAAACAAAATTTTTGGTTTTTTTCAATGGTGTTTCCCATAAGTATACTTTTCTAGCTGAATAAAGTAACAGTGATTTTTTTCAATAGTCTGATGCCTTCCCTTCAAAACACCGCTTGAGATTTTAAGAACCGGTCAACCGGTTGAAAATTTACAAATTGTTATAAAAAAAAATGAGCTTTTTGTTGATTTTTCCGGATTTTTCGAAAAAACTATCAATATTTGTAAGAAAGAAAGTCAAACCTAAAATAATTCAAAATTTATAGCTGGAAGGATGGAAGGACGGAGAGAAAGACCGATACAACATTTTTTATTGATGTTTTGGAGTCCTGGAAATCTGGAGCAACATTTTTTTTTCGTAATTACAAAAAAACAAAAAATTACAGATTTGATGAAAGTCTTATAATATATCGGACAAATTAGTCTGGTATCGGGTATTTAAAATAACACTAAAATACCGGTATTGGCAGACCTATCCGGAAGCCGAAGGTAGCCAAAATGCTACATACATACAATACACATGACATAATCCCAGAGCATCTACGAGTAGTGAGATACTGTATATCGATTGATTTATCCATTAGGCTTCATTTAATATTATCAATTTATTATACAAATTTTAATAAAAAATTACAAAAAAAACGTCGCATTATGGATTATTTAAATTTGTATACTAATATGGAAACTCAATTGAAAGCAGGCATTATGCATTTGTTTCCAATCTGTACTATAATGTGCGACGTTTAACTACACGATAAATGCTTAACTCGCATTAAAAAATAATTGTTTATAAAACACTTCGATCGTGTAGTTAAAACGTCGCACATTACATATAATACATATTGGGCACAAATGCACAATGCCTGCTTTCAATTGTGTTTCCAAATTAGTATACAAATTTAAATAATCCATAATGCGACGTTTTTTTTTGTTGTAATTTTTTATTAAAATTTGTATGATAATTTTAAATGAAGCCTAATGGATAAATCAATCCATATACACTATACAGTATATCACTACAACTGCATGTCATTCATCTGCTCTGATCAGGAAACCTATACAAATTTATGCCGGAAATTATGATGTTTTTGCAACAAAAAAAAAAGAAGAAATTTTCAAACCGTTTGAAAATGGAAACACAATTCTTTATTGATATTCGATAATAATGTATATACAAGTATGTTCGAGTTAATGCAAATATAACAAAAAAAGCTTTCATAAATTTTAATCAATAGTGTATTTTTATAATAATAAATATGTCAGCTGAATATATATGTATATATCAGCTTCTGATTTTTATTAACTCAGCACAATCAAACTGTAATTATGTTGGAATTAAAAAAAATGTTTTATTTTTTTATGTACATATTATACTCGTGTACTTGAACTTTAAATGTAATTTTATATTTTTCATTAAATATTCAGTCATTTTATATTTTAATAATGGAAAATTATTTATGAAATATATTATTTATAACTGTGTATTTTTCGAGTGCTCAGGTGAGAAGTTCATTTCCAATAAAGAACAGGTATTCTTTAATTCAGCAAGCTTGTGACTGCTTATAAATTTTGGTTCTTTCATAATTTTGGAACACAATGATTTAATAAGGGCGAAGTAAATTCAATTTTGTTTTTTGAAAGCTTCTAAACTTTTATGGATTTAAAAGCTTTCAAATTTAAAAGTTCGCTCCTCGGTTTTCTAAAGAGAAAATGCTTTGCCAATATTTCTATTTTGTCTAGGTGTATTCATCGTTTGATTTATTTGGATTTTCAGAATTCTGAGACCTCATTCTATCGTAGCGCCAGGCTCACAATTTGTTAATTAAAATATCGTTAAAACTCGATAAGCTCCAACTATCTAACCGGAGTAGACGAAACAGCAAAAAGTTCACAAATCTGTGGCTTTAATATGATCGCCACCCCTTAACAAAAATTAAAAATATGTGCGAAACAAAACTGGGATAATACCTAGTCAAAAGCTCTAAAGCTAAGTGAAAAGAGAAGAAAAGGAGAATTAAAATTGTAGCTTTTTTCTAGACCTTTAAATAACATGAACATGATACACTAAAACTTTTGATTTTCACCTCAACATGGCGATTACGACAGCTAGAAGTGACAAACCGATGTATTTGCTACTAGATCCTACAATGGTAAATTTGATACCTAAACTGATAGGAAAAAAAATGTTTTCATCATGGTTATAGGAGTGGTACAGAAATCTTTACTAAGATATATTTTGCATATTATAAATTTGCTGTAAAATGTTAAAAATAAAAAATGAAAAACTCAAGGCTCCAATCCCAAAATAATAATCTCCAAATTTAATTTCGAGAAACAGTGCGGAGAACACGAGCCAATTTTATTTAATTCGAGCAGCATATGAGCTTTATGATATAAGGAATATACCTGAATATACCGTGGATATTTCTCATAATTTTTTTTTATGAATCAAAAAAGTCGATTACAGGCTCTAAAACAAAAAAATATGAAGCTGTTTAATAATTTTCACACAATGTGTAGCTGTCTACCAAAAATTCATTAAGAATTTACCTTAACGATCACGCCTAAACATTTTTATTTTAATAACAAAAATTAAAAAGTTTCGAAAAGCCTGACCTGCCCAATTTATTAAAATTTAGGCTCATATTTGGTAATAACTCTGAGAGTATGGAGAAGCGATATAGTGCAGTAACGGTTTTCTAAACATGTTGAAATTTCAAAATTTTTTTCGAACATGCTAAACCGGTTTTGAATAACAAAAATGACTTCGGAAAACTCAACCCGTCCACTTTATAAAAATACAAGGCCAAACCCGGTGGTATCTTAGTTATCCATTTTATGTATAACTACACTTTTCCAGTACACTTACACTTTTTTGTGTCCAACAAAATAAAAAAGCTTCGACATGTTTGACGATATTTTGAAAATGATAAATGACTAAACCGGTTAAAAACCACGACTGCACTTTAGTGAGTTCTTTAATTGAAACTCAGAGTACTAGTGGCGTAACTACAAATTTCGAGCCCCATGCAGATTTTTGGACTCCTAAACATGCTTCTTTCAAATCTATGAACAATTAAAGCTTTAAATGAAAAACTTAGTTCTTCTATTGTCTAATCTCGCATTAATTAAAAGAATCTGATTTCAAAAGTAGATGACATGAAACATCTTGCAACTCAATGCTTTGACGATGTCTAAATATATCGATAAAACATCACAAATTTTGAATTTAATTTGAAAAATATCAAGAATTTCGAAATAATTTCAAAAATGTCGAATTTTCATAGTATTTTGCATATTCTTAAAAGTTCTCAAATATCGAATTAACCGTAAGTTTTGTTAAAAAATGGTATAAGCATAAAATATGTAGCTGTCAAAATTGTAGTTAATTTTGTTAATTAATAGGGTTTAAACTTAAAACTTTTAATGTTGAGACTTTTGATACTTTTAGGTTTTTGCTAAATGTTTTATGTAGATATATGCAAAAAATCAAGAACTTTTAATTTTATAAGCTTTCAAATAACAAAGCTTTTTTAACCAAACCATTTTACTCAGAAGTGTGATTTATTAGTAGGATTTTGGCTAAAATTTAGAATATTTGATCTTAAAGTTAATCAATAATCATCAAAAGCTCTTTTCAAACCAATCCACTTTTTTTAGTACGAAACTTAATATTATAAAGGCAAGTGGTATTTTCAGATAGATTTAGAATATTTGTTTTCAATGAGCTTTACGCTTGATAATTATTTATACCTTTTGGGCTTGAACTTAACATTTTGCTGAATTTTTATAATTTAAGGGTTTACTTTAAATGTTTTAAGAGCAAAAATTATATTTTCTAAAAAATGTAAAGCACTATTAGGTTTAAGAGTTTTTAATTAGAAAAGCTTTTTAAACTAAACATTTCACTCAGAAATTCGATTTTACATAGGGTAACGGAAATTAGGGATAATTTAGTATATTCGTAGTATTATAATATAATCTTTTGTTTATCGAAGCTTTTTTGGATCATATCATTTTACTCCGAAATTTGGTATTAAAGAGGAGTACGGAATTTTGGAATGAATTTAGAATATTTGTTACAATAAAAGCTCATTGATAGATAGAAATTAATACTATGTATTTGGGTTTAAACTTAACTTTTCTAAGACTTTTAATAATTTCATGTTTTATGTGCAAAAAATATATATTTGCAAGAAGTTTCAAGAGCTTTTAGTTTTAAGAGCTCTCACTTATCGAATTTTTTAAACTATTTATCACAAAATTACCCTTTGTAACGGAATTTTGGAATATATTTAGAATCTTTGTTTCCAATGAGCTTTAAGATTCTTTTTACTTTTCAAGTTTGAATTTAGCAATTTCGAGCCTTTTCATAACTTGAAGACTTTTTTAAAATGTTTTATTGCAAAAAATGTCGAACTTTTCGTTTTAGAAGCTTTCACGTACCGCAGCTTTTTAACCCAAATCATTTACTTTTTATTCTGAAATTCGATAGTTTAAAAGCCACCTTCTTTTGGAATAAATTTAGAAGATTTGTTTTCAATAAGCTTTAAGCTTGACAATTAATTCATCGTTTTTGGGTTTGAACTTAACATGTTTGAGGTTTTTAATAAAATGTTTTATGAGCATAAATTAAGTATTTGAAAAATTTGCCAAGAGCTTTAGTTTTAAGAGCTTTCACTTATTGAATATTTTTACACAAACCATTTTACTTCGAAATTTTATAAAACAAGGGGTAACGTAATTTTGGGTAGGGTTAAGCATATTTGTACTCAATGTAAATGTTCAAGAGCTTTTAGTTAAAGAGGTTTTAAAACCAAACCATCTGACTTTTAAATTTGATATTATAAAGGAAGGTTCAATTTTAGGATTAGTTTAGAGTTTTTGTGTTCAATGAGCTTTAAGCTTGATAATTTATTTATACTTTCTTGGTAATTTTTGAACCTTTCCATAAAGTTTTTTTTGGTAAAATGTTTTAAGAGCTTTCACTTATTGAGTGCAAAATTGTTCAAATGTAGATGAAACAGAACATGATTCATTTGAATGGCCTCAAATAAAACTAAACATCTTGCGACTCTATGCTAGTTCTAAATATATCGATAAAGCATCACAAATTTCGAATATATGTAATTTGAAAAATATCAAGAATTCCGAAATAATCTCAAAAATGTCGAATTTTTAATGTACCTATTTTGAATATTCTTGAAAGTTCTCAAATATCAAATTATCTGTTGTTATGTAAAACCAAAGGAAATTCTATACGTGCTAATCACCATGTATAACGTAAACAACCTACAGAAATTCGGAGACATATCGAAATGCTGGCATAATCTCAAGAAAAAATTTAAAAATCACCATTTACATTCATATGTGTAGCTCTATAAGTTCTTATAACCCAAAGCTAAGCACAGAACATTGCCTTACAAAATTCGAATAAACTCGAAATTCTTTAGAAATCTCAAATACTCCTAGGAATGTCGAAAACTTAAGAAATCTAGAATAAACCGCGGAACAATTTCGATTACCCCAGAAAAATTCGTAAAATTTCTATATTATGGGAATGCCGATTGATTTCGAACAATTTAGTGTGGATATTAATGAATAGTATCGGAAAGACTGTAAAAATCTAGAAAACCTACGAATATTTTGAAAACTTCCGAAAATTCGTGTAAATTTGGAATTAGTTGTCAAGCAACTTAATATTTAATACTACTAAGCAAGTTAAAGCTAAGCTCAAAAAACGATATGCAATAGAATAGCACCTCGGATCTTATCAGGTAATCTTAGGCTATAAAATTCTTGAATAACCTGACTGTTTCATAACACCGAATCACTAATTAAGCCTCAAATATCACGCATCGGGAAGCGAGAATTTCCAAAATCAGGAAAATCCCACCAAAAACCACCAAAAAAAAAAACACCGTCACTATTTGCAAAATTAAGTTGACATTTGCATTTTCCTTTTGTATTTAAATTAGTTTTTCAAAATAAACCGGTAAATTTAATTTTTATTTATCATTAACAGGCAATCAAAAGATATGCTAAATGAGAAACTATAAGTCAAACGAACGCTAATTGATTATAGAGACTGACTGGTTTGGCTCAAGTGAGAGAAACAAACATTTATTTTCAGTTGCGGTTATGAGTTTTTCTAGTTTCTTCTTGAGACATCGCAAGCTGCTAACACCAGCAGATTACTATATAAGCTCCCTTTTCCAAATCAAATTCAAGATTTTCTAATCAAAACTGGTTTGTAAAAGGCTGAATTGGTTTGACTAAAGGCTCAATTTGATTTGTAAAAGTTTGAATTTTAAATGCAAAACGGGTACCCTTGAAGTTACGCAAAACATATAATACAAATAAATTAAAGCGGCAAACACTAAAGTTGTTGTTGTAGAAAGCTTAGATTTCAAACGAGTTTTGATAATTTTCTTCTAAATTTAAATATCGGCCAGAACCTAAAGGAATTATTACTACTATGGAGTCAGGACAGAGAAGAATATGTTGAGCCGGTCTTAAGAAAACATTTAACAGCAACAGGAACAATTTCTTCTTTTACTAAAAATTAGAACACCGCCTTTTCCTAATAATTTCCTAGAAATATACCGTTCTGCAAATTTGAAAAGGTAACAGAACTATTTAATTTTAAATTTCGACTACACATTACGCCACTGCAGAGTACCGATGTGAAATCAGCCCAGACTTTCATCCCAGAAAAAAAATATCATCAGGCAACATCAAATTTACAACGTTATTCCAGCTCAACAAATTTATGATATAATTTACTCTAGTACAGAAAAAAAAATTTAGTTTAGTTTAAAACATATTTTGTTACAGAAAATCGCAAAAATTAAATTCTTATATTATACCGGAAATCATAGAAGAAAATTGAAATTGCATTATTTAACTTCATTAAGCATATCAAAAACATTTGCATGGTGAGAGCCGCACTATAATTGTTTATGTTAGTTAGTACTACAAAAATTTCATGCAACTGGATAAGGTTTTGCCCTGAGATGACCGGGATGTTTTTGTTCCGGAAACCACTCTGCATCTTGATATTATTAATGGAGTTAGATAATGCAATGCCTAATCGAATGACATACCGATAGTTTCGGGAAAAGAAACAGCTGGGTCAAATCCCGGTATTATGCTAACCTTAAGCCCTATTCTTTAAAATTTAATATTTTCTTGTATAGTTTCAAAAAACAAAAATTATTTTCTGGGCTAGAGTAAATTATATCGTAAGAAATAATGCTGGCCTGGGATAACGTTGTAATTTTGTAGTGTTGCCAGATGAGTTTTTTTTCTGGAACAAAAGTCTGGGCTAACTTCACATACATCTCAGCGATGTTAATGCATGTTAGAAATTACAAGTCTGCACCTGGTGACACCTTTAAGAAATGGTAACGATATTAGTCACATACCCTTCTACATAACCTTATTCGAAAAGTATCCAAACTATTAGAACGTATGTCTTTGCCGCTATAACTCAAAACTGGCATTTTTGGCATAATGGGTCTTTCGCAATCAAGTGCGATATGTACATTTTAAAAAACTGACACCAACTTCCATCCCTAATTAGCGCACACAATTTAAAATCCAAATCCTATGACTAAACAATTTTTCGGATTATTATGAAATATTCTGACGGTAATTGTTACAAATGTCTTATCAAAATGTACAAATCATTTTATTGAATTTAATTGGTAATAAAATTTTCATTTTAATAACTGGCAAAATATAAAATTGTAGGTACAATCATTAATTTTATGGTTGTTAATCTCTTCAAGACAGGAATTTAAGAAAGCAAACAGACACACGCACACACACACAGAATTAGCTTTTATGTTTTTTTTTTTATGTAATAAAAGTTGGAAAATGATTATTTCTTACTTTATGTATACCTTTTTGAAAAGAGTATATCAGACGAATTTTTTTATTTTTATTTTGTTGTTGTGGTAAAATTCCTTTTTTGTAAAATTATTATCGGAAAGCAGAGCACAAGAAATATTTTTTCTTTATTAACAACCACACTTCTTAATAAATTTTTGGTGCGAGCTATAAATCTTTTCTAGATTGTGTTTTTTTTTTGTGTATTTCAAATTTCAGCCAATTTTGCATTAAAATATATACGAGAGATACGAACAGAAAAATATTACGAAGGAGATGAAACACGCCTTTAAAATTCCTACATAATAATGTATTTCTGTGTTTTGTTGTTTAATTTTATTTTAATAAGACATGTTTCTTAAGTTTTTTTTGTCTTGTTGTAAATTTTATGATTTTTTGTTGTTGATGTATGCCGTAATTTTGGTTTCGTATTTTTTTGTTTTGTTTTGTTTCTTTTGAATAATACAGAATTTAAATGAAATAATTTGACTTATTACTTAAAAAAAACTAGTCTGGCGATAGTAAAGTGGCTTTTCCAAATTAAAATAAAAAAATTGTGTATTGTTGGTGTGCATACAATATTTCGTTATTTATTATTTTTGGTAGTTATGAATGAATCAGTATATCATTTCATCATTTTGAGTCATACGGTACAGAAATATTTAATTCACCCACATGCACTTTGGGCAATTAATCGATTCGGTGAAATGCGTGATGAAATATTATAAATTCAATTGAAATTGTGTGTGGTGTAAAGTACGCAGTGGGAAGCAATAAAATATATTTGACCTTAATTTAATGATATATGTACATAAAATGAAGTAATAGGATTGCAATTAGGGAGTATAACAGGACATATATTGTGTTTGACTTTGTCGACTGCAGCCTTGTTTTTCCAACAGAAAATTAGAAAACAGATTAAAATTAAACAAAACAGATTTAAATGGCTGCAAGTCCCAACATTGTTGCTGTTACACATTTCCGAGTAAAGTACACTCAATCCTCCTAAAACCATAGCGAGGTAAAAAAACATGAAGCGAAAATCTGGACAATTGCCGTTTTTAGATTTTGAGTGGCTAAGCAAATTCAAACGATTAGTTAAATAATTTTACGACGATAACCTTCCAATGACTTTTCAAACCACATCTAAATTTTAGGTGCTTGCGGAGAACTAAAATTGTTACGTTACATTGGAGCACCACAAATTTGTAAACTTAATAACTATTCTTTGAGGCTTAGAGTTCCTCGAATATTTCATTGTTCATTAATATTGTTAAATTTCCAAATATGTTTAAGAACTCGGCGATTTCATCTTGAAGGCCATCGAAACCTCACATAAATTATATTTGTAGTGTGGCACACAATATAAATCGAGAGAACATACTTACCCCCAAAAAAGAGATCGTGCAAAATATCGTTTTGTGCGAAACAACTATACCTTTTCTATTCGCGATTATTGGTAGTTTAGTAGAATCGAAAACAATTTGTATGTTGAGATAATAGTTGCATCGATTATTTTAGTCTGGTCACAAATAACATAAAGCCACCCAATTCAAAGTCACATTTCGGCAATTTGAAATATCTCTAAAATTCTCAAAAACGTCGAAAAGACTCAAATAACCTTAGGATTTTTAAAATTTTTAAATTACCTGTAAAAATCAAAACACTGAAAAATTACGAATGATTGCAACAGAGCGCAAATAATTAACCTTTAGTAAAAGACATAAATTCGCTTCTGGTGTTTTGAAATTCAGACCCTGATCTAGTTATTTAATAGTGTTTTTGAAATTACCAAAACACCAACTACAGCGGGTAAAAGTTGATTATAAACGGTTATTTACAATTCACATGGTGAAGACTTTCACCTTTACCTTTACCTTTATTTTTACCTTTACCTTTACCTTTACCTTTACCTTTACCTTTACCTTTACCTTTACCTTTACCTTTACCTTTACCTTTACCTTTACCTTTACCTTTACCTTTACCTTTACCTTTACCTTTACCTTTACCTTTACCTTTACCTTTACCTTTACCTTTACCTTTACCTTTACCTTTACCTTTACCTTTACCTTTACCTTTACCTTTACCTTTACCTTTACCTTTACCTTTACCTTTACCTTTACCTTTACCTTTACCTTTACCTTTACCTTTACCTTTACCTTTACCTTTACCTTTACCTTTACCTTTACCTTTACCTTTACCTTTACCTTTACCTTTACCTTTACCTTTACCTTTACCTTTACCTTTACCTTTACCTTTACCTTTACCTTTACCTTTACCTTTACCTTTACCTTTACCTTTACCTTTACCTTTACCTTTACCTTTACCTTTACCTTTACCTTTACCTTTATCTTTACCTTTACCTTTACCTTACCTTTAAAATATTACTTAAATCGGTTTTAAATAGTGAATTTTACGCCACGAACCAACCAATTAGTATTTTATGTAACATAAATGTGATACTCAAATATGAGATGAAACAAAATGTGATTCATTTCCATGGCCTCGAAAAAAACGAAACATCTTTTAATTTCAATTAGTTATTTAAAACCGAAGGAAATCCTACGCGTATAGGATTTAGAAAATATCGTAGAAACTCTGTATGATGCCTAAAATCTCAAACAATTTCAATAATATCGAAAAATCTGCTTAGTAATGAATAATTTCGAAAAGCCTGTAACAAATATCTAGAAAGCCGACGAACATTTCGAAAATTAAATAATAATTTAACAAATACTACTAAGCAAGTTAAGGCTAAGCTCAACAAAACGCTATGCAAAATTTTAATAAGTTACCCAATCTCCCTCAAATAGTATTGGATAATTTCGTAAATATCGAACAATTACCTTCGAATATGCTTTAAGATTATTGTATAAGATCGAACTATCAAATATACCTATTCTACAATCTCAAACATACTCGAATAACCTGACTATTTCGAAACACCGAACCACCAATTAAGTCTCAAATTCCGTTGCATAATCAATTTCAGTCGTTTACAACAAACAACAATGGTGTCGTTAATTTGAGTGCAGATGTTACACAAACAAAAAAATCTCGAGTTCCACCCATTATAACCAACAGTAATGCGGATTACAAAGAAAACTTCTGCAGTTGACATTAATGAATTTTTTTTACAATATTAGAGGTAAATAAAACAGTTAGATACGTGTTATTTGTCCTCTCTGATGTAACTGAAACGAATAAAATAATGAGCTTAAGGGAATTGGGATACCACCAATAAAAGTTAAGTTGGTCATACCAAAAAAGCTAATAACTCTAAAAAAAGCTTTGTACTCTAAAACTAAACAATAAATTATTTGATATGGTAATTGAATGATGGGAAATTGGAACAAATGTTACCAGGGGACCCACACAATGCCATCGGATTGTGATCACTCAGTACGCTCTATAAAATGCCCGCATAGAGATAAATATATTCAAATGAAAAATGGATTGCAGCATAACAACCAGTAAAAATCGACAGGCATTGCTAACAATTTCATGTTAAATCAAAGGGAGTTTACTGTAGCTTTCATTCAATTGGTAATTTGACATAATTTAAGCATGCCTTCTAAATCTAACCATATTCCAATTATATTTTAGATAAAAATCAAACTCTGAATAATTCTTTGTTTAATTCAACGGGGCGTTTTACGGTGTTCAAAGATATTGCTGGTTTATTAAAAAATTGTTCCACTCGGAAGAAACAGTTCAATGCTTTGGTTCAAATTGCTTTCAAATATGTAATAAATGAATAGTAGCCTTAATATTGCGCACAGCATTAAAGATAAGAAATTTGAACCAACCATATTGCTGAATGACTTAAATATAGATATATGTAGTTCTAGCAACAGAAACATACCTGAAGCCTTACTCACGTTTTTATTTGCCCAAATTGGACCGTATTAGATTGTGTGGCTATAATAATTAAATCTGATATTAAACATAATCTGATCTCCAGTTTAAATTTGGCTTCCATTGAATCACTGGGTGTTGTTGTTACTACTTCGAATAATTATAATATTAAAATATTTTGTTGCTACTCTCCAAAGTTTATTCTATCGGTTGTGGGTTGGCCAAAAACGATCGATGGAGATGGACTGGTTTTGGTTTGTCTCCGTAAGTAAAACATATTTTTAGTTTTTAAATTGGTATTTTTTTTTAAGTTTTAATTCCAAATTAAATTAAATTAAATTAATTTGGATTAAACTAGAGTAGAGTAAATTAAATTAAAGTAGTGACGATCAGTTAAATTAAGATTTGTGATAATTTGTTTTCCGTTTGATCAGCCAGGAAAACGTGATCAAACGTACTCAAAAATAAATAACGGTACTCTCAATTACTGTTAGACAGGTATTTTCGCATTACACGTATTGGAATACATATGTGTGATGACGAATTGTGTAAAATTTTCTTTATATTTATTAAATGCTATTACTTGGAGAAGGGAATTTTTTTTTTCTATCTTTGTTGTATAAAAAAAAAATAATGAAAAGAACATGTGTTATAAAAATGTACATTGGGGTAATTTAATTATACTAAATACATATAATGAATCTCATAATGATGTTGAAGAGCGGCGCAGGCGCGGCGTGCACTGTAGCATCTCGTAGAACTATAGGCGCGGCGTGCACTGTAGCATCTCGTAGAACTATCCGATAAAAAAAATATAATTTTTGTAAAATTTATGAAAGTAGTTTGTAGATAAACTTAACAAACTATTTATTTCATTACAAAACAATAAAAAAGTCATGATTTGAAAAAAAAAATCGTTTTTTTTGCATAAATTTTGCACTTTCTTTTGATTAAATCAACTTTAATTTAAAAAAAAGGATTATTTTAATCCATAGAATACTTTTTGAGTTCTCCAGCACACAAATTTCATAAACATGGTTTTGAGAAAAACGCGTTTAAAATTTCCGAACAAGGAAAAAGGTTGATGAAAGTTTATCATTGTGAATTCACCTGTACTTTTAAAAGCCGTTATTTCGTCTTTTTTGCTTTTGAGACATATTTTAAACCGCTACGCGAAGCTACCCCCTTAATGTAATTTGGTTGGCAACTTTGAGCTGTTGGTATTTAATGTGTTGCTAATTAGTTTAAACTGTTGTGCAGTGGGTATTTAACGATATAATATAAAATAGCGAAATATTTAATTTAATGTTAAAGGTATTTCGGTAATTAACTAATTAAGCTATAATTTTGCAAATTATTATATGGTTTCTAGTTTTAAAAGGTTTTAAATTCGAATTTTAGAATTTCTCTAAAAATGAAGCAATTTTATTAAATTTTTGTGTTGGAATATTTAGTTGATAATCTGGAGCGATATTTTTAATATTTATTATTGGATTTTAAGGTTTAGATTGGTGAAACCGGTCGCAGCTAATTATTTATTTATTATTAATTGTTTATTTTTATACTCGAATTATTTAATTTAATTTAGTTTGGCAACTTTAAACTATTAGCTGCTTCAAGTTCCAGATTAATTTAAACTGATTTGTTGTGTTATTTGGTGGTCAGGTTGCTGTGTATGCAGGGGGATAAACACAAGATTCGCTTCATGTGCCGTAACTGCATGCAACTTCAGCAAGTGCTCACACTGCCTCTTCGTGGCGGCCACTAGAAACTACTCTGAGAGTAGGCTAAAGTGTGAGGGCTGTGGTCCTTCTACAGAAGGTTGGCGTTGGGTTAACAGCCCAACCTGTAAACATTTTTTTGTTACGAAACCTCAACATGAGCCTCGGATATTTTTGGATTCACAACAGCGACCTCGGACACGATGTAAGGACAATGATTTTAAATTTGGAACAATACGTACTCAGCCTAAACCGCCCGGAGAGCCTCCATCAACTCTAAATCGTCAAGGCTGAGATGGCTTGGGCACGTACTACGTTCACAAAATCGGACCACTAAACAGGCCTTGGAGTCAGCACCAGCGAAAGTAGGACCTCGTGGGAGACCACCTACCCGATGGATGGACGACGTTGAGAGGGACCTGCACACACTCGGTCATTGTGTCTGGCGTTCTCTTGTGGAGGATCGAAATATTTGGAGGAGCATCGTTGAGGCGGCCAAATCCCTTCATGGGATGTAGCGCCAGCGGAAGAAGAAGAAGTTGTGTTATTTCAGCACGATAGAGTAATAAGCAACTAATTATTTTATTTTGATGTTGGTGATATTTCTGGGATTATCTAATTAATTTGTCATATATGGGTACAAATACGACTATAATGTTGATGTATACCCAAATTATTTAATTTAATTTTATCTAGTATGGATAACTTACAGATGTTATTATTTAATTTATTCCAGATATAATTTTAAATTATTTGGCAGTGGAATTGCTAATACTGGTCGATAGCTAGTTAAGCTAGGGTTTCAAATTTGTTAGTTTTTAATTTTAGAACTTTAGTTTAAAAAATATTATAAGACAAAAGATATTTAGTATTTAAAATTCATAATTTAGAATTACAATTTTTATGCATATCGGATTTCAGATTATTTAGTTAATGATTAATTTGCTGGCTTTCAATTTAGATGACGAATTGAATTTAATTTTTTTATGGGTGTTAAGCGACGATTTTAAATAAAGAATTAATGGTTAATTAAATTATGTAGGTTTTGAGTTTCACTAAATTGAATAAAATTAAATTAATTTTTATTAAAATTGAATTGAAATATATTAAGGTATTTAAATTAAGATTGATAAATTAATAAATAATCGTTGAAATAATTTTAGCTTAGAAACACCTGATAAACTGGACCAAGCTGCCATTGGATGAGGTTGTAGTTGGTTTAATTATTGTTATACAAACTATAATGTTAATAAATCATCTTAGAGAATTAAATTTATTCTTAATTAATTTTAGAATATTTATTATAAAGGATTAATGCAGATTTTAAATTTAAGAAATTGTTAAAGAACCTGAAATAGCTGTCCAGAAACTTAAGCAGTAAATTGACTTGAAATTGTGTTGTCTTGTGCTAAATAATTTACTTAAAATATACTACTAACAAATTTTACTAACTATCAACTACTTAGGTGTCTGGAACCGGGATGATTCATTGTTACTAACATACCTCTCCTTTCCTTTGGTTTTGTTATTTGCAAAGGGTGTACAGAGGGGTTCGTATCATTTGGGGTCTTGCTTAGGCTTGGTCGTACATACTGATCAATCAGTCAATCAACTCTCCAAAGTCTAATCTATCAACTTACAAAAATGATTTAATTAAACATATAGGGCGTGATGAATTATTTATCATTGGTGGAGATTTAAATAGCCGGCATTATACTGGAATTGCCTTCAGAGTAACAAACGTGGTAATTCACTCATGACACAGTAAATGAAAATGGGTTTTGTTCAATTATAGCGCCCGAAAAACCAACTCATTACCATACTAGAGGTAGTCCTAGTATTCTTAATTTACATATTTATTGTTCATAACCTTATTTCGGTCAAGAAGGTTACAACTCTCGAAAAACTAAATTTCGACCAACTACCTACACTACACCAAAAAATTAAAGGAACGCACATTTTTTTCAATGTTTTTAGTGTTTTTTGAAGAGCTGTGTCTTTGTAAAATACGGTCGTACAGAGATGAAGAGAAAAGCATTTTAAAGCTTCATATCTCTAGTTTGAGACTTTTGAGCTAAACATTTTTGTGAGGTACCGTAACAACCGAAATATATTTTTGACAAGTCGGTAAATTCTTCTGATCACATGCAAATGTTGAAGCCAACCAGAAATAAATTTAAATTGATGAATTCGTCTGTTTTGTTAGGGGGATAACCATTTGGAACAATTTAGACATTAATATTAGAAGATCTAGTTCCCCGGTCATTTTTAGAGATAAATACTTTTAACATTTTAATTTTACTCTTTAACAGTTTACTTGTAGTCACTTCTTTTTTATACTATACATTTATCTTAATTCGTTAGCCAGCAGTGATGTAAAAGTATTTTTCTTATTTTTTTTTTATTGGGTTCATGATCATGTTAATTAGTGGTAATGGCAATTAGTTAAGTAATTGGGTGGCATTCTAGCATTTAGAAACACTTTTTTTGTATTAATGGAAAAAGTTGATGAGTCAGAAATTCTTATCTAAAATCTTATACAAAATTCTTGAGATTATTAATCGCAAATGGCCAACTAAACTAGAAACTCTAAGAAAAGGTGCCAAACCATACTGGAGAGTATAATATTCAAGTTAAAAAAAAAAACTTTTATATTCCGCCATTGAAACGTGATGAACGCGCTAGTCACCCTAGTTTGTATCTAAAAACTGAAAAGGCGGGAAAATTAGCTCAAACATTTTTTGCAGCGCACACTTCAAACTTTCATTGCCGAACTAACATTTCACTAGCTCATGATAATGCTGTGCTAAATACTACACTAGTAGATATGAGCATTTGAATCAGCACTATTTTAAACACATTTAAATTTCAGTTTAGCGGTTCGTTAACCATAACACAAAATTAGCTATATCATTTGGTGCTGGTCAAAAACTCAGTATGAAACCCATAAACCAATAATTTACAATTTAATTTTGAGAAAACTAATTTCATTTAATTTTTTAAACAAAACTGAAATCTATATACATTATAAATGTCATTTCCCATTCATGTTTTTCTACAACTTAATTGTAAAAAAAAATATCCCACCGAGTTATTCTTATTTCAAACACAATAACCAAACCATTAAGTTATAAATGATGCTTGAAACATGCATGACCACTTGACAACCACTATACATACAAATATGTACATATATAGGTAGTAAATTTTATGTAAAGTCATAATAAAAGCAAAAATTTTATTCATAAACACAACAAAAAATCAAAGTCAATGTTGTTTATGTGTCGGTCTAAACATATTATATAGATATGTTAGGATATACGAACTACATTAAGTTTATACGTCTTTATATGCAAGCGTTATATCGATGAAATTCATCTTAAGACAATCATATATAATCATAAAATCCAGTATACGTCGATTCAACCGGAAATGATTTTTTTTTATTTTTATTCCAACTTGATTCTCTCGTTTCTTATATTTATGGGTACAAACGTAAATATATAAGCAACCAAATAAGATGTTGTATTTATAAAAAATGAAATGAAAATCGTATTTAAATTAGAAATATTCTCATATAACTAATGAATTGAATATACATAAATAATTTTATTAAACATTTTAATTTTTATGTTTATTATGTTTAAGTTAATACGAGATAAAAAAGCCGCAATTTATGTATATAAACGTACGCATATATTTTCATTGCATTCAATTGATCAAGTGGGCGGTTTAATGTTAATGTCGGCTTACAAAAAGGTCGTTATTTAAACACTGTTATTAGACATTAATTTTGCTCACATCATAGATCTCATCAACATAGTTACAAAATTCATAGGATATGTTGTATAATTATATGGATTGCCATTAATGGTGTATACCGAAATATTTGGCAATTATCTATTATTTTGGGTTCCCAACATTCGGAATTTAGATTTGAAGTACGCGTCAATAACCTATCTAAATATTTATTGTATGTACATACAAATATTTACTTTCTATATATACATAGTTCTCAACAAATGCTTTCATAAAAATATTATGTTCTGACCAGAAATTTTCTAAATTAACTCGATTATGCAATAGAAATTTTAGTTTCAAGTATCCACTTCTATCTATTTTCTATATACATAAACTAGAAGATAATCAAAACAATACCCATAATGCAATTTTATCCAGAAAAATATGAATTATGGTTAACAATAAAGTTTTTTATGATTGTAAGAAAACAATTATTATACCCCTTCATCGTATTTAACTATTGGAAAAATATTGGAAAACTTTTTATTTGGATTTTTTAATGGAACAAGTAGAATTTTTCAATAAAATTGTTCCAGAACTAATATTTATGTAATAAAATCAGATATTTACCAGAGATTTCGGGTTTTCTATTTGACTGGTCAATTATTATAGAATACAGTAAAGCATAATGTATATAAAGCTACATTTTTTGGCACAATAATCTTATTATAGGCGGTTCCGGCCTTACTTGTGATATCACATTTCATGTTTTACATTTTTAACAAATATTTTATTGTGTTTGAATTACGAAAATATATATTAAGCTTTTTGAATTTAGTGTACAATTATTATTGAACTGGATTTTATTACATAATTGAAAGACCTTCACTGTTTGAATATTTTCGACCCTTACTCGGAATAGTAAATTTTGTAAATCCCAGTTCTTTAAATTAATTTAGTATAAATTTAAATTTAATTTATTGCAGTAGTTTTAAATATTTAAATAAATTAAATTTGGTGAGAATTTAATTGCGGCAATTTTACAGTGAATAATATAAATAACGAACTATCATTTCACCATAAGAATATGGAATTCAATAAATTGATTAACATACGGTGTAAATACGATAAATTTAGTTAAGCTTTAAATATTATATTTAAAAAGATAAATTTTAAGGTAAATAAGAGTTTTAAGTAAATTGACTTTAAAACTAATTTTTTTGAAGTTAATATTTCCTGACTTTAAAAATTCTTACAAACATTGTTGTTATTTTTGTTGTGAATCTTGAGATGAGAATGTTTCTCAACTAACAAAGTGCCACAGAATGTCTTAATGTATCTAAAATCAACCTAATAAATGTGTGTTTGGACCAGCGCAAAAGTCATTCTCATATACATATACATATGTAATAAACCCATTTTTGAGAATGTTTCTGAATTCCTCATTAACCAGCAAGACTGTGGCAAATTGTCATCTCGAATTAAAACTAGCTGACCAACGTTAATATTCTATTGTTTTTAATTTTGCCATTTGACATAGTAAAGGGATAGTGAATAGTCTGCATTGATTAATGACAAATCTGGCTCGACAATTGCAGTTTTCGGCCACGCATCAAAATCAGTAACATGTTTTATTGATTTTATGTTTAACTTCAATAGTCTCCCTCTTGTGGTAATATACCGCGAGTTGCGTAATATGCGAGATTTTATTTCGACGACACATGATGCCACTGGTTACGGCTAGTGCTACTAAGAATCTTAGACGTACGGTTTGCTATGTAGAATTTCCAAGACTTGGGTGGTTTGGATAACCAATCCAATGTAATGGTTGAATCAGTATAATAATACATTTTTCCCACTCAATAAACATAACGACCTCTTTACTAATTCTGATAATCGTACAAGTCCCTGTGGTCGGGGGGCACTCTCATGATTCGTAAAGTGCACCGAACGATCATGATGATATCCTTAGAATACCACCACAGCATCCACTGCTTGTCGTAGGAGGCGACTAAAATGGTTGGATCGCTGGGTTAATACCCAGCATCCGTAAAAACTTTTTATTTTTTTATTTTAACAATTATTTTAGTTCATATATAATTTTGCCCGCGTTCATTTTTTAATATAATTTATTTTTTGAAATTTTATTATTTTATTTTATATTTTTTGTTGGGTCGGTTTTTCAACATTTTTCCGTACAAAAATGATTTATTTTTGATATGAATAATAATAAAAGAAAATCCCCGAAACATGTCTCTTCGGATCGCGGGGCGAGGCATAATCCTCGTAAAGACACAATTAATAGCCTTAACATCCATTATACCAATGTCAGAGGTCTCGTGACTAACAAAAATTGCGCACATCAACATCTCGAATCACGTAAACCCGACATATTAGTTCTAACGGAAACAAAAGTATCGTCGAACATCTACGAAAACGAATTCTACTTCAAGCGCTACCAGTTCGAACAAGCTTTTGAGTTGCAACGTGGAGTGTGCATCTTCGTTAAAAACCACATACCGTACTCAAGACACAAAAAGTACGAAATATTTTCAAAAACCGCTCAAACTATTGTGCTTAAAATTTCTCTTCCTAATAAACTCATTTTTTTAATTAGCTTGTACAGATCTCCTAATCAGACGGATTCAGAAACGATTAGCTTTTTCGAGGGCTTATCAGAGAAATGTGACGATATTCGCAATCAACATCCCGAATGCGAATTAATTATGGTCGGTGACTTTAATGCCCACCATAAACAATGGTTGAATCACAAAGATATAAATGTCGCTGGGCGCCATGCGGAATGGCTTGCCGTTTCGCATGACCTCACACAGATTGTTAGTGAGTCCACATTTGAATGCCAAAATTCTAGAGGAGTTCATATTCTGGATCTCTGTCTGACATCAATCCCTCATTCCATGGAGGCCCATGTCGAAACTGGAATTGGAAATTCTGACCATAACTTAATAACCACAAAAATATCTGTCGAAACACCACTAGAATCTAGACAGCAGCCAAGGCGTCTTTGGCATTTTAATAAAGCTGATTTTGATGGTTTACGGTCATTTTTTCAACATTTCCCTTGGGAACGCCATTGCCTACATAACAACAACATCGACGACGCCGTTTCCAGTTTTACTGACACGGTCTTACAATGAATGAATAAATTTATACCCTCATCATTTTCCGATCCCAATCAAAATTTTAAAATATTTTCAAAAGAAGCCGCCAAAGCTGCCAAACAAAATAAAGCGGCACACAAAAAATATAAACGCAACGAAATTTCTTATGAGGAATACAAAACGATGCGGAACACCTGCAAAAAAATCTGTGGTAGAGAAGCAAAAAGAGCCGACAGCAAGAAAGCCAATGTGGCTTCCGAGTTGAAAATCTCCGATCGCAACTTTTACCACATGGTCGCATCGGTTGCAAATATTTCGAAAACATCTGTTTCAGCATTGAAACGTGCTGACGGCGCCTTGGTGGTGGATCCATATTTACAAGCTGACTTATTGGCGAGCGTCTTCAAATCGAACTCGACATTAGTTGTCCCAGATGGAATTAGACCTCCATTAATTCCATATTGTGGTTCTAAAATGAGCCCCGTCGTCATCTCGGAGGAAATTGTCTTTACTAATCTGAAGTCAATGAATGCAAACAAGGCCACCGGACCTGATGGAATTCCAGTTCGAATATTGAAGGAGTTTGCCAATGACTTGGCTCCAATATTATCTAAAATTTTCCTACTTTCATATAAGCAAGGTCACTACCCGAACGCCTGGAAGAATGCAATGGTGCAACCCGTGCTGAAACGGGGTTGTGACAAAACTGACCCTTCAAGCTACCGGCCAATATCAATTGTGTCAGCCGTCGCTAAGGTCTTTGAGAAATGCGTCAATCAACATATAGTTAAATATCTTGAAATTAGCAAACTAATTTCGGATAGACAATACGGCTTTCGTGAAAGCCGATCCACGACCGATTTCCTGACGTATGTCACGAACAAATGGAATCTCGCCCTAGAACACCACGGAGAGGCCTTTGCAATCGCCTTGGATATATCCAAGGCTTTTGATAAGGTATGGCATGAGAATCTTATTTGTAAACTTGTGGCATACGGGCTGGACTCGATGACCACAAAGTGGATTAAAAGCTATCTCAATGACCGAAAAATCAGCGTCGTGCTTAATGGGAGATCATCATCGACGCACTCCCCAAATGCCGGAGTCCCTCAGGGGTCACCTTTGTCACCGACCCTGTTTTTGCTATACATCAACGATTTGCTGGATAGCACTGTAAACCCTATCCATAGCTTTGCGGATGATGCCACATTGCATTCTTCTATTTCATTCGAGGCGGAGCCTAGCATTACAGATCTAAATAATAAACGGTCAGAAGTCGTAACTTCTCTTAATTCCGATTTAAGTACAATATTTGAGTGGGGTAACAACAACTTAGTACAATTTAACGAAAAAAAGACACAAATATGCACATTCTCACGTAAATAAAGTCGCAACGACTACCCATTTGTGGTAAAAAACCATATCCTTATGGGTTGCGACTCAATTCGACTGCTTGGTGTTCAAATAAGTAACAAACTCAAATGGAATGAACACATTGTTGCATTGGCTAAATCAGCTTCAAAAAAACTCGGGTTCCTGATTCGATGCAGAAGGTTTTTCAAATCGCATCAAGTTCTCCAGATATATAAAACCTTCATCCGACCATTTATAGAGTATTGCTGTCAAGTTTGGGGAGGTGCGTCTGGTACCACCCTCCACTTATTGGACAGGGTTCAACGCCGCGCTATCAGAATAATACGGAATCCCAGACTCACTCAAGAACTAGACAGCTTACAGCATCGCAGAGATGTTGCAGAACTCTGCGTCTTCTACAGATGCTTACATGGTAAATGTTCTGCAGAACTATCGGAGAAAATACCACCATTCGTTACAACAACAAGAGTAACAAGAGGAACAACCAATGCACATAGGTTTACGGTGAAGCTCCTGAAACCTCGAACTGAAGAAATCAAGCGCGAATTTATATACCGAACATCAAAAAAGTGGAATTCGCTAATACATTTCAAATTTCCGAAGGAATATAAAATGAATAAATTTAAGGTAGCTATTAATCTTTACTTGCAGGATCGCGCATTGGGTGCAGAAGCTCTGACAGTTACAAGGAGCTAGGACCGTTAATAAGTCCGTTCTGCACCCAATTAAAAAAATTGATAAAAAAAAAAAAAAAAAAAAAAAAAAGTAGGACAGCTGCATTCAATTTCAAACGTGGAATCGACATAGTTTTAACTGGAGTTACTTTCGTTTTTGCAGCAATTAGATTCATTTTAACGGTGTTATCCGCTACTACGCGTGAATATATTACCGCTACATATGCCTCCTTAGATGTGTCGGCGAATCCATGGAATTCCAACTATGAAGTTGCGTATATCCATCGGGGTAATTTAAGATTGGTTAATTCATTTAGTTGATGACGGATTATACACCATTCCTGTACAACGTTTTGAGGTAGTTTGTCATCCCAGCCAATGCCATTTAACCAAAGAGATTGGAACAAAATTTTTAAACGAATGGTTACAAGCGCGAGTATACCTAATGGATCGAAAATTCTTGAACTCTCGGATAGAAATAACCTCTTCGTGAACTTATTTGTATCAGGTAATGATAAACGGAAAAAGAAATCATCTTGAACGGGATCGTACTTTATACCGAGGACAGATATTCATTTGGAATCGTTCGTTATTTCCCAGGATGTCAGCTCTCGATTTTCTGTTTGAATTTACGCTAGTAATGCGGGATGATTCGAAGACGTTTTCGTAAATTCAATCCCCCTAGTTATGGTGTCTCCACCAGAAATCAAATCGTCCATGTAAAAATTTCGTTTTAAGATATTGGAGCCAAGAGGGAATTTGGAAACAAACTTTTCGGCTGGGTAATGGAGTGTTTGCGTGGCTAAATAGGGAGCCGGAGCTGTACCATAGGTTACGGTACATAAACGAAAATATTTGATTTTTGACAATTGGTTTTCTCGCCAAACAATCCTTTGGAAATCTCTATTATCTGGATGAACGAGAATTTGTCTGAACATCTTTTCAATGTCAAGAATTTCGATTAAATTGTCTTGGGTTGTTGAACCTACCAGAAGGTTATCATTTAATGACTTTCCAGATGCAGTTGTCGCGGTGGCATCGAAAACTAGATGGACCTTTGTGGTAGTACTAGAGGTTTTAAATACCGGATGGTGAGGCATATAATATATACTATCCTTTTGTTTCGTAATTTCTTGCTCTGGAACAAGTTCCATATGACCCAGTTTTAAATATTCATGTAAAAAGGTAACATAAGCTTGTCTAAGTAAATTGTCAGAGGTTAGTTCTTGACTGAGGCTAACACCGAGATTTGGCGGACTTTGTTTAAATGGTAAATTAACGCAAACACTATTATTGGCATATGCAACGCTGTCATGGAAAAATTTAACACATCTTGATTCACCCTCGTTAAAATTATGTTGGGTAAGGATTTCCTCAGTATCCCAAAATCGTTGGAGGGAATTTTTAATACTTGACCATTCTAACAATTCTAGGTTTAAATGAACATGCATGGAATTTAACCAATTATTGAGAGGCATATATGGTTCATTCAACTTAAATTTTCCTCCAATAATCCAGCCAAATCGGCTGTTGCGTGCGACTGGAGCCCCGTTCATATGGGCCACCTTGCCATCGACTAATGCATGGAACAGATGTTCACAGCCCAGTAAAACATCGATGCGCTTTGGTTTATTGAATTCGGGATCAGCGAGCGGCTTGAGAAGTGTGAAATATGAATTATGATCATCAATCGGCTGCATTGGTAATTTAGAATTATAGGTAAAATATATGCCTGTGTGGTAACAGTGTATTCGTGATCTACACGTGATCTGATTCTTAAACTAGATACGCCTTTGGACAATCCAGTCTGTGAATCGTTTAATGTTTCAATCGATATATAAACTTTGGAACTTGGGATTCCTAAATAATTAATACATCTTTCTGAAACAAATGAATGAGTCGAACCGGAGTCGAATAGCATTCGAAACTAAATCCACTTACCAAAATTGTCTTGATTTTCGATCTCAATTGTTGGAAGGATGGATACAGTGCACGAGGTGCTTCAATGTAATTGGCGATCACAGTTTTTCCTTGTTCTCTTATTGGATTCATAAAGTTTAGCGACTTGCGGAAGATGCAACGATGTATTATGCCTTTTATGGCATTTTTGACAGCTTTTGGAGTTCTTACATTGCGTTACTAGATGATCATCGAATAAGCAATTGTAACAACGGTTTAATTTTTCAATTAAATCTCGACGGGACTCGACATCCATATTACGGAATATGTTGCAGCTAAAAAATTTGTGGAATTCATTAGGACATACCGGACAGGGCGGCTGAGTAGCGATGTGAAATGAATTGCTTACCGAAGGTAACCTGGGAGAATTATGTCTAGGTTTGGAACTCGAATCCCCAAAGGCATTTATTATTTTAGATAAATACGCCAAAAATGCATCTATGGTAGGAAAATCGGTTTCGGAAGTTTCGTATTTCGAAAGTTGTCGACACTCTTCGTCTATTTCTTGGAAAATTTAATTTATTTAACGTCAAACTATAATTTTTAATTCAATTCCTCAGTGAAAAATTGATATAAAAAATATTTAGCTCTACCTACTTATATGGAGCAGCTACCGGGAGCTATTTTTATATGACGGCTCCGGATAGCGAATAAAAAACACAGTTTTAGTTGACCTAAGAGGTACCTAAATTTCTGAGCAGGCGACAGAGACGTATTTTCGTGGACTGTTGAAATGAAAATATCGTAGAACGGCTGCCATTGTTTACAGTTTCCATCAAAAATAGGCAATAATGGGCGCTTTCAGATCCGCAAACTGTTGGCATCATGTTTAGTGAAATCATTGCTAATTTGATTTGAATTACTAATAAAGTTCTTAAATTTCATAGCGTTGACCGTGATTTTACTCAACATGTTGCCAACTGTTTGGTGCTCTGAAAGCGCCCATAATGATAATCTCGGTAATTTAAAGTCGGATTTGAAATTATTAGCGGACATATATTGGGTGGATAAATTTGCAATTTCAGGAACTGTTTGAAGACTAAGCGACCGAATCAAACCTTGGATTTTCGTAACCAATGGTTAATATTGATCATCAATTTCATCCATTTCAAATTCTGCTTTAGGATTTTCACCTTTGGAACTAATAAAATTTGCTAATTTTGTGAACCGGCCTTTGATAACACTATTGCGTTTAACAAGAGCACCGACTAAGTCTATCCCATCATCGACAGGCATATTTAATTCAAACGAGTTTTGGTTTATGGCTTAAATTTATAAAACGGAAAATTTACGCGGTTCAAAAATATGAAATAAAAATATGGAAAAATATTACCTGAATTTATGAACGTATGTATGAACTGCTTTTCATGTGCTTAATGGATCTGGTTGTTAATAATTATATACTCTCCGGCTTCCATCGATGAAATTAATTATTTGATATATCTGTATTATTTGCTGATTTCAGGATTTCAGATGGATAACTTGTACTGTAACCGGAACTGTTATTCACAAATCAATTATTTACTGATTTGGTAATAGGTTAGGTTAGGTTGAAGTGGCTGCTATCGCACACTTAGGCCAGCAATGGCCCGTTGTGATACCACAGGATCCCATCTCCCCATTACTCCCGTTGAAACCAACCAGAGCTAATTATATAGCGTAATAAATCTCGCACTCCACAGTCCGCGAGTTCAGAAAGGCTGTCCATACCGTACACACCCAAATACTTATGCCTTCTGTATGATAGCGCCAGACATGAGCATAGGAAGTGTTCCAAAGTCTCCTCCTCCTCTTCGTCCATGCAACTTCTACAAAAGTCATTCGTCTGTATCCCCAGCCTTCTCGCATGCTCCCCAAAAAGGCAGTGACCTGTCATTATCCCTACGACCAATCCTATTTCTTGTCTTCCCAGGGATATTAGTACCTTGGAGCGCCGTAAGTCCAGTTTTGGCCAAACTTGCTTTGCTACCCTGCACGTGAGAGTATTGATCCACCTCTCATTTGTCAAGGCGATTGCCTTTTTACTGAGCGCCCATTTTAGCACTGCCATAGGCCTCCCCAGACCTGCCATTTCCGGCTGCATCTGGAGAGTCGTACCATACCTAGCTAGTTCGTCCGCCCTGCAGTTCCCCGTGACGTCCGAGTGACCCGGGACCCAGATTATCTGGATGCTGAAATACTCGCTCATCTCGTTAAGAGATGATCGGCAATCCAGCGCCACCCGCGACTTCAGACAAACTGCCCCAAGTGACTTGATCGCTGCCTGACTGTCCACATAAATTGCGATATGCCTCCCGGATACCACATTATGCTTCAACCATGTCATGACTTGCCCGATCGCCACCACTTCAGCCTGGTACACGCTGCAGTAGTCAGGGAGACGAACAGAAATATTAACATTAAGTTTATCACAGAAGACTCCGGCTCCTACCTGATCGTCTAGCCTCGAACCGTCCGTGAAAAATTGCACTGCCTCGTTTTCCAAGATTGATCCGTTTCTCCAGGATTCCCTTGAGGGAAAGATTGTACGGAAACCCTTATCGAAGCACAACGTTGGTGTAATATAATCCAGATTCGCCAGTTCTCCGCCAGCGAATCTACCTATCGTCGAGTGTCCCACCTGAAGACACTTCCACTGAGAGACAGCCAAGAGTCTCGTAGCCACGTTGGCTGCCAACTGTTTACCATAAAGGTCGATTGGAATAAGGTGGAACATAACCTCTAAAGCGCGTGTAGGTGTTGTCCTAAGCGCCCCGCTTATAAGCATACAGGCCGTTCTTTGCACCATCTCCATCATACCTCTATATGTTACCTTATCTAGAGCTGGCCACCAAACGCCCACCCCGTACATTAGCACAGGTCTTACCACGGCGGTATAGAGACAGTATACCAGCTCCGGTTTCAAGCCCCATCTCTTACCTATAGCGTTCCTACACGAGTATAAGGCTACAATAGCCTTATTCACTTTTTCCAAAGTGTTAGGCTTCCAGCTGAGCTTACTATCAAAGATTATGCCCAGAAATCTCGCTCGGTCAGCAAAAACTAGTCCGCTGCCGTTTATGATAGGAGGGCTAACCACCGGAATTTTATATTTCCTAGTAAATAGTACCAGCTCTGTTTTGGACGGGTTAATCCCCAATCCACACTTGCTGGCCCATTTCGTAACAATCAGAAGTGCATTCTGCATAACATCCCTAATCGTATCTAGATATTTGCCTGAGACAGCTATCGCTACATCATCAGCATATGCTACAACCCCTATCCCCTCTCTCTCTAGTTCCAGCAGCAATCCATTAATCACTGCACTCCAGAGAATGGGGGACATTACACCTCCTTGTGGGGTTCCTCTAACCACCCGTCTTCTAATCTTGGACTCTCTCAGCTCCGAGGTAATAGTCCTGCTTACCAGCATCTGATTTATTAACCTACTTATAGAGCAGTCCACCTTCAAAAAAGACAATCCTTCCATGATCGCCTCCGTTTTTACATTATTAAAAGCACCCTCGATATCGAGAAATGATACCATGCAAAACTCTTGCAAGTAAATTGATTTCTCAATTGTGCGTACTAGATCGTGCAGAGCTGTGTCCACCGATTTTCCCATAAAGTACGCATGCTGCGACATTGCCCAATTCCTGGGTTCAATTCTTGATCGAATAAACACATCTATCAACCTTTCCAGGGTTTTCAGCAGAAAGGATGATAGAGTTATAGGCCTCAAGTCCTTTGGAAGAGCATGTGAGCTCTTTCCCGATTTCGGGATAAAGACTACTTTGACCTCTGTCCAATTCCTAGGAATATAGACTAGTTTCAAACATCCCCTGAAGATAACCTCTAGCCAGGGGATGATGGCTGCCGAGTTCTTTTGAATCTCTGCTGATATAATCCGATCCGGGCCCGCCGACTTATAAGGCTTAAAACCCTGCAGCGCCCACCTGATCCGCTCTCTATCCAATATGCCCTCCATAACTATTGGAGGTGTTCCTCGATGAGCTCCAGGCTCCATCAAAGAGTCATCAAAGCTTCCCGGAAAGTGGGTATCGATGAGAAGCTCCAACGATTCCGCACTTGAAGCTGTCCATGACCCGTCTGGTCTAATTAAGTAACTAGGACTAGTTGGGTTAGTAGATAGAATCTTCCTAAGGCGGGAAGTCTCAGAGACTTCTTCCATTCTACCACAGAAGAGTCTCCAAGATCCCCTCTGTGCCTTCCTCAATTCTTTTTTGTACTTTCTTAGGTCCTCCTTATAGGAGTCCCAGTCCCGTATATGCCTCGTGCTCTTTGCCTTATTAAAGGCTGTCCTACACGCCTTCCGAAAGGTCTCCAACTCCATGGACCACCATGCCGGTTTCTGCCTGCCCCTTGGCTTTATCAGGGGGCAAGAAGCATTAAAGGAAAGATTGCATGCTCTTGTGACAACATCCACAATGCAATTCAATTCTTCCACTGTCTCCGGAGGTCCGGGGACCTCCGGCAATAGTTCCTCCAACACCTCCCCATATTTCTCCCAGTTTGTCCTTCTAGGATTCCTGAACGGCTTCTGGGTACCCGGGTGAATGTTAAGGTTATAAGTTATATATTGATGATCAGAGAATGAGTGCTCCTTCGCCACTCTCCATCCCCTAACCAACTGAAAAATAGTATCCGAGGCGAGGGTCACATCTAGAACCTCCTGCCGATTGCTAATGATAAATGTCGGTTCCTGCCCAACATTGCAGACTGAAAGGTTAGTATTTAATAAGTAATCAAAAAATAACTCACCCCTCTCATTAATATCAGTGCTCCCCCAAATTGTGTGATGCGCGTTTGCATCACATCCGAGTATCACACCAATCCTATTTTTCCTTGCTTCTCGGATCAGGTCCCCCAGGTTATCCGGCGGGATCTCCTTCTCCCGATCCATATACGCAGAGACCAGCCAAAACTTGTCTCTGCCAACCTCCATACTGATCGCAGTAACGTCACCACTACTGTATTGAGAAAGTAGAAAAATTTTTAAAGTATTTTTCACTAAAATGCAAGATCTTATCTTCTCAGAGTTACTTGAGTACAAAGTTGTATACCCTTTCACCTTAAGGCCACAGATCCTGTTTTTTTTAATCCAAGGTTCCTGGATTAACACTAGCTCCTCTCCTGATCTAGTCAGTCTGAGAACGAGAGCCGCCGAAGCAGCCTTCGTATGGTGAAGATTAATCTGCACAATATTAATCACCATGCATTATCTCACTTACCTCTTCATGCATTCCCTGTTGCAGGCTAATGCTACCTTCCTCCGGGGGGCCGCTAGTATCCGCCGTGTCACTCCCCATAATTACTGCTTCGCTGCCTTGAGAATCCCCAGCCTCTCTTCGTTCAGATTCCGACAGGGTGTCCCCATCGGATCCAAGCGAGAGAAGGCCGCCTCTCTCCAATAGCAGCTCCACGTCATCGTCTGTTATAACCACATGCGCTTGCTCGACTGTCTGCCGCTGGGTCCGTCCGACGTCCACCTCCGGCCCGTCCTCCGAGCGCATGCCTACCTCATCTTTTTTAAAAACGTTGAGAGTGATCGACCCGAAACCGAAGCTGATCACCCCCTTTGTCTCTGCCAGGGGAGTAAGGGACTCCTTATTGAGCAGCATGATTGCCATAATTTGGTAATAAGTTATAACGGGATGTATAACACGCTAATTTAATTATTTCACAAATTCCACAATGCGGTGTGCAATCCGGCTCGAAGGACCAACTTTTATGTACAAAATGGCAATATTTTGCACAGATTAAAATTAATTTTAATTTAATTGGCAAACAAAGTGTGTTCGAAATTATTTTCACACAATGGAGTTTATAATAAAAGAAATTGTATTAAATTTTAATATTTTTATTTACAACACTTGGTGGTTTACGTGTCGTAATGGACATCGTATAACAATTATACCTTTAGAATTTTATTAGAGATAATTAAAGGGGATTGTACATTATAATAGTATAATTAGGTAGATGGTATATTCATTCTTCTTAAAATTTCGAATACCGAAAACCATTTACATTTTGACATTTACTTGAATATAAGTTGTTCGATACTTACAATTATACTAATAAACATAATTTAAATTTTGGAAATCCAAATTTTATGACTTCTAATGAATTATTGTTGGCTGTTTTTGGATTTATTGCTGGTTTGAACAAGGAGGTTCAAAAAAAGTAGCCTAGCGAACGGGTTATTTTTCGGCGAGACAATAAATAAACAACAAAAAATGTTAAATTCTATTTAAATAATTAAATATTTGAATATGTAAATTTAATTATGTTTGGAAAACAAAACATACATAAAGCGCGAAAATGATCTATACATTAATATGGGCAAGCATGAAATAATGTGCATTTGGAAACGGGACAATATTAATTGCAAACAAGTATTGAGGTCATCATCAACAACGAAAAAAGACCAAAGGTTATAGGTACCTATAAAGAAGTGAGCAAATTCGAAGGGTATTGGACCTAAGAGCAGAAACACCAGATGCCAGTTTAGTATTAAGGGATACTATTCAGTCAGGACTACTAAATTTGTGCGATGTGCGACTGAAATTTAGTGCCGAAATCGATAATATTCCGGAGCTGCTTGTAACGTAACCGAATTCAACTCAATCGGGTTGGAGTCTTATATGAACTCTGAAAACGACTTAAATTTAGCTTCTAAGATTGGATAAACTAGAACATGTATTGTACGGCAGCAGTCCGACAAATTTATAGGAAAGATCCCGCCGGTAAGAAAATACATTTAAACATAAAGATGTCAACAAAAATATGCAATGGGTTTGAACAAATTATGGATCGGGGCCGAAAAAATGAAAGCCAAAGGCGGGTGACTATGTGTATACGTTGTAATGCTGGTGCATAAAGCATTTAGCTGATTTCACCACCGACTGATTTCAGCGGAAGTGTCCGAGTCGGCATAGGATTTGCTATGGTCGTTGTCATAAGGAGTCGGAAGAGGACGAAAACAACTTTTAGTTTAGTCCTCTGATAATGGTTTGCAAATTTAGTAAACATATTTACCAAGCATAAAGCAAATGAAGCGAGCTAGGTAGTTTTCACGTAAATCATCAAATTGTACAAAATTACCTAACAATAAAATTGTGAAAATCGAGTGTAAACAAGTTGTTGTATAATGGACAAGGAATGTTCGAACCAGCTCTATACATGCAATGGATAAAACAAAGCAAGTGATATCATTTTTAGCTGTAAAACATGAAAGCTAAAAACGGAATCATAAATAGGAGTTTGATCCCTTCATAGTTAATTAGAAGGGGACAGCAAAAAAAAACTGTGAAGTACTAAGACAATGAATGTGCAAACCATTGGTCGTATCTTTAATCTCATAACCTCAAAAATTGATCATTATTAATGAATTTCCTAATAATACAAGTTCCTTTACAGATTAAGTTTATTTATTGAATTGATTCCAAAAATATTGTAAATAGGGCCTGCCCCCAGCGGGCTTGATATAAACTAATATTTGAGTTTATATCGATATGTATCGATTGCATGCATGATTGAATCTAAGAAAAGGGTGGGGGTAGAAATTATATTTAACCTGAATAATAAAGTTTGTAAATTACAGGTGGCTGATAACTTAATTTCAGCTTGGTTTGGGAAGAGTACAACAAATGGGAAAGTATAGTTGTAGAAAAGATGTAGTAAAGTAATTAGTAGAAAAAATGTAAATACTAACAATTGACAGCCAAGGTGTTTATAACCGGGTGCACTTCACTCCTATACTAACAATCATATCCTATATCCTTTCAAATAAATGTAAAAAAAGGTGTATGGTGGGCCCGGTGTTAACAATTCTTAGAATTATCAGGAGATCCTGCTAAATGCTTGGTCGTACATTCAGAATCCATCAATTAATCAATCAAACTTCAATAGTCTCGCAAAATGCGGTGCCTATATGGACTGGATGGAAGACAAATTTTATTCTACGATTAGATAAGAAAAGATAACGTTGTGATCACTGCTTAAGATACTTTGGCAACATTTATTCCTCTTACTACCGCTTTCGTGTTTTAACTTTTTTGACCACGATGCAACAGCCATAAATCTCATCCTTCTTCTTTTAAACTGCAAGGCTGCGAATAAATCCGTTTTGTCATATCTTTTCACAGTATAATTCGCTTCCCTTAATGCAAAATGCCGAACAAATGAGAACGACTAATATTCGCGTTTATATTATTACTGGGTTGACCTAGACTAGCTAAATAAACTTTATAAATCTTCTGGTTTTGTATTATTTTGATCTGTTTTATCAGCTAACTTTCACACACGTGAAATTGACTCCAAGCTGAATATATAGTTTCGTTGTGGATTTGGACATTACTAAACAAAGCTTCGGCATTATCATGGTTAAATTCAGAAGACTTCATTGGTATTTATTGCACATGAAGCAAAAATTAAGACTATTATCACAGAAAAAGATGAAAATTCGCTGCAGATGATTAAAAATTATAAATGAATGTAAAATGCCCAATACCTTGTAATAAAATCATAACACTTTATTTTAATTGTAGTTTTCCTGGAATGGGAAACAAATTTGTTTCGGTCACATACAAACAAAAATGGTTTACACAATGGTTTCTCATAATTTTTGTTAATTCTGTTTTGTCACAAATTATGCTCACGGTTCGAGGTTTAATTTTTGTTTTTTCTTTAAGATATTTCGAAGTTAATTTTAATTCACAAAAATCACGAAGGTTACGCTCGAATACGAAACCTATATGTATAAAAACAATCTATTTAAATACTCCTATTAGAAAATAGTTTGTGTCTATTCCGCCAAAGCTGAGGGAGGCCATATTAGTAGGGACATAAAATCGGTCATGGTTAACCTATTAATCCAAATTGTTCGATTAATCGATCCGATATTATCCGATTTTAGCCGAGCAATACAATTTAACGAAACAAATTGACAAAATTTTCGGTTGTGTTGTGTCCGAGTTGTGTTGTTATTAAAATCAATCCACTTTTAACCTCATCTGTAAGGTGCCAAGGTCAAAAGTTCTGAGATTGCGTTTTGGTTTAAATTCGACAAAAATGCTCATTAGTCACAGTCGGCATTTATAAACTTTATAAAATGGTCGGATTTGGTGGTTTTATTTTATATATTTGAATTACCTTAGCATTAGAATTATTCGAGATTAAACGAAATTTTTGAATTTTCACGTAGGGTTGCGATATATTAACGATATAGGTACATCGAGTATTTCGATGTTTTATGTAATTCTCGACGTTTTAAAAGTAACTCAAATTTTGTTTGGCGCGGACCCAGCGGAAAGTAACCGTGGTTATCAACCGAAAGTATAAATTTGCCGAACCATGTATTGCATTCAAAAATTTTGTCAATTGTCTTACGTGGAAAACTTTGTTCCACCTCATCGTGGAAAATATAGGAAAATCGAAAGAATCCAAAAAATAAGTAAAATTACTACAAAATGATCCTCTAGAGGGTATATCAAGAGATAGATTGTTTTCCATGAAAATATTTAAGTTCATATTTTCCTTGGAAAATTGGGGAAAATTCGATTTTCCAAAAATTCTATAGAGTGTCAGGTCCAGACAGATTGCATTGATATGATTCGTAAATAGCTATCGCTATTAAAAATTCGGTTTAAGCTTTCCGTAGCAAATCTGGGAAAACCCAGTTTTCCAAAAATTGTTGGAAAATTGGTATTATGTCTGGAGATGGATTGCGTTGATATGATTAGTCAGTAGTTATCGTTATAGAAAAGAAATTCAGTTCTATTTTACCGTCGGAAATTTGGAAAAATTAGATTTTCCAATAATCATTAGAAAATAATTAGAGGCTAATTTTACTCTATTAACATCATAGCTACTAAACAGATAGCCCAATTAAATCTGTTGTACTACATGGCAGCGTGCTTGGACCAGTATTATATCTCCTATATACCTACAAGCAATCAAGTAACTGTCGCAACATTTGCAGACGACACGGCAGTACTCTAATCACATGAAGACCCCAGTAAAGCTACAGAAGTTTTGCAGGAAAATATTAACAGTTTTCAAGCATGGATGAAAAAATGGAGATTTAATGATGCTAAATCTAATCATGAAACTTTTACTATGCGAGGAGGTACATGTCCATTAATACAAACTAAACCTCAAACTGATGAAATAAAATATTTAGATATTCACCTCGACAAACGACTCACATGGCGTAAACCAGTGACGAAGCGTGACAATTTCCATTGGGGAAGGAATATTATAAATTGTGAAAATAAGGAAAATATATTTAAATTTTAAATTTTTAAATTTATTCAGTACATAGCTAGTATTTAAATATCTATAAACACAATAAAGATAAAAAAATGTAACTTCTATAATTTTCGCTTTTGCAAAATCATCGATATCATCATCATAAAACTTTGCAGAACATTTCAATTTACGTAATAATTGATTTTCGATGTTCAGTAGGGCCTGATTAGAAAATCGATCTAGGCCTATTTTATTTGTAATAAAATTTTCAAAAGTTTCATGCATGAAAATTACCTCCCCGTGCTTGCCGTTATTGCAGGAATGGTTAAAACTAAATTACAAAATTTGAAGAATTATGCAACATTAGAACTTAATCCCCAGATCTATTTAAAAAATCTACGATATCATTAATATTTTATTTTAATTTGAAAGTTGCTGTTTCTGTAAATAACAGTAGGTAAGCTCCGTTTCTAAAATTTTAAATCAAATAAATGAGAATAAGTTTTTCTCAGACAACTAAACGCATCGTGCGGGAAGTCAATTTCAAAAAATGGAAATTTATTAATGTCTAGCAATTTTATGAACTTTATATATTGCAAATCCTGTAACCGAAATTCAATTTCGTTCTGGATTTTTACCGTAATTTCAGATATAAGGTTTCGTATGTATTATTTTGTTTCACATGTAATTCGGGATCTACACCGTCTTAGATGAATTTTCTCTTCGATATTTTTCTAGGTTGGCTTTGGTCCAAAATGCATCAAAATTATTTGAATTTTTTTCATTTATTTTCTAAAAATCGTCTAGCCTTTCTAAAGAATGTGCAATATCGTTTGATTTTTTCTGAAGTACGCTAAATAATAAGTCAACTTCTGGAAATATTTCTGAAAAAAATATAAGAGTGTTAAAAACACCCCATGTTCTACCAATAAAAGAAGATATCCAGGAGAGTTATTTATTGTGTCACAGTCCCATTTCTCAACAACTTCGTCTACTATTTTATTAAAAAGCTCACGCAAATCGTCGAAGTGTTTTTTCAACATTAGAACTATCCTCCCATTAAACTCCCACCTTGTTGGTGCAGTTGAAGGTAATTTTCGTTTAACAATTTCATCAAAAGAAAAACTGCATTTCGATAAATGGTACAAAAAAACTAATCCACTTAAACTTGAAAAAGAGTGATTTACACTGAACAATTTTACTATACGACTGAGAGAGAACCAAATTAAATTTGTATGCAAAACAATGAATATAAATTGCTAAAGGATAAATTTCTGTAATTTTTGTTTGCAGCCCTTTGGAGCTCTCAGACATTACGGCAGCACTATCATAACTTTGACACATTAGTTTTCCTCGATTTTATGTTTTTTTTTTAAAACTCCAGGGCTGCGGAGTTGGAGTCGGAGTCGAGGAGTCGGACTATTTTAGCGGAGTCGGAGTTGGCGTCGAAAAAATACTGACCGACTCCGACTCCGCATTTTATATTTTCTTTCGTTCATAAAATGCACCTTACTCTTAGTTACAGAAAGACTCCAGTCTGAATGTTTGCCCCCGGTCAATTTTATAATGGATGACGAAGCGTAATGTTGCAGTTAAGAAAAATCTCAAATATCCTCACAACACAAATAAAACCATCGTAAGCATATAGAGAAGTTGTTCTTAAATAATAATAATATTTTTTGATATTACCGAAAAGCTCACAGGCCAGCCGTAATCTTCATCTATTAATCACCAAGAAAATCCTGTTCAAGAATTACCAGAAAAACATGAATTCGAAAAATGTCTATATGGCCAGAAATCGAAACGACTTCGGATTACAAAAATTCAGGATTTATTTTTTTGATGGCTTGGAGAAAGTGGAAAATACCCACAGAAGTACGAGTCTTAATATTCTTGAGGCCATACTAATTTTAAGAACAAATTCGTAATTATTTTAAAATGTAGAAATTTTTTCTTTTTTTTTTATTTGTTTAATTATTATTTAATTAAATTTTTGTTAAGTTTAAATTATGCCCTTGTGATGATAGAATTTGAATACGGGCAGTAGCATGAATTTTATAATATTTTGATTACATGTAGAAGTTGGAGTTGGAGTATTCGGAGTCGGAGTCGGATAGTCAATTTTTATAAATCGGTGTCGGGGTCGAAGAATTATTTTACCGACTCCGCAGTCCTGCTCGATTACAAATTTTGAGAGACCATCTGCACTTCGATCGGAAGAAATATTTATAAATTATATAAATGTACATTGCCAATTTCATTTACATAACGTAGAACTATCGCGAGCTGAGATTTTCTGGTGTCGTCTAAGGTGTCATCTAAAATAATTCCAGCAAAATTGACCAATCGATTTCCTTTTGTATTTGCTTTTTAACTAGCGATGTGATAGATGCTACCAACTCGTTTTGAATGGCGCTCGGTATTCCCCGAAAACCCTTTGATGTTTCTAAATGATTCGATAACGAAGAATTCTGCCGCAATAATAATTGTAAAAGTTCGATATAATTACCGCGATTATTTGAATCATGAGGTTCATCATTTCCTCTGAACGCGAGCCCCTGTATTCCGTAGAAACAAACGGTGTTAGCGTTATCGCTCAAATTTAAAATAAAACTTCCAACATGAATAATCCAACATGAATAATTTCGTTAATAACAAAAACAAAAAAAAAAAAAAATTCAAACATTGCAAGGCTAGGACAAATATATCTTGTTTACTTTTTCTATTCAACGGGGTGTTTAAAAAAAAAAGACAAAACATGAGAGTATTAAGTTTAAAAAATGTTCAATATTGTTTTGTTTCTAACTAACACCTTTTTAAGTCACACTAATCAATCTGTTTTATTTTTATTAAAAATACATTCATCCCTTTTTTCCTCGATAGTTTGGTCTTTCTCATTATGATTGTTTTGTTTTGGCTGGCAATAAACCAGCACACAAAAAATTAATATTTGAGATACAAAAAAATAATAAAACGGCACAAATTAATGAGCAACAAACCAAAATTTCTTGGCATCATAAAATTAATTTTTTGGAACAAAATATAATAATTTGGCAACATTTATAATTTTTTGGCACTATCGGAAGGGTACACAAAAAATTATTTTTTGGCATCGAAATAAATATTTTGGGCGACAAAAATAATTAACTAGCAACAAATTTATAAATAAATAAATTAAAAATTAAAAAATTGAAATTAGTTTCAAAATATTCTGGAAGATGGAGATTCCCTAATTTAACTTAGAATTGTAGAGGCTAACGGCTTCGGTAACTCTCACGGGCACGCGGGAGGTCGCTTCGCTCCCCCCCGCTTAGCCCTCCGAGGGGCTTTAGATTTCAACTTCGAGGGACGTAGGAGCCGGGATAAGCAAACATGTCGCACTACGTGCCGCACGTAGGAGCGGATTATATAGAATCTATTAATGACACTGCAATATTTTATATCGATCCCCCATCAAATATTAAATAATTTGTATCGATTAAATTTAATTTTTTGTCTCGAATTTTTTTTTTTTACTCTAAAAATTATTTTTTTCTGTTCCAAAATATTATATTTGTTGCCAATTTATTAATTTTGATGTCAATGTTTGTCGCCACAGTATTTAATAATGTCCTTCAAAAATATTTGTTTGTTTTTTCATATGTGGTGCCAAAATATTATTTGTGATGCCAATTTATTATTTTTGATGCTAATGTTTGTCGCCAAAAAATGTTTCTTGTATGCCCGTTTAAATTGTCCCTTGTTTTTTCAATTTGGTTTTATTTTGCAATAATAGCTATACCCCACCAGAAGAATCAATGATTCTTTTTAAGGGGAAATTATGTGAAATAAAATGCAAGCAATGAAAATAAATTTGAAGAAAAAATCCAATAAGTTTCAAAAACCTTTGCAGCAAATAAACAGATTGAGGTCATTTTACACGATGCGATTTGTATACAATATTAATTGTACAATAGAGGAAATAAATCGTATACAATACTCATTGCCAAAAATTTCGCCAAAAATCGGCTTAAAATTCAACGCAGAATTTTAACCAAAATTCATCATTAAGCCCAGTATAACGGCTAGGTCAAAATTTAGCTAAGAATTTACCCAAAAACTCTGCATAGAATGCAAGCTAAAATTTAACATAAAATTCAACCAAAAATTCGGGTTTAAAATTTCCTAAAATTTGGGTTACTCACCATTTGACCAACAAAACATCCCAATAAAATTCTATCCTATAAAAGCAAGTTTTTTAAATACAAGAAAGTTGTGAAAAATTATTTTAATTAGTTTTATACTCTAGAAGAATAGAGCAACTGCCCTCAAACCCTCGCTTTGATGATTTATGAAAATCCCAACATTAAATCACATAGAACGTTTTTCAAGAGTTTGTGTTTTATTAATTATTTCACAATAGTAAAATTGAGAACTCCTCATTATCGTTAAAAATTGGTGCTCTGTGCACAAGGATTACGAGAACAGGATACTACCTTTTGTTATTATATTGTAGATGACAGTAATTACAAAAACTCTAATGAGACCTCCTGGCATTTGAGTTTATATTTTTATCGAACATTATTTTGGGAATTTTTATTTTTGAGAAGAACTTTAGCTTCATTCAAAATTCAGCATAAATTACAGTTAAACATCCCAAAATTGTACTTAAAATTGCTTAAATTAAACATAGAGTTCATCTAGAAATTCTTATTCGGCTCTACAATTTAGTTAAAAACTCAGCGCACAATTCCAGCTCAAGATTTAACGAAAACCTAAAGTGTAAAATCGCTCAAAGTTGAGCTCAAAATTGAACCCAGAGTATCACCTCAAATGCAAGCCCAAAATTCAGATTAAAACATAGCTCAAAACAAGCTTAAAAGCTAAACCTAAATTTAATAAAATTGTCAGGTTTTAAATCTTCAAAACTTAGAAAAAATACTATCTAAAATTCAGCCGGAAATTTGTTTTCAATACCAAAATTCAGCTTAAAACAAAAAGTTTAGTCCAAAGTTATATCCAAAATTCAGTCCAATATTCAGATAAAAACTCAATCCAAAGTCAGGCAAAAATTAGAACAAAATTCAATCAAAAATGTAATCCAAAATCACGCTAAGATTCGGCTTAAATATACAACACAAGCCTCAAAAGCAGTTAAAACAAGCCAAAAATTCAGCTTAAATGCTAGCTAGCCGAAAATTTTACCCAAAAACTCAGTCCAATGTTAAGCTGAAAATTCAATCTGGTAGCATTGCCAGACTGCGGTTTAATATATCCGATTTAGCTAAACTGCTGTGAAACAAAATGTAGTGTGTCAATGCTATAAAGTAGAGCAAATGTCAGCTGATAATTTTGTCCAAAAGTAAGTTGAAGATACAGTGCATTAACTAGCTGGAAAGGCAACCCAAAATTGATTCGGCCCAATGTGTAGTCTAACATTCAGCCGTAAATCCACTCCAAAATTTTACAAAACAATTTATCAGATAGATTAGTCAAACGCTCAGCTTAATCTTCAGTTTAAAAATCTGTCTAAAACTCGTCTACTCGTATTTCATCCCAAGCTACAACTCAGAATTAAACCAAAAATTAAGTGTATAATTCAGCCAATCATCAGCTGAAAATCCTGGAAACAACCGCCCACAAAGACCATTGTTATCAGATACTGCAGATAATTTTCAGAATTTCCATCCTCGATGGATCGAGAGGAACCATAAGCTAAATTTCGATTAAGGTTCCATGTTTTACTTACATCACCATGGTTTACTGCAGCAACACAGTAGTTGCTTTCCAATCGGAGAACCGCAAGCACCCGCTAGTGAACCGCTAGTAGAATGGTTTTTGTCTTTGCTAAATTATCTATATGTATATCATTTAGCGAAGACAAAAAACATTCTACTAGCGGTTCACTAGCCTAGCGGATGCTTGCGGTTGGTCGATTGGAAAGCAACTAGTATCGCGCAGTTAATTTCTGAGTTCTTTTTTTGCTGTGTTGGTTGTTATATTAACGAATTTAGCAACAATAATTCGTAAACGTAAATGTATTACGAACCAAAATATTTACAATGAAACATGCAAAAAATTTCGAAAGTAACCGTGTTTCCTTGTAATTAGGTTCATTTTCACCCTTAACCTCTACTTCGTGTAGTGGGAATTTGATTTATGTGTTCACAAATGTACATAGCTTTCGAAATTTTTAATAACATACAAGTTTAGCTGGAGGTTGGAGCTGTAAACGTTTTAAAAATAGCACTGATCTGATCTATACTTACTCATAATCTGACCCAGATGGCATTTCAAATTTTATTCGAATTAAAATTTCAGAAATACCTACTTGCCGAGATTTCTCGGGCCTACATCCATGTTTATCCGTATTTTTTGAAATTTGTGGTTACAGAATTAGTGACTTGTCATGATTTATTTTGAGCTTTCCGAGATTTCCATAGCTTGAATTTTTTTAAAGTTAACTTAAATTGTAATTTGTTTAGATATACATTTTTCGAAAATTTTTGAGACTTTCAAAGATACTTGAAATAATTATGGATTAACCAAGGTATTGGGAATATTTATTGCGTTGGGTTGCTTGGTATATCGAGATTATTCGACACTTTCAAAATTTTCATTAAAAATTATTGGATATTTTTGAAATTTTCGGGATAAAGTACTCCTTAATGGTGAAATTTATGTGACCTTACGCTTTATTAATCTTTTAAGCTGAACGGAGGTTTTAATTGTAGATTTATTGAGCAATATTTTAAATATGTAGCATAAAAAATAATCACAAGTTCGGTGACGATGGACTCCATTAATTAGGATGGATAAAGATGGATTGGTGTGGAGCCTTGAACGAATTACCACTTACATTCATACGTTTTACATCTTTTGAAAGCGGTATTGAACAATGCTAAATATATTAATCTGAATTAGTTTTCCGAATGAATCATCAAAAATGGACATTGTGGTTTCAGAATATGAAATGCTCAAGAACAAGAAAAACCTCTTTGGATAGGACACTTTCGTGATGGCTTATTCCGTATTGCTGCTTCAGAAATGTGTGTATCATTAATTTCTTCAATATATTCGAGTCTACATTTTTATTTAAATTATTATATCTTATGGTAAATACTATTGATGATTTGAAATGATTACCTTTACTCTTAAAATAGACCATTTCGTGTACATCCGATTTTCTTGTCGAATGAATGTTGAAGAAGTAAAATAAATGTATCTTTCGCCAAGAGCAGCTGTATTTTTTAAGCAACATGAAGCGATGAAAGAACGTATTAGAAAAAAAAATTGTAACTAGGAAATTTAAGGAATTACAGATTCAAATTTAACAAATTTAAGTATTTTAACAAGAACATAATGAATTCTATAAATCTATGAATTTAACAAATTTAAGGATTTTAAGAAACCAAACATTCTTCATGAGTTTTAAAACGTTTACGAAGAAATTTGCTATACATAATCAGATTAATTTGTTTTTTTAAATCAAATTACAGATATACAAGCTTAAAGTATCAATAAATGAGAATAGTATTTGTTTTATTTTTACTTGTTATAATTTATATCCATTAAATCAAAAAGAAATTTACATTTTTTATTCGATTGTAAAGAAATTATAGAGCGGGAGCTGTGGTAAAAGAAAATCTAGCGAGCGGACTGACGGCTAAATGTTAAATTCTCAAAATTAAAGGTTCAGTCTTATTGAGAATATTGACATTATTATATTGTCACCGGTCGACAACATTCTGTATCGTTTAGGATTGGACAAAAAGTTTGGTCGAGTTCTTCTTTAAAAGGGTAAACCTATTCGGTGATTGACTAGAAACGAACTGACTAGATATTTTGAACCTGTAAACGTTTTTAATGTCGAACATCTGTTAATATTTTCAAAGATGCAACTAGAATTACTGGCGTTTTTCTTCAGTTCCACATCAATTCAACATTCCAATAGTTTTCTGAACCAGAGTATAAATACTAGCAAACTTCTTCATATTCAATAATCACTTGTTTTAATTTTCGCATGAATTCTTTATACAGCATTGAACGCACTCTTAATTACATCACCAGATCAGAAGTTAGTTTAAAAGCTAACCTAAAATTTAATAAAACATTCTGTCAATAAATAAGCCAATTTTTGAATTGGCCTAAAAGTCAGTTCTTACAAATTTAGTTAAAATTAAACTATATATTGATAATCCGATAAATTTGTTCAAAATTATTGATTTATCGACACAATTTTATGTATTCGTTTTTAGGTTCAATTTATGCGTTAGCGATGAATATTTTGAAACGCTTGGTTGAGGAGTTGGTCATGATATTTTTGTTGTACCGAATCTTCACTGTTTGTTTTCTTGTCATATTTTGATTCTTCGGCTAAAATTTTAGAGGCATGAAAAAGTTGGGATCTTCATCCAACTTATCAAACAAATTGTTCAGGCAAATAAAAATCAGTAAGGAGTTAGTTAGTGCTGGCAACCAACGTCAATTATACTTCTATTTAAATAAACAAACAAATCACAATTTGTATACAAGTACAAATAGATTTTAAAATCAATTTATAGATAATCTACGGCATTTAACCCGATAAACTGATAAAGTCATTTTATTTTTGGTTGAATTAGCAAATAAACTCTGTTCAAAAATCAATAAAACAATAATTAATATTCACATCCTAATACTCTCCAAAATCGGGGAGTAGATAATCTTGAATATCCCAAAATTTAGAATAAAATTAAGCACACGAAAAACGTTCAACTACAAATTTAGTCTAACAAACAAAAAAATTTAGAAGAATTCAGCTAAAAATGAATCCAAGCTAAAATTGAACCTAAGAAACAGCATAACATATAGACAAAAAACTTTTGAATTTTACGTTAAAATTCATCAAAATTCAGCTAAAAATACAGTGCAAATTCAGACCAAGTTTCACCCCAAAATTCAGTTACATATATGACTCTTTTTTATAAAATTGGTTGGAACATACAATTTAGCTCAATGTTCCGCAAAAATCCACTTACGGTTTATTCAAAAATTAGGTTAATTAATCAATAAAAGTTAAGCCCAAAACTAGGTCTTAATATTCACACAAAAGTCTGCCCAAAAGCCAGTCCAAAATTCTGCTTAAAAGTGCAACATAAAATTAACATAATTCGGTGCACTCATTGCAAGATATTTACCATCCCGAAGATTACTGCGATTTTTTTCGCACATTTACCGATTTATCTGTTCTTTAATCTCAGAAAGCTAAACCGGACAAAAATCAATACATCGAATCTTCCACAGACGAACACTTTTAGAAGACGACCGCTTTTCTAAAAGACCATTTAATTAAAAAACACTCCTATTTACAATAAAATCTTCTCTTTACAGTCAAATAGTGCGTTAAAGTAAGCCTAAATCATCCCAAAAAGTAGACTAAAGTTCCACTCATTGCGAAAAGTTTAGCCCAAAATCAGCTAAAAATTCAATTGAAAATTCAACGCAGAATTTTAACAAAAATTCAGTATTAAACCCTGTCTAACGGCCAGGTTAAAATTTAGCTAAGAATTCAACCAAAAACTCAGCCCATGATCTAAGCTAAAATTTAGGCTAAAATTCAACCAAAAATTCAGGCGAAACAATTTCCTGAAATTTGGGTTACCCTCCATTTGCACAACAAAAAAATTCCAAACAATTAAGTCCTAAAAAAGCAAGATTTTTAAATATAACAAAGTTGTTGTTCAACACCTGTAATAAAATACATTATAAAAGGAAAACTCATCAATTTAAGTCAAAATAATTAGTATCAATTTATTTATTGAATAATAATTTTCACATATTTTTATGACACATTTATTTATTATAGATTAATCTGATAGGCGATGCCAGCTGATGTTGTACCGATCCAGAAGAAAATCACCTGAAATGAAATTGCATTAATAACTAAAATCACTTATATTATAAACTAAACTTATCGGAAATTCACTGTGTTGTCGTACATACATCACCTGGTTGACCACTAAAGTTATAAGAAACCTAAAAAGAAAAGATAAAATAGAATTAATTCAATTTATTTGTAATTTAAGGAAAATTATTACTTACACGTAAAATTATTGTATTTTTGTAGAAACGTCAAAATATTCTAACAGTTTCATAATGTATAACACTTTCACATTATTTAGTTGCTGAATTCTAATACAGCTACCTTCATGTCATATTCACAAATTGTTATAATTTTAGTAGGGACACTTTAGAATTTTGCTTATTGGAATTATGTAAAAGCAAAATCACTTCTCACAAAATTGTCAAACGTGTTGGTAATCCGAAAATAAAAACAAAAAAAAAGTAAATTATTATAAATTAAAATTAAATATTTGTATTCAAATAAAATTAAAACAAATTAAAATCGTATATTTATTGTTGACGGTTTTACATGGTCCTTCGAGCCGGATTACCAACACGAAACAGCGTAGAAGTCGTATAATCAAACCTGCCTGCAGAAGTCATCACAACATCACAGCGCAGCAAAATAATTTCGGAAAAGTTTTATGTTGTAAAGTAAATTTTAATTTGTGAAGTGAATAAGTGTAAAGCAAACTTATTTTGAAATATAAAATCGCAACGCATTTGCTATATAGATCGTGAAAACATAACTTGCAATTATAACTACATGCGAAGACCTGTTATTCGTGAATTCGAAGTTTCTACAACATAATTAAAAAAAAAAATTTTTACCGTATTGTGAAAACGTGCCGTACATTGAAGCCATCAAATTAAACAGCAATTGGCTGAAATCTAACCTAAAAATTCATCCAGTTGCGTAAATGTGGTGTTCGTGAATTTGAGTTCTGAAAACTTAACCTAAGTTTTACCACACTGTGAAAACGTGGATTTGTATATTGGAATTCGGAACGTAGAATAAGCAATAAATTCAAGTTGCTGAAACCTACCTAAAAGGTTTACCTAGTTACGAAAACGTGTGTTCGTGAATTTTTAAGTTTTAAAAACTTAAATTGGAAAATCGTGTCATTTGTAATTGGAACCGTCGAATAAGCAATTCAAGTCAAGTTGCTAAAACCTTACCTGAAAGCTTAACTTGCTGCAAAAACATATTGTTCGTGGATTCGAAGTTTCAACCACCTAATTGGAAGTTTACCGGACCGTCGAATAAGCAATCAAGTCAAGTTGCTAAAACCTAACCTGAAAGTATACCAAGCGACGAAAACGTCTGTTCGTGAATTTTTAAGTTTTAAAAACTTAAATTGGAAAATCGTGTCATTTGTAATTGGAACCGTCGAATAAGCAATCCAAGTTAAGTTGCTAAAACCTAACCTGAAAGTATACCAAGCGATGAAAACTTGTGTTCATGAATTTTTAAGTTTTAAAAAACTTAACCTGGAATCGTGTAGTTGAATATTAGAAGCATCGAATTACCAATCAAGTCAAGTATTGCTAAAACCTTACCTGAAAGTTTAACTTGCTGCAGAAACGTATTGTTCGTGTATTCAAAGTTTCGACAACCTAATTGAAAGTTACCACACTGGAAAATCGTGTTATTTGTACATACATTACAACCGCCGAATTAGCCATCAAGTTGCTAAAACCTAACATACAAGTTCAACAAGCTGCGGAAACGTTAGTGAATTTAAAGTCAAAAACCTAACCTAAGGTTTTATAATACAAATTCTAGGCACCGAAGAACTAGAGACACAGTTAGTTCAAGTTGAAGGAATGCTGAACCAACAATATTTCTACCGAGCCAGCTCAGATTATGTTGATATTCTCACACCAGCACATTACCTAGTGGGACAACAATTATTGCCAATTAATCAACCAGATATTACAGCAGGATACAATTGGTCAAATTATTGTCAAATCCTACAAAAGCAATGCACAAAATGGAAATTCGAAATAATAAATCTGGAGATTGTAGACCTTATAATGATAAAGGAAGACAACCCATTGATAAATCAGTGGAAAATCGATAAAGGCCCAAGAATCCATCCAGTCGATGATGACCTCGTTAGAACACTAACACTAAAAACAAATGACGCCGAAGTGGAGAGAGCAATAACCAAATTATGCCTTGTACCTGTATCAAAAGCGATGAAATCTACGATGTTCATGGGCGGCGGTATGTTCAACACCTGTAATAAAATACATTATAAAAGGAAAACTCATCAATTTAAGTCAAAATAATTAGTATCAATTTATTTATTGAATAATAATTTTCACATATTTTTATGACACATTTATTTATTATAGATTAATCTGATAGGCGATGCCAGCTGATGTTGTACCGATCCAGAAGAAAATCACCTGAAATGAAATTGCATTAATAACTAAAATCACTTATATTATAAACTAAACTTATCGGAAATTCACTGTGTTGTCGTACATACATCACCTGGTTGACCACTAAAGTTATAAGAAACCTAAAAAGAAAAGATAAAATAGAATTAATTCAATTTATTTGTAATTTAAGGAAAATTATTACTTACACGTAAAATTATTGTATTTTTGTAGAAACGTCAAAATATTCTAACAGTTTCATAATGTATAACACTTTCACATTATTTAGTTGCTGAATTCTAATACAGCTACCTTCATGTCATATTCACAAATTGTTATAATTTTAGTAGGGACACTTTAGAATTTTGCTTATTGGAATTATGTAAAAGCAAAATCACTTCTCACAAAATTGTCAAACGTGTTGGTAATCCGAAAATAAAAACAAAAAAAAAGTAAATTATTATAAATTAAAATTAAATATTTGTATTCAAATAAAATTAAAACAAATTAAAATCGTATATTTATTGTTGACGGTTTTACAGTTGTAAATTGTTATTTTAATTTGTTTTATACTGTAGACTAGGAGACTGAAGCAACCACCTCTAGGCCCTCGCTTTGATGATTTATTAAAATCACAACATTAATAAAAATAGAACGTTTTAAAGAATTTGTGTTTTTTAATAATTATTCACATACTAAAATTAAGAACTCCTCAAAGTCGTTAAGCATTGGTCCTACCTTTTGTTATTATATTGTAGTTGATCAGAATTAGCAAAAGTCTAATGAAACTTCCTTTGTTTGCGTTTTTGAGAATTTTTTTGGGGGATTTTTATTTTTGAGAAAAACTTTAGCTGAAAATTTATTCGAAATTCAGCCCAAATTACAGTCAAACATTTTAAAATTGTACGTAAAATTGCTTAAACTAAATCTAAAATTCATCTAGAAATGTTTATTTAGTCATACAATTTAGTTCAAAATTCTGCTCAAGACTTAACGAAAAACTGAATTGCAAAATCGCCAAATATTAGTTTATATGTTAGCTCAAAATTCAGCTTGATATTTTTAATTCATAAAAGAATTCTTGTTCAGCACAGTAAAATTTAGCTTAAAAGTCATAAAATAATTTAGGTAAAGACTATGCCCAAAATTCGCCTCAAAATTCAGCTCAAAAGCCAACTTATGACTTAACTGAAAATTCAGTAAAACATTCTACCCTTAAATCTCGAAAACGAAGCAAGACATACTATTTACAATTCAGCCAGAAATTCTGTTTCAGTACCAAAATTATATGAAAAATTCAGTCTAATATTCAAATGAAAACTCAGTCCAAAGTCAGGTCAAAGGTCAGAACAAAATTCAGTCATAAATGAAGTCTAAAACACGCTAAGATTAGGTCAAAATTTAGCTAAAAATAGCCAAAATAAAATCCAGACGCTCTAATAAATGTTAGTCCAAAATTCAGTCTAATGTTAAGCTGGAAATTTAGTCTAAAGTATCACAAATGTCAGCTCAAAATGTTGTTCAAAACTAATTCGAAGATACAGAGCATTTATTAACTAGCTGAAAAGCCAACCCAAAATTTATTCAACCCAATGTGTAGTCTAACATTCAGCCCAAAATCCACCCCAAAATTAGCCAAATAATTCATCAGAAAGACTAGTCAAACGTTCAGCTTAATCTTCAGTTTAAAAACCTGTCTAAAAATTGTCTACTCATATTTCATCCCAAGCTGCGACTCAGAATTAACCCAAAAATTTAGTGTACAATTCAGTCCAATCATTAGCTCTAAATTCTGGTAACGTCTGCTCACAAAGACCATTGGTATCAGATACTGGATAATTTTCAGACTGATATGAATAACAGGCAATATGTATATGGATTGTTGCAGCATGTTTCAATGAAGAAATCTCAACATAAATTTTTACAAATATATTTCATCGCGAGGATGGCAATGATGAGAATGTACGCTGCGGAATTTCTACCAGCATAAAAAGATCCATTGTTTCCCCGGTCCAACGTCTTTCCAGCAATTGAGAATTGTCAACGGCGTCGTATATGTTATTGCAGGACGACGGACACTGGGATGTATGCCTTAATAATGGGTGGAAAACATGGCTGAAGATATTTTCCGTCGAATATGCGAGGAAAATTCAAATAGAAACATTTATTTCACAGCAGAAATCTACAACGAAGCGCTGATAATAATTGAAGATTTTTGCTTAAAAATCACGAACAAAGTTCACAATCAATTGGGAATGCCATCACCGAATCGATCTGCTGCTGCTTCGTTCGATGTAGAATTGTATCGTGAACAAAATTACAACACGGGTGATCTTTTGTCGTATGGGCAATCAAATGTTCCTAAGCTAACGCTTGAGCAAAGAGCCATTTACGATCATATAATATAACCTATTAACAATAGGGTTTTAGAAATTGTTTTCTTAAATACGTCAGGAGGAACTAGTAAAACGTTCCTAAAAACATTGATTTTGGTAGCAGTTCACTCCAAAATGGCATAGCCTTAGCTCTTGTGTCATCCGGAATAGCTGTGACATTGCTACCAGGTGGAAGAACTGCTCATTTTAATTTGAAATTGCCATTGAACATGCAATTTATTGAAACTCCCAAGTGCATAATTTTCAAAGCATGCGGCATGGGAAAAGTGTGGCAGAAATGCAAATTATTTGCATGGAAATATTAAACAATTTGGGAACGCAATCGTATTGCTTGCAGGAGATTTCAGGCAAACATTACCTGTAATTCCTCGATCGATACCAGCGGACGCAATAAATAAATGCCTGAAATACTCTACTTTGTGGCGACAGGTAAAGACGCTGAAATTAACTACAAATATGAGTGTACAGCTGCAAAACGATGGATTAGCTGAAATATTCTCACATCAATTGCTGGAAATTGGGAACGAAAAGGTGCCGGTTGATCTGACCTCAGGGCGAATTTCATTGCCTCATAACTTCTGCAATTTAGTGACGTCAAAAGAAGAATTGGCTGAAAAAGTATTAACCAATATTCAAACCAATTATAAGAATCATGATTGGCTGAGTGAACGAGCTATTTTTGCCGCCAAGAACAAAAACGTCTACGAACTTAACAATGTTGTTCAGTCTACAATTCAAAGCGAGGCAGTCACATAGAAGTCGACCGACACTGTTGTGGAAGCAGATGAAGCGAGTAATTATGCTTTGAATTTTTAAATTCACTGGATCTGCCAGGGATGCCACCGCACGTCATGCAATTGAAAATCGGCATGCCAATTTATATGTTGCGAAATTTCAACCAGTAAGCTTTGCAACGGCACGCAGGAATCTTGGCAGGACCATTCAAAGATGAAGATGTATTCATTCCTCGCATTCCTATGATTCCAACGGGTATGCCATTTCAATTTAAGTGGTTAAATTCCCAATTTGATAGACGTTTTCAAGCACCATCAACAAACCTCAGGGCAAATCTTCAATTGTGCCTTTAGATCTAGACACGGATTGCATCTCGCATAGACAATTTTACGTGGCGTGTTCTAGAGTCGGCAAACCAGACAATTTCTATATCTACACACAGACAATTAAATTTAATTGAAACGTGCTTCAACATTCCGTATACATATTGCCTGTTATTCATATCACCGACCCCAAGGATCGATTATTTGTAATTTCCAGTATAAAGCTAATACAACAGACATCCTAGAAACCATATTCGCATTTTGGTTTTTTGATTTTTGTTGAAGAGATTTCTTCACTGAAACATGTTGCAACATTCCGTGTACATATGGCCTGTTATTCATAATATCGCCGACACCGGGGATCTCCCGTTTGAGGTTTTTAATACAAAACCTAAGCAGTAGGTATCTCAGAAGCCCTTATTGTATATATGAATCTTTTGACTTTTGTTGAACAAATTTTTCGTTGTACCTTGGTGCATCATACATACTTATATTGCCTGTTTGCGACCATTTGGCATTTTTATTTCAAAGCCTATAGGCTTGTTGGCATTAAGCCAACCCTAATAATAATTTTTTTGTGATTCTTATTTTATAAGCAACATTTTTGGGATTTATATGCAACTTTTTTGCAGAAAATATCGCCTGAATGAATGCAATTTGTACAAATACATACATACATATTTTTTGTTATTTGGGAAGAATTTCACTTTGGTTATGTATTTTCAAAAATAACTGATTATCGAAAACGATGGCGCAGAAGTGCAGCCCAATAAATTTTGTGCAATTACTAGTTACTTTAAAATGTACACACGTAAATAATTTAAAAAGCCAGTAAAAATATTGAAAATGAATTCGTCCAAATAAATATTAATCCGAGCAGTTTTACGTTTTTAATAGTATAGTTCAAAATATAAATTGGTTTTTTCCAAAATTAAATTTGTCCTTTCCAGAATTTAAACAAGAATGTGAAAATAAAGTCAGCAGCTACTGACCTTACCCCCCTTATTGAAAGGAGAAGCGAAGCTGTAGTCGGCAGTCGGGCTCAAAGAGTTGGATGGTTTTAGCGGAGTCGGAGTCCTAGTCGGAGTCGGAAAAATACTGACACACTCCTAAAATGCCCGTATACTTACCCGTAGTTACAAAAGGACTCCAATCACTATATATAATGGCGATGCGTAATATTTTTGCTTGATAAAGACATGTTATTGGCTAGAAATTATGTTGACCCCAAGGTAAGAGTATTATTAAGTGATGATCAACTAAATAGAGGCAAACCGGCGGTACGTAATTTGGCAATCGCTTAAAAATGAAGTTTGAGTCGGAGCCGAATAGTAAATTTTGAATACATCGGAGTCGGAGTCGAAGAATTATTTTACCGACTCCGCAGCCCTGGCTTACTACTATAAATTCGGGCCTAAGTTTACTATACATAATGCTGTAAAATCTTAATCAATTTTTTTATAATTATTTTTCGGGGTAAACTCCGTTTGGTTAAGAGTTTTGAATATTTTTTTCTGGATGGAATGAAAATTTCCTTAAATTTTAGCAGAGTGGACATAATGCCAACTTTTGGGATTATTTTCCAATTTCAAAACGGTCATAAATCTACCGATGTGAAGTTAGTGGAAATCCATCCCGAAAAAAGACTAAACAAAATAAAGCCCAAATTAATAGTCGTGACTATTGCTATTATTATAACAACTATTTTCGAAAATTATTTCAAAATCATGTCTAAAATTCGATACGAATTTCGAATTTACCTTCTTGTTTTGGATATTTTGTACCAAGGCTTATAGTGATGGATTTTGATCACTGTAAGCGTTGTTACATTACACAGAAATCTTATAATGAGGGTTATAAACACGAAAACTATAACTACAGTAGTTATAGTTATAGCAAAGACTATAAATTCGGGCCTAAAATAACATTATTTATTATTTTTATATTTATTCATTCAAACGTCCGTTTGTGTAATAACGTATAGTGCAATGCAGAACAGTGTAATGAAAATAATAAAAGACTTGTTCAAGAATAAAGAACCTTTCAGTATATTGAGATGATACAGGTAGTTTGGTTCGGTCCACTTTTAAACCATCTCCTACTATCTTATATTACGCTGTAGTAATAGCGGCAAGAACTAATAACTCCGATGTTTCAACATCATTCTCACTAGTTGACATGGTTAGTTCGAGCCACTCAATTGAATCCATTGGAGGGTGGCTTAAATCGTATAGGATCAATGTGGGGGCAAAATTTAAAAAAATAGATTTTTCTTTTGCTGAATTGAATTCTAAATTAAGTGCATTTAACGATATAGAAATTATCGAATATTTAACTGCAACTCATAATTGGATTCATATTGCCCCGTGTTATAAATACAAAGAATCCGTTGTTACAGTTTATTTATGTAGTTATCATTTAACACATAAAATGGCACAAGATATAGATCCACATTTCTCTAAATATCCAGCTAATTGTAAAATAATTAAGGAGATCTTTGCATCAATATTCATGACACAAAGTTAAGATACCGTAAAAGATGGAAATATTTAGTACATAGTAATTTTTAGTACATACAAATTTATCAAAGAAAATGTGCGGCATAAGCATAAAATTCTATGACAAGTTTGATTACTGCAAGTGATATAAATTTTGATATGGGTACCCGTACCAAAAATAATAATATATTTGAAGAGCATAGAGATAATGCAAGGCCTATTTATTTACAGAGCTCATATTTTCAAGATTTGAAAAAAATTATTGACGAAGTGGAGTTAGATGGCGAAAATTCTTCTAAACTTGGGGTTTAAATAGTTTGTACAGTCAAATTTCTTTGAACCTAACCTTAAAGAAATAGATGACCTATTTGACGTTATAAGCGGGTATTTTAAACGAAGCTGTTAGACAAAGCAACTGTGACGTGGAAAACTATTTTGCTATTGTCATACGAAGATTTAAAACTTCGAGCAATATTGGTAAATTACCAACCAAAGTAGGTAGATTTATCAGAAATATCCACAAACGGAACGTCGCAATTCAAAGACAAATACTATCAGGTATACCCAAGAGGGCAATAAAATATATTAAGTCAATCAGTCAGTAATATTATTTAAACGGTTTTGATGATCGAAAGATTTGTTTTCACTTTCGACTTTTGATACAAATAGAAAATTATTTTTCTTTTGAATGACAAAATTTTAAGTGACCTGTAGTACCACCTAAATGGCCGTCATTAAGCTTTAAAAAAATATATTATCCAGACAATTTCCACTTTGCTTAGAAGAAATAAAAGCACGGTTTTTGCCGTGCAAAATATTCACTATTCACAATTCTAGATTGTATAAATAGATCGTGGCAGATCAAAGTAAAAGTTACAACAAAAAAACTAGCTTTGGGACTAGCGCATGAGGAAGACATTGAAACCGTTACCATCTGCACAAACAGTAGTAGCAGCTGTTTATAAGAAAGGAGGTAAGGAGAGATTGTCAAAATTATTAAAATAACAGCATCTTGCGAATACCATTAAAATTATCGGTGGTTCCATAGTAAAAATTTCAGACAAGAAATATTGATAAAGCTACCGAGAGACTTCAAAATATCTTACGCACGTCCAATTTATCAGATAACTTAAAATTGCAAATTTATCAAACCATGAATTGTCAAAATTTAGTTTAACGATGCTACCGAACACGACAACACATTGAAAAATGGTTCGCTAGCTTAACTACAAAGTGAATTTTAGTTTAAAATTTTCATTATGATTGTTTTTTAACCTAAATTAACCAAATAATTGTATCATTGTTGCTCATTTAACGTTTGATGGTAATTTCTTTTTTGGATGAAAATACGATGAATTTATTTAATTACTAGCTGATCCCGGTCCGCCTTGCTGGCCCTAAGAAAGTCTTTTGTGTTGTATCAATATTTCGTGCTTTTAGCCTTACTGACCACTATTGTCATCTGTTGAACGATACAGTAGATGTGCCTCATTGCCTGTAATTGTTTCTGGAATCAATTGTCTTGGATATCGTTTAGAGCACTTGCCATCAATCATATATAACGAATGTATAGCGGTCCAAACCTTATATCGCCGAAATTTTTTGATTAAATTTCTATGCAATTTTTAATTATAGATTTGTGGGCGATTATCCGTGTCAGCAACTTGCTCAACATTTTGAGCCAATCTTATAATTCTATTATTTTATATTCTGTAGCAAATCAGATGGATATTTCGGTGTTGGATTTTTTGGCTGAATACAAAATTGTATTTATGTTCATAATTGTAAATGAAATTTTTGTTGGTTCAAAATTAAAAGCAAATCCATTAATTAACCAATTTTCTAAATAATTAAACTCAATTAGGATTTTCAAATAAATTCAAATTATTTAATAAGCATGTATACGTAATTGCCAAGAGGTGTACAAACTCACATAAAATAATAACAATAAATTAAAATTTCCAAATGTGCAAGTACACAACATAATAATAAACATAAAAGGTATGATTTATTTACAATTTACAGTTACTATAACTATAATTACTATTAACAGTTTTTGATGATAATGCCATAAACATATAGAGAAAGTTTACCAACAATATTTATAAAATATAATGACAACAGATAGTTCAAAAAACTTGCAAATTACACTTACACTATTCAGTTAGTTTACACAGCTATTGTGTCTATTATTATAGAGTACATGAATGAAAATTCATGGTGCGAAAATGCAGTCACAGCACGTGAGAAATTTAATTTTCTTCATCTTGTCGTTTTTTACTTTATTTTTTTGTTGTTATTCTGCTAATTACATAGTGAGTAGACAACAGCATTGCCGTTTTATGTACATACATATGTATATACATATTCAGTTATGATAACCCTACTGTATGGAGTTATTTTCCCACCAAACAAGTACATTTTTCTAAATAAGTACCGCAATTGTAGGGTTAAAAATAAAAAAGTAACCGGCACATTTTTTTCTTAATTAAAATTATTATATAAATTAATTAGACAAAAGTATGTAATCGCGAACTCTTCCAAAAACATCATTAGATGATTAATAATGAAGCACCTGTTTCACATGGCTCTTCTTCATATATGTTCTGTAATTGCCTAATGTAACGTATATTAAGATGAAATATTTTTTTTGTCGTTTTTATTTTTATCTTTGGTTCAAGATCAAGTTATAAAATTAAAGTAACGACATAAGAAAATAAAAAACTATCTGGAATTAATAAAATGGAATAATCAGAAGATATGATGAACCGGTTTAAAAGGAAAACGAAATTCTCTTTGCTGTGGGTACGATGTGCTGGATGTGTGTATGTGTGTAAATAACAATTTAATGTTTTATTTAGTAGCTTGCCGAGATAAATTTTGTTTTGCTGATAAAGTGTGCTTTTATATTACTGCTGTGGTTTTAAGAATTTGTGTGCTGCTTTTCCAAAAAAGATTTATTTTATTGATAAGAGAATATTTTTATTTAATTTTAAGTTTTTATTTTTACTAACAGCTGGAATTTCATTTTTGATCTGCTTATCTATAATTAAAACTGCATAACTCTTTGTGTGTTGTTACGAAATTTTTTTGGCCGACGCTGCGACTGAATATTATATTCAATACATATTTGGATTTTATGATTTATGTAGGGATTTCATAAGCATTATGTATTCTGGGACCGATCCAATAAGGAAAATTCTTTAATAGTGTTTTCTCGATATTTTGTGTGATTGATAGTGATTAATTATCGTTGCTCTTTCTTCTCTTATAATGAACCAAACAGTAGATATACACACCCCACCCAAAATAGATCACACGATTCCCCGACCAATATCTATAATCAATTTTCTCGACTTATGTACCAGTATATACACCTACATTATACATATACTCATTGTAACCTACATAATCCCAATGACTATAAATCAAGGTAGATAAAAGCACCAAACTTAATTATTGTTTGCGCTGCGTAGATGAGGAAACTTTTGGGTTTGTATTTTAACAATTTTAGTTGCTGTAAATATTTATCAATATTTTGGGGATAATCTTTGGTGTATCTGTGAAGCAAATATTGAGAAATTTCGACAACATTTTTGCGACAAAAGAATCACTTAATTAGCAGCAGTTTTATACCAATATTTGCCGGATTTAATGTGATAGTTATGATAACAAAATTTTATATTTTGTGACCCTTCTAAAAATTCGTCTATTAAAATTCTACTGCATACCAAAGAATAAAAACAATTAAAGTTAAATTGATAAGTGAAATTGAAAACAATTTAAATCAGCTCGTTGTACTACCTTAAATCAACAATCGCGACTGATATTTAAGTTTTTAACTACACAAATACAAATTTCGGCTTTATATAAAATTCGTATAAATATATCGAAGAATTGCCAATAATTATCTTTCACAAAAAATAACATAATTTTTGTGACAAATTAGTGACCAAAAAACTTTTTTTTATGGCTGAAATCATTCTATTCTTTGTTACAAAATATCAGCATAACATAAAATTTGTGACCAACATGTAACTTAAATTTGACGAGCCAAACGGGATACTAGGTAACTAATGCGTAAGGTAGAACGTTAAAAGTGAACTGCGAAAAATTTGAGAGTGACTTTAGCCTTCAAAAATGATTTCATGGATAAAAACATCCTTAAACCTTAGACCAATTTGTGACTAAAATATTTTGGTTTTATGGATTATAATCATCAAGAATTGTATCACCAAATATTAGAAAAAATATGTCGAAAAATTGAGAGCAATAATTTTTCACAAAAAATAACGTTTTTTTGTGACAAATTGGTGACCAGAATCATTTGTTTTTGTGGAAAAAATGTGGATGTACCTTGTCACAAAATATATGCCTAATTAGGTTGCAAATTGTCAATTTTTTGCGACTTAGAACTACTTAAATTTTATACCTCTGGGAAATTAGCCCGAAAAAAAATCCCAGAAATCGATTATAGTTAAATATGGTAATACTAATATATTATAACTAGCGTATCATGAAAACTATAACGAAAGAAAATATATTTATATAATATGTCGTAGAAATTGAGTAAGAAAAGTAAAACAAAATGAAATAGTTGTTTGTATGTGATTAATAAAAACACTATTAGGTAGATACGAATAATTATAAATAAATTCAATATTTTCAGTATTTTAAAAATTTATTAGCAGACAGTAATTTACACTGGATTACCATTACAATATCCACTTATTCAAATAATTTGATTATTTTGATATAATTTGATCAACTATGATCAAATAATTTGATTATTTTGAAGTTCAACAAAGTATAACCACTATAGTCCATAGTAGTCATACAAGATATCAATTAACGAGCACAGTTTTGTATATGTTTAGTAAGCGATGGATACAACTTGCCTATGGCCAAAGAAAAAAAAATTCTATTAGCCGTAAGGCAGATATAGTCCCTAGAAGTCATACAAGATATCAATTAACGAGCACGGCTTGGTATAGATTTTGTAGGACATGGATACAATTTGACTATGGCCAAAGTAAAAAAAAATTCTATTAGCCGTAAGGCAGATATATTCCCTAGAATTCATACCAGATATCAATTAACGAGCACGGCTTGGTATAGATTTTGTAGGACATGGATACAATTTGACTATGGCCAAAGTAAAACAAAATTCTATTAGCCGTAAGGCAGATGTATTCCCTAGAATTCATACCAGATATCAATTAACGAGCACGGCTTGGTATAGGTTTTGTAGGACATGGATACAATTTGAACATGGCCAAAGTAAAAAAAAATTCTATTAGCCGTAAGGCAGATATGTATATTCACTAGAATTCATACCAGATATCAATTAACGAGCACGGCTTGGTATAGGTTTTGTAGGACATGGAAACAACTTGCCTATGGCCAAAGTAAAAAAAAACTCTATTAGCCGTAAGGCAGATATAGTCCCTAGAATTCATACAAGATATCAATTAACGAGCACGGCTTGGTATAGGTTTTGTAGGACATGGGTACAACTTGAAATGGCCAAAGTAAAAAAAAACTCTATTAGCCGTAAGGCAGATATAGTCCCTAGAATTCATACAAGATATCAATTAACGAGCACGGCTTGGTATAGGTTTTGTAGGACATGGATACAACTTGCACATGGCCAAAGTAAAAAAAATTCTATTAGCCGTAAGGCAGATATAGTCCCTAGAAGTCATACAAGATATCAATTAACGAGCACGGCTTGGTATAGATTTTGTAGGACATGGATACAATTTGACTATGGCCAAAGTAAAAAAAAATTCTATTAGCCGTAAGGCAGATATATTCCCTAGAATTCATACCAGATATCAATTAACGAGCACGGCTTGGTATAGATTTTGTAGGACATGGATACAATTTGACTATGGCCAAAGTAAAACAAAATTCTATTAGCCGTAAGGCAGATGTATTCCCTAGAATTCATACCAGATATCAATTAACGAGCACGGCTTGGTATAGATTTTGTAGGACATGAATACAATTTGACTATGGCCAAAGTAAAACAAAATTCTATTAGCCGTAAGGCAGATGTATTCCCTAGAATTCATACCAGATATCAATTAACGAGCACGGCTTGGTATAGGTTTTGTAGGACATGGATACAATTTGAACATGGCCAAAGTAAAAAAAAATTCTATTAGCCGTAAGGCAGATATGTATATTCACTAGAATTCATACCAGATATCAATTAACGAGCACGGCTTGGTATAGGTTTTGTAGGACATGGAAACAACTTGCCTATGGCCAAAGTAAAAAAAAAATCTATTAGCCGTAAGGCAGATATAGTCCCTAGAATTCATACAAGATATCAATTAACGAGCACGGCTTGGTATAGGTTTTGTAGGACATGGATACAACTTGCACATGGCCAAAGTAAAAAAAATTCTATTAGCCGTAAGGCAGATATAGTCCCTAGAATTTATACAAGATATCAATTAACGAGCACGGCAGCAAACACATTTTTTCAAAATAATTATCACTTATGTTGAAAATTTACTTCCTGACAAATAAAAATGTTTCACAATTTTTTGTTGTTTTATTGAACAATTAGTGGTGACATTTATATACCAACATTGCGTCTGTTTTTAACCTACAAGCAAATAAGTTATGGATTTCCCAATCGACCACCGCCAAGTCGTTATGCCCTTTCCGAAAGTTATTTATTTAGACATAAGTATTTGGCGAGGTAATTTTAAATAAGTATCTTTCTTACAAAAAGATCTAAAATGAAAACAAAATGTTTTTTTTTTTGTAGAGACATACTTATTTTAAGTTACCTCGGCAACATACTTATTTAAATAAGTGCCTAAATAAATAAGTATAACTTTCGGAAAGGGCCTTCTCCGCCATTTAACGCAAAGTGGCTGACATCTGGTGGATGATATTGAAACTAGAGTTTAAGGTTAACAGCCAAATAAATTATAATACCTATAAAGGTCTTCGCTGTCAAAAAACGGCGATAGATAGATTAAATCTAAAGATGGCACTAGTAGTTTTTTTTTTAATTTTTTTTTTTGTTGTATCGAAACAAAAATATAAACAAAAGTAAAAAACACGAATAAAACTTACAACTAGACATGAATTATAAAAAAATTTAAATGTGTTTTTGATTAATTTACCAAAAATTAAAAATTGTTAAAGCTGACATCTTTAGAAGTTATCCCGTACTATGTTTTCCAGTATTAAATAATACTGCATTATCGATAAATCTGCCTATATCGTTGATCGCAAGTTTACTATGGAAAAGTATAGTTATGTCCTTTATAGGGTATTATAATTTATTTGTTAACAGCAATAAAAAAAAATACATATTTGGACAATTTCGTTATTTTTTTCGGTATTCAGCAACAAAATAATTAAAAAATAAACGCAGAATTGCTGTTCACCTTTAATTAGATGCGATCGTGGCGCCTCTTGCGGCGCTTTAAAGGCGAATACCAAATAAATTATAATAATCAAATAAACAAATAAAATACAATAATATATAAGGTAGACATAATTATAAATTTCATAGTAAGCGAGCGGTCAAAGCAAATAAATTATAATTATTAATTAACGGACATAACTATAATACTTTTCCATAGAAAACTAGAGGTTAAAGATATAGGTAGATTTATCGATAATGCAGTATTATTTAATACGTGAAAACATAGTACGGTATAACTTCTAAAGATGTCACCTTTAAGAACTTTTAATTTTTGGTACATAAATAAAAAATAAAAAAATTTTGTTTTATAATTACAAATTATATTTGTTTGGTTTTAAACTTATTTTTTTATTTTTTAAATCTCCGACGTTTTTCCACCATTCTCAAGGAGCAATCGAAACCAACAATAAAAATTCTTTTCAAAAATTTGAAAACTATTTACAAAAAATTCCAGTGTAGCTTGATTCGAAAGCTATTTTTTCAAAAATTATGTATAGCTTGATTCAAAAATATTTTTTATATAAAATAAGTGAAGAACTTTTTAATAATTATATAAAATAAAATGAATTTAAAAAAACAAAAAAAAAACGACTTATAATTGACTTTAATTAAATAATATATGATCATAATAATTTAACAAAAATTTGGAAACTTCCTGGACGTTTATTAAATTTTGCGAGTTTTGTTGAATTTGTTTTATGTGTATACTTTCCAAAATTAACCTTTTTGTAAGATTTGGTTCCCTATCTAGTATATCAATATCGTCAGAAAATAAATGTCTACTTTCACGTAAGTGATTCGATATTGCACTGTGTGATAATTTAAAAGAACTTGTCGAATCGTAAACATGTTGGTAAACCCTCTTTTTTAAATTTTGTTTGGTTTGCCCAACATATTCCTTTCCACAAGAGCATTTCAATTTATAAACTAAATTGGATTGTAACACTTTTGGAATTTGGTCTTTTAATTTTGTAAACAAATAATTATCTAAACTTCATAATTCATTACTAGTTGGCTGGGGCCCTATTCCCGAACACATAAATGGTGTCACTGCATAATGCATAAATATACATGTGAATACGTGCTGTCTAATTCGCATTTTTTGCTTTTGTTTATATTTTTGTTTCGATACAACAAAAAAATATTTAAAAAAAACTACTAATGCCATCTTTAGAGTTAATCCATCTTTCACCGTTTTTTGACAGCAAATAAATTATAATACCTATAAGGGACATAACTATACTTTTCCATAGTAAACTTTCGGTCAATGATATAGGCAGATTTATCGATAATGCAGTATTATTTGATACGTGAAAACTGATTGCCGGATTACTTCTAAAGATGTCAGCTTTAACAATTTTTAATTTTTGGTACATAAATAAAAAATCAAATTTTTTTTTTTTTATAATTCATGTCTAGTCGTCTGTTTTATTCGTGTTTTTTGCGTTTGTTTACATTTTTGTTTCGATAATAAAAAAAAAAAAATTTTAAAAAAACCAGTACCTACCATCTATCGCCGTTTTTTGACAGATATGTTCTTTATAGCACAGAATAATAAACAACCAGAACCGACAATACGTGGACCAAGAAATTTTTGCTCTTACCTTATATTTTACATGTTAATTTTGAATTTTCAGCCACTGAACGATAATTTAACACCGAAAATCTTACCTTCTAAAAACCAAGGGCAAAAAAATGAGTCCACTTTTCTCCATATAAAAACCGCGTTATGTCGCTTCTGGGTATTCTGTGTTTATAGGTATTATAATTTATTTGCTTATTGACGATTGTAAAAGTAGTGAAAGCGCCTCTCGAGGAAAAAACTTAAAATGATGCTACTGACAAAATGACACTTGACAGTGATAGAAATGCGACGAAAGAAAATTTAGCAATCCGGTAATTAAAAATTGTTTTCATAATTCAAATTTGGAATATTTACAATTATTAGCAATCAGGGACCCTATTCTTGAATACCACATCCATTTTCCACATGTGGACATCTGTCAAAATTCATAAATGTATGTATATTAAACATACAACTAAATACCCTATTTGGGGAATTTTTTAACCTGCTTATACCCATTCGTAAATATTCCTTTAGTTCTTGAAAAATGCCATTATTCAATTTATTTTTATGAATTTTGGTAAATGTCCACATGAAGGAAACGGATGTGATATCTTGTATGAATTCTAGGGAATATACATATCTGCCTTACGGCTAATAGATTTTTTTTTTTTTTTTGGCCATAAGCAAGTTGTATCCATGTCCTACAAAACCTATACCAAGCCGTGCTCGTTAATTGATATCTTGTATGACTTCTAGGGATCTTAGAGGGATCTAGGATCCTTATACTTGTTCTAATATAGATATAATTTCTTGCACCAATTCAGGTGATTACAACTTACATTTGACTATTTCTGAATCATTACCGTATTGAAAATGTGCAGCTATTGGCTAGAAAACACATAAAAATACCCATGATTTAATATCTTGTAAAAATATTATTTCGGGATAAATAATGTCATGACAGTTTTATGGGGCTGACGTAAAAATTTCATGATAGTTTTTTTTTCGGGCTGACACTAAATAATGTCATGACAGACATATTTTTTCTGGGATGACAAGTAAAGTATCGTGATATTCTTATATCACGATATATTAGTGTTGCCAACACATTTTTCCGGGATAATTTTCGGGCTAACTTCACAGACATAAATTTTATGACAAAACGGTGACCAATAACAGACGACCAGGAAATTAATAACATATGGTAGACAGAAAGAAAATAAAATTGAGAAAATTGCTGAAAGATGAATTATCTAAAATTGAGACTACAACTTATAAAGTGTTATGTAAAAAGCTCGAAGTTTATTAGATAATTACACAAAATCATGCTTAAATATGGGCGACCGAAAAGACATTGACATTAAAGCAAAATCCTTTATTGAAATTATGGTAGCTCCTAATAAAAAATTGACTTACACTCCATTACAGAAACGATTTTCAGAAGCCTTGCTCGATAAATCACTAGTGGTTTAGTAAATGTGTTTAAAGCGATCGATTCAAAATTTAAATTCCCAGGAAAGGTTCGTCATTTTGATTTTTGATCTAATCGCTACCAGCGATAAATTGTCCTTTGTTACTAAGCAGCATATTCCAATATTGTGGGCTCCGAACTTTAAAAACTTGTGTATCAAAACCTATAGTCATTTGCGCTAGCGTTGGCGTAAGTGTGTGGGCCAGGAATACTGTAATATATCTGCTACTTTACGAAATTTTGAATGAACAATTTACTAAATGGAATTAACTTTCTATGTTCATAAGGCATTATTGACTGGAGTATTATACGGCAACTATAACAAATTTCACTACAAAACCATGCCTGACAATATCGTCTAAGTACCTTTATCCAAATAATTTTGAAAAATGACGGTATGTTAAGCAATTTAAACGTTTGATTGATTGCTTAAAAAGTAAATCTCTGTTTAACTACTATCCTCATAAATGTGCATTGATCGACCACAACACGAACTACCTAACATTAAAAGACGCTTTAATTTATTTTCCACATACTTCATCTCAATTAAATTTTACTGTTATAGTTAGTTTTGCCGCTAAATCATTTATAGTTTGGCCAACCGGCTCAACAAGGATTCTACTGAAAATTTATTCGCTTAAGTCGGTTACAAAAGAGGTCGCATATTTACACTAGAGTATTTTTCCGAGCTCCTAAATAAAACAAATCACATTTTTTTGGATATATTAGTGACTGAATAATTAAGGAGTAGCTCGGAAATAATTACCTAGGGTAAAAAAACGAAATTCGTGAATCAACCAGCAATAATAAAATCCAGTCTTTATACAACAATTCGGGTCATATATGGTATACCTTTTTCAAGTCAAAAGTTAACCTTTTTTGAAACCAAATTAACAAATAATCAAATCAAATTTAAAAAATTCAAATGGAATTAACAATTTTTCAAACAAAATTAAACCTACAAAATATACATAAAAAAATCATTTTAACACAGCGTCTAAATAGCATACATTACAGCCTCTCAATGTATGGGTGCTCCTAAATTTTCACAGGTATTAATTCATGTTGCAGCTTGTAATCGCTTAAGTTCAGCAAGTTGAAGCCTGATTAATTAAAAAAGTTATTCGCGTTCCTTGAGCCGGAGTTTAATAGTTAGAAGGGCGAGGATTTAGGTGAAGTGCCACTTGGTGTGAAAAGATGATTCACACTTTCACAAAACACCATTGATAAAATTGTGGAATATGTAGAAACTAATCCTAGCATAACCCTAAAAAATTTAAATTAAAACTAAATAATTTGTTTACGATCTTGTGGAGCACTATTTGAAAAATGTACGCAAAGGTATCCCAAAGTATAATTGTCGCTGCAGAGTTTATAAGAGTAACAAGGCGGCTGGCCAATTTTGAAAATTTTTTTAGCTTTTTTAGGGCATCAAATAGGGTATGGTAGTTAATCCCGATTCAGAAAATCCGGAGAAATAAAATCTCACTCCACAAAATCCCGTCTGAACGATATCTCGATCCAATAAATAATTGTCTTAAAATCCTGACTCAATAAAACGCAACCAAAATCCTGACGGAACAAAATCTCGAAAAAATCCTGACTTTTAAAGGGGGAAAGGGGGAATTTACTGCTCTTTGTAGTATTATATTCTGGAAAAGATCAGGGTCATATTCTGGAAAAATGGAAGAAAATTCTACAAAAATAATTTCCAAATTCGCTTTTATAAGCAATCTGATATTCGTCTAAAGTTAATCCTCTGACTCAATAAAATCCTAACGCAACTAAACCTTGACAGCACAAAATCTCGAAAATCTCGAAAAAATCCCGACTTTTCAAAGTAAAATCTCTCGCGAGAAATATTCTGGAAAAGAGCCGAGACATATTCTGGAAAAAAATTGAGAGAATTTCGAGAAAAACGGAAAAAAAATTTATAAAAATATTTTGAAAACACTACATTTGCATGAAAAAAAAATCCAGAAATTTTAAAATCCAGAAAAGTTGAAAAGTAAAAATCCAAAAAAATAAAATCCCGAAAAAAATCTAGAAATTACCGGAAAATCAATCCAGAAAAAAATCCAGAAAAAATATTTTGTTTCAAAATTATAGGCTTTGGTATGTGTCTGAAAGGTTGACGAAGCAATTTCCATTATCGTAAATATAAAGAACTTTACGGAAAAAGTAAAATTCGATAGACATTTTATATATTTTAATTTTAATTCGGTCCGCACTTGATAATTGCGTTTCAGAATTTTTTTCGGGATTTTCATTTTCTGTATTATTTTTTAAAATCTCGCTCGAGAAATATTCTGGAAAATAGCCGAGACATATTCTGGAAAAAAATTGAGAGAAATTCGTTCAAAATGTTTTGGAATATGGGGAATTTACTACTCCTTCTAGTAATATGTATATTCACTAGTTATACAACAAGAGGTTCGAAAATAATCGAAAATACAGTTTATAGGACGAGTTGTGTTGCCTAGGAAACACAACGACACCGCAGATGGAGTTGTGTTTCTTGGGTAACACATCGAGTCCGCAACTGTATATTCAGATGATTTTCGAAGCTCGAGTTGTATATGTTAAGACTATGCAACGAATCAACCATGTCAAATATCAAAAATATTAATTGTTTGTTTATATTCATGGAAGATATGATTTATTTGTTTGCGGCCGAAACACCACTAGTGGTGTTTCGCGAAACACTACTTGGCAACGCAAATAACCGATATTATACAGCGTAACTAAGGAAAATTCAACTATCTGATTGGTTTATTTTCCAATGAGTTGTATAGTCTGTAATAGAGCCGGGCCATATTCTAGAAAAGCGGAAAAAAATTCTATAAATATATTTTAAAAACTCGCTTTTATAAGCAATTTGTTTAGCTTGTGATTTTCTAGAGTCGGGATTTTGTTTAGTCGGGATTTTGCGCAGTCGAAATTTTGTGGAATCGGGATTTTAATACATTTTCATGACGGGATTTTATGTTTTCGAAATTATATGAATCGATAGTTTGTGCTGAGATACTCTCTACTATAACGAATGCTTTAAAACCCCTTAGCCTTTTAAACTAAATTGTGTGACCTTATACACTTTGTAAGCAATAATCATAAAAATGGTCTTTTCATTTGTAAGAAAAGCACCATTATCGGATAGCAAGTTTCCAAACGAAGATGTTTTAGCTATAATCACCGCAAAAATACATTAACTGGAGTGTCATGGAATTTCGGTAATAATACTTCTTTTATTAACACAACACTTGATTTGGCTACTATCAAACATCTGATTTGTAGCGCATTATCCCAATTAATATTCCTCAGCCATAACATTTGAAATAGTAGTTTAACTATGATAATACATGGACAAGAATCGGAGAGGGTTAAATATCTTTAAATTCTGATAGATTGATTTAAAATGAAATAGTGTCACCACTTGAACAATATGGAAGACCTAATACAGGACAGACGTCTCAACTTATTGTAAAAATCGAATACGGTTGTCTATAGTCATCCTGTGTTTTAATAGTATGCTTTTCCTCTTGCCTCAGCACGAGATAAAGTGCGCCACTGAAACAATTTTTTACAATATTGGCTGCGAGTGCTACTGAACACGCGGACACTATGGTAATGCTCGATGCCTCAGCTACAGCTTAATGAGGTATAATACGATTATTTTTCTTACGTTAATTTCGTTGCAATCTATTTCTGCCATGTGGCCTAACTCAATATATCCTTAACCCGTCATGTAAATTTAATATTGAAGATTTATTGGAATGTGTAGAGTGTGTTCGAGTTAAGTAACATTCGAGTAACATTTCGAGTTAAGTTAAATTTGTATTTTCTGGTGCACTTGCTCTCAGCACTTTAAAGAAACGATCAGCGCCAATTATAATATCAATACTATATTGAGCTAACCAAATACGGACTCAGCCAATTGTAGATTTGAAAACTTTGATGACTTTGTTGAATCCGGTTAGGAAGATGCAATATTAAGACATTAACATTAAGTACATCTTTGTTGGGATAAAATATTTTTAACGTTAAAGCTGTCGTGTCTCTAGTTGTAGTAGAAAATGGAATTATTCCGGATGGAGTAATTCGTGTGCAGAATTTTGTTCTAAATCGTAAAGTGATTTAATACTTCATCAGACACAGCGGGTCATACAATTCAATATTTTTTGGCTCACCGTTTCAAAAAACGGTTTCCAAATTGCTATACCAAACATTTTATAGCACTTTCGAAAGCATGTGAAGTTATCCCAGTTTTTCATCCCAGAAAAAATACAAATGGTCATCAGGCAAGGCTATCCTATCCCATTCCAGTTTAATTGTTTACGAAAGAACAACATAAAATTAAAATATTTTCATCCCATCCCAGTTTTTTCGTCGTTAAGTCGCTCTAGATACTGAAGTTTACGGACTTTTGAATTATTGGCTATGGATGATACAAACAAATCACTAAAAGAAAGAAACTCGGAGTAAATTCTAAAAATATGATGAAACTTTTCCTTGTGGAAGACGAACATCAATATCATTGCGGGTATTTATTGTCAAAACTTCTTGTAGAAAAGAACGATGATTTTACAATAAATTATTTAACATTGTATTTAGTCTATGAGACTAATTTTTTAGGAATCTCACTTTAAAACCATTTTACATATTTATTCTTAGATTAAATTCAATAGAAATTTTGATTTGTTTTTGGCTTTGATGAAAGTTGTAAGATGTCCGGTAGTTACTTATTTCCTTAATAAAATATTTAGCAGAACATTTCGCAAAAACTTCACGTTGCGGTTGGACAACGAGAAAATTTTACTAATGCATTTACAAAACATATTTTATTGTCGATGTGTTAGTAAACTACCTGTGTAAAACGAAAACTATTATATCAGGAGGTTATTCAAGAGATTTTGCCTGTTGCAATACATTTGCCATATACATCATGAAGTAACTATAGGTAACTAGAAGCTATCTCAATATTATGAAATATCTCCCTTGTTTTTGCGGATCGCCATGGACATACAGCTTCGATTGATGTCATATCGTTCCCAATCAAAATTAGATTAATGAAAAATTCTGTGGTATTAATCCTAGAGATTTTGCCCCAATATCCCAATATCAAGAAATAGCTCCCTTACTTTTGCGGATCGTCAGTGGCTTACAACTTCATTTGGTACCACAGCGTTCTAAACGACAATTGGTTAAACATAAAATTCTGTGGATCTGATCCTAGAGTTTGTACCATTTGGCCACTTAAATAATAAGTTAACTAGTAGTTATTCCAGTACCAAACAATTTTTTGCGGACAGTCAGTAGCTTACTTTGTTTTATGCCATCATTCTAAACAAAATTGGTTAAATAAAAAATGTGGATCCAAGTCTATTTTTTATTGGTGCTTAAACATTTGGTACTTAAACAGGAATTGTAATGTCAGGAATTGTCCCAATAAATCATTTAAACGTTATTGCCCTTCTTCAAATGACATTAATTTACTATAAACAGATTGCATTCAAGCAATTAAACTGAACGTCCAGAAAAGCAAGTTGTCTGTACAAATTTCCATGAACCAAAAATCTATCAAACTCTTTGAGCATGTAGACCCAGCATTTGTAATTTATTAAGTACGAATGTACAATACATCCGATTTTAGTCTGTTTGATAATTCTAAGATCATGTTTGTTCATCGTCAAGGTTTTTTCTTTTTTGGCATGTTTGGGTGTACAAATTTAATAATTTTTGAAATGCCATTTTACCAGACTATTTATCACATCTTTTCCTAATTTACTTTTTTCTTCATACTTCCGGATTGTTTTTGGATATTTTTGGGTTATTACGTTTATTATTATTAGGTAGAGCTGCTAGTCTACATGATTTAATAATTAATGAATTAATTTCTTTAATTTCATCTAAAAATCTCACCAATTTCAAGTTTCTATGGGAAACCAACCTATGTTTGATTAACCCGAAGTAACTCTTAACGAACGAATTGGACACCCTATGTGTGCATTTAAATTAAAAACATTGATTACAACATTGTGTTGTTTTAACCAACAGGAACCTAATATTTGCCTTACCGTTGTCTACCAGTTTGGATGACCACAATGGATTTGTGCAACTAAAAATTATCACACGGAAATCAAATTTTACGGTCAAAATCGCCTAAAAGCAGCGGCATATTGATAATTGCAGCTACAAAATTTTAACGGTGTTGGAGATCGTTGGAATACACTTGTTTGGAGTTTCAGTTTACAACTTTAACATCTGATTGGTATAATATTTCATTAATTTATTTTTTTTACGATATTTTTGTTCTCTGATTATAACATAAATAATTAATTATACTAAAAATTTGTAAATTTAACGTTCACCACTGCTGCTAAAACAAACATTATCAATTTAAAACTAATTAGTATATCACAGAAGTTTCCTTTCATGATAGTTTGCAACCATTGGTCGATAATTTATTTTAGTTGAGGTCAATTTCAAGAATAAAATTTTTTATTATCTCTTCGTATCGTCTGTACTAATTTTTGTATATACACTTAACATATCGGACGACGAAAAAACCGCAGTCACTGAAAAAACTGAAGTTATCGCAAGAGTGAAAATGCCAAATTTTTGTCAGAGCAACCCTATGGCTTGGTTTGCCTTAGTAGAATCTACTATCGTGATAAATAGTATTAAATCCGATGAATTGCAATACCATCATGTATTTACGGCTCTTCCTGAAGAAGTCATCAATTCATTTACGGATTTAATATTCAATCCCCCAAAAATAAATAAATATGATCATATTAAATCGATTATAATGAATCGACATACCGAGAGTGAAGGAAAATGGTTAACAAAATTGTTAAACGGTGTTGATACAGGTGACAAAGCTCCTTCTAAGTATTATCGGAAGTTTGAGAATATCTCCGGAGCGACAGAGATAGTTACAAAACATCTGTTAAAGCAAATTTAGATAAACGGTTTACCACCTACAACAAAAAGCATTCTAGCTGCTAATAAGGACGATATATTAAATTTGTTAAGCACTGCGGATAAAATTCATGAAGTCGAACGTTCGCAAGTTGTAGAGTAGGTTAAACACATTTCAAGTAACTCCATAGTTTCGAAAATCGAGCAATTAATCGACAAAAAGTTTCACAGTTGTCGATCGCTTCAACTTCTCATATGTGTAATAGGGGCAGACAGTCATTCCGAAATGATCATAATCCCAATAGAAATGTCAATTCACCTCATCGAAACCGATCTAATTCAAATCGTACTCGTAGTAGGTACCCGTATTGTTATTACCATTTAAAATTTGGCTCAAAATCTAGAAATTGTTTGATTTCTAGAAATCAAAAACCAAGATTACTGCTTAGCGGCAGCTAATGATTCGAAGATATACGCATACGGAACTCAATTGCTAAATATAAATTTTGGTTTACGAAGAAAATTTGCACATTGTTTCGTAATTGCATCCGTTAATCGACCCAATATCGGAGCATATTTTCTTAGCAAATTCAATATACGGGTAGATATCAAGCAGAAGAGGCTTCTTGTTACTTTCCTGTTACAGGTATCACAGCATCGGTAGATAACCCGACACCGACACCGAAGCATTACAGTATAGAAAATAAATTTGGAGTGTTGCTCAAGAATTATCCGAATCTTACAACATCACCTGACTGTAGTGCTCCTGTTAAACACAAGGTAGTCCACTATATTCACACAAAAGGTCAATTGCCAATTTGTAAACCTTGAAGTCTAGATGAGAGCAAATACATAACAGCGAAAAACGATTTCCAACACATGATCGATTTGGGAATATGCCAATATTCATCGTCGTATGTCCTACATGGAAAAAAATAAACTGGTCCCCAGCTAATAAAACGGACTTTTAATTCAAGAAAATTTCCCGACAAACAAAAATCAACCGTAACCTAATTTACAGTTCCAAGTCGGTTAAATGTATAATGTAAAATATTAAACTTAAACCTAAAAAAAGTACGAAATACAGCCGATTTTATCTAAAAAATATAAAAACTCACGATTGATAAACGATTGATAAACGATAAATAATTTGAGTTTGATTTAGTTGAATATAATTCACTAAGTCGATACTCTCTAGTTTTACATATAATGTAAAAATTTAGAGTTGATTTACCAAATCGAAAATACAGTGAATGTCATTTACATTACAAGTAATACATTGTCTATAAAAAATCCGAAACATTTTCATAATATTCAGACAATTGGTTAAATTTCGTAATGATAAATGAAAGAACAAAAAAAAAAAATACACGATGCATTAACCGTTTAAAGTTCGTCACAAAATTATCGATGAGTATAATAACCGCTAAATAACCGGTCGCTATGTAAGATGGCGCTAAACTTTTACAACGTTAATTGTGATAGTATTTAACCGTCAAAAGACTGATAAACCACATATCGGTTTTTATTCAGTCAACAAGCACTGTCCAACGCCTAACTAATTCTGGTTCCTGTGTACTATTTTGCGAACAAACAAATCAGATAATAAAATCGGTTTTTAGTATTATAATTGAACCAGGATTTGACCAACCAAAAAACCGCTAAATGACCCATCGGTCTTCGTTCAGTTAATAAACACCGCCTAAGGTCTTACAAATCGTGGTTATCCTATAATACTTGAGGAAACGAGTGTCCAACCAAAAACTGCTTGGTCCCTCAGTCCCTCATCGGTTATTTCATATTACTTAAATCGTAAATTGTTTTTCGGGTTTACTTTTTCTTGATTTAAAAGCTAATTTTCTTATTTCTTTCGAGTTTTTCTTCATTTCAAGAAACACAATTCTTATATAAAGAAAAACTCGATAGAAATAAGAAAATTAGCGTTTAAATCAAGAAAAAGTACATTTTCTTGAATTAAAAGTCCGTTTTCTTAGCTGAGGACCAGTTTATTTTTTTCCGTGTATCTCCATTGCATCTCGTTAAAAATAAAGACAACAATGATTGGAGGCCATATGGTGACTACCGCCGGTTAAATGCATGTACGGTGCCCGACCGGTATCCAATCCCACACATCCATGATTTCACAATAAAACTAAATGGCAATACGATGTTTTTCAAAATCGATCTTATACTACCCCATTCGGACTATTCGAATTTCGAAGAATGTCGTTCGGTCTGAAGAATGCAGCCCAGTCATTACAAAGACGTATTGACGAAGTGTTACGAGACTTAGCTTTCGCTTACACGTATATTGATGATATTTTGGTAGCCAGCTCCGTAACGAAGACGAACATATACGTCACCTAGAACAAGTGTTTCAACGTTTAAGCGATGTTGATCTTAAAATCATAGTTTCGAAATGTGAATTGGGTAAGCAAACCCTCGAATTTCTATCTCACGTGACATCGAAAAACGGAATATTGATTTCTACGTATCGAGTGGATGCAATAATTGCTCTTGAACCACCGAAATCTATCAAAGAAATTCAGACATTTTTAGATATGATAAATTACTATCATCGGTTTACCCGCAACATTGCTGAGATTCTGGCTCCCATCCATACACATTTAGCCGAAATGAATAAATTCCCTAAAAATCGTAAAATTTTTTTTTTGGCCGGATGATTGTCATGGCGCATTTGAAAGAGCAAAAACTGCTTTATCTTCGGTTACTCTGCTGGCTCACCCGATTAGTGACGCAACTCTCAGTATAACAACAGATAGTTCGAGTATAGCTATTGGTGCAGTATTACAACTATTTATCTATGAGCAAGATACATGGAAACCACTTTCCTTTTTCTCTCGGAAGCTACAGACAACAGAAACTCGATATTCTGCGCTTGATCGTGAATTGTTAGCTATATACTCAACCATAAAACATTTTAGGCATTTAGTAAAGGGTCGACAATTTTACGTGTTTACCGACCATAAACCTTTCGAAATTATATCGCTGATTATCTTTCTCGATCATGCAATACTGAAAACTTAGTAATTGAACACATTGGAATGAATGTTGAAAAACTAATCACTGAGCAAGAGAAAGACGACGAAATGAAATCGATGATCTCTAACTCAGCGGAAACCAAATGGACAGTGCAACAAATTTTTCTTCCCACTTCAAATAACAGCATTTGGTGGGAAAGTTCATTAGGAAAGAATCTCCCATATATCCCAAGTTCGATGAGAAAAAACACTATTGAGGCTTTGCATAATTTATCGCACCCTGGCATTAGAGCTACAAGGAAGCTAATATCATCACGTTATTTTTGGCCAAGTATATGAATATCGATGCAGGATATTGGGCCAAAAACTGCATAAGCTGCCAAAAATCTAAAGTGTACAGACACGTAAAATCATGGATACAGCCTATAGTCCCACCCGAAGGCCGTTATGAACACATCCTCATGAATTTAGTAGGTCCTCTTCCTCCGTCGAACGGTTACATTTATATCTTAACCATCATTTCAGAATGCAACTGCAACAACTGTTGCTCGAATGTTTATCCGAGAAAACATTTCCCGGTTTGGATGCCCGCAAGAAATTACTACGGGGTTCAATTAAAAAAAAAACAATCAGTTTGCTATTTATTGATTAAATAAGTGATTGATTATGTTAAGTAAACTTTATAAATAATAAACATTTTTGTAGTTCATTTTTCATTCAACACAGTAGAAAATTTTAGTAAACATTTTTAAAAAAATTTCACTTGTGTAGTTGTTAGATAGTTATTATACTTGTAGTTAAATTTTGTTGGTTACTTTAATCCAAATCAAACCGACTTCTACTTTTCAAGGCTTTGGTTGGTATACAAATTTGGTAGCGCTACTTACATCTCCCCTATTATCGATAGTAGAGTCACTCACACAAGAAACCAAAAATAGCGCTATATCGGTATTGCATTGATCATTCAACATTTTATAAACAATACTCACATTAATGAGATAATTATGTTGTTCAAAGTAAAAAACAAAAACAAATATTTGGTTCGTGGGAATTTCTTTCATAAACAAACACTTAAACAATTTAAATTAATTTAAAAATCATTCAAATGCGACGCGACGAAATAAAATTGGTTGCAGTTGCAGGCTTAATTTTCCGATTAAAACCGAATAAATCACACATTTTACCAAAAATGTACATCTGACATTTTTTAAGTGCCTACATACTTATAAGTGAAAAATTTCTCATAAACCTGTAAAAAAATGAATTACATTCAATTACCAAAAGTAATTGATTCAAATGAATATTTACGAATTATTATAAGAATGTTGCGTCTAATTATTATTGAATGAATTCTTTAAACTACATTATATAACACAAAAGAACCAAAAAAAAACTTTGAAAGCCAATTAAACCAATGATGTATTTCAACGATCGTCTTATTATTATTGTTATTAATATTTTTTTTTTTTAAATAACTTAAAGGAAATACATAATAAACAGAAACCAAACCCGAATCCAAACCAAAAGCCCAAAATAACGAGTAATTTTATGTATTTTTGTTGTGTAGGTATATACATATGTTGAACAGGAAAAGAATAAAAAAAAATTGAAAATCATTCTCTGCGTCTTTTGGTCTTTGGTTGTGAAGAAGCTAAATGTATATACAAAAAAAAAATAAATAAAATCCAAACCTAAATATCCGAATCAAAATAATAATTTAACGTTTTTTTTTTTTGGTATTTGTTGTTGTTATTGCTCCAGAGGTAATATATACAATTTGTCGCGTCTAACCGCACACTATATACAATATACTCGTACACATTTTTTTTAGAATCTGCGCTAAATTTATGCATCATTGTATATTAAATGTAATACGCAAGCACTTAAATATTCCACTCCACCTACATACGTTTTACGCTCGCACACAAAAGAAACATTCCTTTCTTGTGCAAGTTTGAATACATCAACTTCAACCAGAACAAAATAAAAACATTTCATTTTTCAATCAAACTACAATACAACATTTCAGAATAATAATTGAAATGGTTTCGGTTGAATAATCAAATTTAGGTGTAGTCATTTGTAACACATATACAACAAATGGGAAGAATTTTTATTTTTTTTTTAATTTTGTTGATGTTGCTGGTGAATAATATTGTAGAAAGAACGTTAGAAATCATAAATTTGTTCCTTATACTAAATAAACTCACACAATATTCTCTCTATAGTTCATGTATTAAACTGTGAAATTTGTTTAATTGAATTTTATTAGACGTGGCTAAGTTTTTATTTATAACAAAAAATTATTAATATTGGATTATATTGTTCTTCACCTGGGGAAGTATTCGTAAAAATATTATGGTTAATTTTGGCGGAATTAAAATTATACGCATATATTTAATGAATTTCATAATTTTTAATCAAAATTATAGAAGTTAAAATTACTACAAAAAGTACAGTTTAGAAATATTTTCAGTAGTACACAACTAACTATTTGTAGAAAATCTTCAGATAAAATATTATTTCAGCATAAATTCAATAAAATTCCGTTTGGAGATTAAAATGCGAAAAAATTAATAATTATTAAGACAGTACAATACGACACTTGCCTTTAATACAGCAAATACCAACCTAAATAGTGGAAATGATTATTCCAAACTATTAAATCAAAGAGCATAAAATACGACAAACCAAAAAAAGTTTAAACAATCTTTTCAAAATCGCCCAAAACAAATTAACCCAATAACCGAAAATGAATTTACTACGAATTTTCGTCTCGTTTTAGAAAAGTAAACTAAATAGCTTTAATGGTTCCGAGTAAAATATGTCGGCGCAAAGAAGTTTAGTCTGAAATGACTTTGAGTGCCATATTTTATTAGATGCCGATTTTTTTTGTATATTTTACATTTGTTCATAACTTTGTTGTCACTAAAAGTAAAATGAATAAACATTTTTGGGTTTCTATTGCCTTCTCCAGCCGGCATATTTTGGTTACAAACCAGTTTTAAAATATTTTTTAAACTTTGGTTCATTTAAACGGTTTCAAAATTAAGCACAGTCTCTTCATCGAAACGTTTGCAAAACCACCTGGGCCCCTTTTTGTCCATATGTAAAATAAAACCATTTAGAATTTCAATGCATACTTCAAATCATTTTTAAAATGTATCTACTAGCTAAGTTTCTTGTTTACATAAAATATATTCTGAATGGTATCCCGTCAATTCACAGAAAAAAAATTCACAGAAAAATAATTCACAGAAAATTTACCGAAAAAATAATAGTATTTCCCAGAAAATCGCGCAAATATCTGGAAAATGTAGATTTAATATTAAACTTAGAATTGAAATCTCCCTTTTCCAAAATATTTCAACACAAAATTCTGGATAAGGAAGATAAAATCGTCATTTTCCAGGATTTCTGTAATTTTTTTTTCTGCGAATTGTTTTTCTGTAAATTGTTTTTCTGCGAATTGTCGTGGAATCCAATTTGGATTCAAAATTTTATTAACTGGTATCCCCCTTGAAGTAGAGTCTGCTGCATTTTGCTTTGAAGGGACATGACGCCATAGGATTCCCGTGAAAATTGATCAAGAATGCTGGAAACTCTGTTGGGTACGAAAGCAACCAGTCTAATACAATTTTGCTGTCACTCCATAATACTACTCTGTTTATTTTGACATCTACCCAGTAATCCTTTACAGTGTTTACCAGTTCCGTCAACAAGACCGCGCCCAATAACTCCAGTATAGGTAGGATTAGCTGTCGAATAGGCGATACTCGGGTTTTTCCTGCAATTAGGTTAATAACGTTATTTGTTTTACCATATAATACCGCGCTGTATGCCAACATTGGCGTCGGAAAAGCCATATGTAGTTCGATTTCCTCATCAAATTTAAGCCACCTAGGGATACTCAATTTCTCGACTTTCTTCAATACTTTGCGTAGCGCACTCCATTTGCTGCATACATCGTCTGTCAGCTGGTCATCCCATTTGAAATTTGTTAACCATAAACTTTGAAAGAGAATTTTAACTCGTATCGTCAGTGGCGATAACTATCCTAATGGGTCAAATATTTTGATTGCTTCCGAGAGCAACGTTCGCTTGCTTTGGCTAACTCGATCTTCTAAGCAAACGGAGAAACAAAATGCATCTAAATTTGGGTTCCATTTTAGACCCAATACTTTGATTGTTCTATCTTCGATTATGGATATCTCAGGACTGCTATTTTGATCAGCGAGTTCCTTCCGTATTACGGCGCTATTGGTAGCCCATTTTTGCAAGATGAAGCCATATTCGGCAAATATATAACAAAATATCTACTCTTAGTTGCGTTAATTGAGTCTCATCATTGGCTCCGGTCATTAAATCATCAACATACATATCTTTCTGAATGCAGTGGCGGCTGCAGGATATTCCTTTTGGTGATCTTATGCCATCTGCATCAAACATCTTGTGGCTATAAATGAAGCAGGAGCTGTAACGTACGCTAGAGTATTTAGGGCGTACTGTCGAATTGGTTCATTAGGATCTTTTCTCGACAGTATTTTCTGTAAATTCGCCTCTTATTGGTTGATCCACACTTGCCGGTACATCTTTTCAACATCACCAGATATGACATATCGGTGTCTTCGGAATCGTTTCAAAATATCCATTAGCGGTAATTGGATGGTCGGACCTATCATTACTAAATTGTTGAGTGATGTGCCATTTACATCCTTTGATAAGGCATCGAAAGCTACCCTTAACTTCGTAGTGATGCTAATTTCCTTTAGAACACCATGATTTGGTAAGAAATACTCGCTTTTGTTGATTACTTCATTTATTTGACGCATATGGGCTAACTGCTCGTATTCTTTTATGAAGTTTATATACTGCTTCTGGAACTCTGGATTTCGCCTGAATCGGTTCTTCATCGATTTAAGTCACTGCTCAGCTAAGACATACCTAGTTAGATCCCATAAGTTGGAGAGGTTGCTTCTAATTGGCAACTTAACTAGGAATCTACCGTCTTTGTTCCATTCAGTTGATGTTTTGAACCATTCTCTTCTTCTGTGAGCTCATTGCTTGTTGGAAGAGTCTCAACTTCCCAAAATCTTCGTAAAGCGCTGATTACTTCCACTGTAACATTGAAATTTGCAGCTTCATTGCAATTCTCGGTTTCCCTAATATGCCCACCAATCACCCAACCAAACTTAGTCCCTTGCGCAGACAAAAGAAGGGACAATTTTAATTGCTTGCTTTCTATCACCGAGAAAAATACCTCAACACCCAATAAAAGGTCAATATGACCATTTTCATTAAATTTAGGATAGGCTAGGCACAGCGATTTTAATTTGTTTAAATCTGCACAGCTTATTCTTGACGCGGTCTGTAATGTTGTAATTTTCGGAACCACGTAAGCTTGAACTCTTATTTTAAATTCTTCTTTTGATCGCAATACCATCTCCAATTGAGCGATCCCTTTCGTTCGTCCCAAATTCGACTGTTCCAAACCACAAACCATTACATTTTCATTCGCCGTCTTTAACCCCAATTTCTGCACACAAGCGCTAGTGATAAATGTAAGTTGCGACGCAGAAACCAGTTGAGCACGGTACACCTTGAATACGCCATTAGATTCTTCGAAATGCAGTCGGTAAAATTGCTTACATAGAATACAGCGTACTAGTTTGGTAATAGGTAGCTTCCGGCTCACTTGTTGAAGGCTTAGACTCCTGTTTTTCATCCTGCGTCACATGCAATGAAACGTTAGTGGTAGTACCTCTTTTGACGTCCTCATGTAACAAACTATGACACAATTTGCACCTCTTTCTGGCACGGCAATCATATACATTGTGCCCCTTATGGAGGCAATTGTAACATCGCTTATCGGCTGCTATTATTCCTTTTCTTCCGGCGAATGACATCTTCATAAATTCGCTGCATTCATACATCAAATGCGTATCGTTCTTGCATACGAAGAAACTCCATGTTGTTTCGGTTGAGACATTCGCTTCAGTCACTAATGCCCTTGTGTGTGCAGGTTTAATTTTCGTATACGATGACATGGATTCCAGTGCGTCGCATCGTTTATTTAGGAAATCAAAGAACTCCTTGGTAGTAGGATATTCTACTGAAGTAGATTCTTGAGCCCACACATTTTTGTTTCTTCATCTAGTTTTTTGATTAATATGTATATTAACCAGCTACCTCGAGTTTCAGCCCGGGAATCTCACGCTTTTAGCGTATATTCTCCGGAGAATGTAGGTATTGACAATTTCTTCAATTTTATCTCGGTTAATTGAGGCTGGATCACATAATTGGTTTCGAAAAAAGACATATATCGGAATGGTTTATTGTTTCATCGCAAACATTTTAGTTTGATCGCAATGTTTTTACAATGGTTTTGAAGTGAATTAAAAACACACGCATCTTTCAAAGCTTAAAGCCGTGAAAAACGCCAATCGCTATGTTATTCCAAATTTTTTTTTAGTATTATATCTGTACTTGGGAGGTATACCATATACCATGTACTGTTTGTATTTTTTACAGGATAGCAATTATGTGTGTTTGCTGATTTTAAATAATCTTTCAAAAATCTAATGTTTTCGTAGTCCGTATAATCTACGAAGCTGTCACGCACGGACTATAACAAAATATTTTAAATATCCTTATATGTCCTCATATTACCTCTGCTACCGGTGCCAATCCAGGAAAAGTGTTTCTTGCACATATACCAATGCGTGTATGCTACCAAAACTGCAGTTCAGTAGAGAGCGATAGATAGAGAGAAAGACAAAGTCCGAACTATTTCAGTTAAATGTAGAGCTAATGTGATATTCAAAATATGATCGTAAGCTATTTACATACATCTCGACGGGTCTGCAGCGTATTTCTTTTGTTAAGTGAGGGAAATAATAAACAAATTACGGCTTTACATAAATTAACATAAAATAAAAGCAAACAACAAAGGAACAGAAAGGCATATAGTATTTTAGAAAGCATTAGTAAATCCCTAATAAATTCCCTTCCTTAGACGCATCCATTCAAAATTCAATCAATCAAATTACCTGTATCAAGTTTTTCTACCTTAATACGTACCATTTGTTTTCTAAATTCTGAATGAATTTTAATTTGTTGTTCACAAAAATCTAGTGATTCGATTGTTGTAACGGGAAAATAGGAATCCGGTTTTACCGTTGGTTTAGATTTTATTGCTGACATTTTATCGAATAGAAAATCCTAGGATGCTTATACTACTGCTTGGTTTTTATTGATATGGTTGAGTTTTGAATGTATGGCGCTGTTAAAACTATTTAACAACACATCTTATAGCAGCCGTTACCTAAAATTTGGTGGAATTTGGTTATTGGGGCCTCATTTGAAATGCGATATTTTCGCAGCGTGTATCGCGTTTTAAAATATTCCGTTTTGAAATGTCGCATTTCAAGTGGATCCTGTTTGATTGATTTACCACTAAAAAAAATTAGAGCTTGCTAGTCTTTTAAATTAAATTTGTGACAGCAAAAGTTAACAAGTAAAAAAATATTCAATTTTGTTAGTTGATTTTAGGTTTCTGCTATGGCAAATTTGCTCGATTTACCGACTTCCTGTAAAATATTAAAAACACGCTTTTGCATTGTGATGCTTTTCTCTGAGATTCGCAAGGGACTTTCATTTTGGGACGATTGATATGCATGCCCTCGAGAAAATTTACTATCAATACTCATCAAACCTGAAAGAGTGTATTTAGCAGCAGGAAATCGCCACTAAAACTCTAGCCTGCCTAAATGACACAACCCTCGCGTGCACCAGATTTTATGAGTAAATGAAATAATAAAAGGTGGTTGTTTCTGGTAAAATTGTTATTTTTAATTTTTAATCAAAGGTTATTTAAAAAAAAAAAAAATCAATTGCGGAATTGATTCCGAAATTCCGGAATCAAAAGCATTCAAATACGAAAATATTCACGTTTTTGCCAAAAATAACCCTAAAAAATATAAAATTAAAACTATTTGGAGAACATACCAAAAATGTTTGTCAATCGAGAATATTTAATGGGTATCTCCACAAAATGTCGAATCATAAACCGACTCCACAAAATTTCGACTGCACAAATTCATACATTTAGTATGGGGCAAGAACGTAGTAACTTAGCGAATTACATTCACTAAATCAAAAACTCAAGGTTAACCCTCATTTTTGTGTGTTTTATACCAACAAAAATAATAGAAAGAGGAGTTTGTCTATATTAAAATCAATCGATTCTTTCGATGGCATTCACAATATTATATTAATATGTTTTGTCTATAAAAAAGCCGAAAGAATCGATTGAATTTAATACAGACAAACTTCTTTTTCTACCAAAGGAATCGTGTCGCTCATATCACTTATACTGATAGTTCTACCACAAATGTTTCAAGTTATTTTTTGGTTGGCTTAATTCGTTGGGTTAGTGTGGCATCGACGAATGTATTGAAGCGAATTACTTATTTAATGCTTCGTAAATGATTTGTCAATCTTGTAAACACAGATCAAAAGAATTATATTGCTCGTATCCCTTCAACTGATAAATTACCACAAATTTTTCAAGTTATGTCAAAAGTCTAAAAATGCCTATAAAATTGAATTTTTTTCGTTTATTGATTTTCCGGTAATTTCTAGATTTTTTTCGGGATTTTATTTTGTTGGACTTTTACTTTTCAACTATTCTGGATTTTAAAATTTCTGGATTTTTTTTTTTCATGCAAAAGTAGTGATCTCAAAAGAGAGTTTTCAAAATAATTTTATAAAATTTTTTTCCGTTTTTCTAGAATATGGCCCGGCTCTTTTCCAAAATATTTCTCGCGCGAGATTTTATTTTTAAAAGTCGGTATTTTTTTGAGATTTTCGAAATTTTGTGCCATCAAGACTTAGTTGCATTAGGATTTTATTGAGTCAGAATTAAACTTAGACGAATATTTATTGGATCTAGATATCATTCAGTCGGGCTTTTGTGGAGTGAAATTTTATTACTCCGAATTTTCTGAATCGGGATTAGCTACCATACCCGTTATAGACATTATGCAATTTAAAAACTTACATTATGGTAGTTATACGGTTTAGCAGCTTTGATTATGGCGTTTGAAAGCTTTCGTTAAAGAGGTTGTAAAATTTGACAGCCTGCTTATGCGGTTGAAAGTTTACATTATGAGGAAATAGTGTTTTCAATGCTCGAATTATGAAGTTACAAAATTTTAGAAACCGCGTTGTGGGGATATAGTATTTCAAGGCTATCGTGATAAAGATTGTGTAGTTTTAAGGTTTATTTTATGAGATCTTAAAATATCGTTCCTATAGGTTTGGCGAGTTTAAAGGTTTTAGGGGTTTTTATGGTGTTACGGAAAAACCTGACGTGATTGCGCAAAACGCAAATAATCCACTGGTTATGGCCAAACGTACATACATTTCGATATTATTTTGTGGTCGTATCTTTTTATAAATTCTGGTGTGAAGTTGAGAGATTCACTAAGAATATAAAAATAAGGCGAAAGAAAATTGGGCCACTAGAATATTGACGATTATGTAAAATGTGGTAGGCAAAAGAAGCTACAGCTATTGTGCGTTGCCTTCGTTATCAAGTTACAAATCTAGTTTTTTGAAAGATGTATTTTACTAAAAGCCAACTTATAACAAATTTCCACATTTTGGCTGATTCTGTAATCACTGATTGAAATTAAGCACCTGACTCATATATCTCTAGACAAACCATAAATGTAAATAAAAAGAAAGTTAATTTAAAAATTCTTGCGTTACTAATTTATGCATTTACATTTAATATCAGTCTAGACACCAAAAAAACTCAGTGCTGCTCTTATACGATAAACAAAGAAATGAGTACACAAAAAAAAACAAAAAAAAAAATTATTTAATTAAAATATTCTGTATTGCTTCATGTAAATGAATTCATTTAATTACCGAAATTTTCTTTGCGATACTCACAGAATGAATAATTCAGTGACACTACCGCATAGGAATTTCTTTTTATAAAATCGTCATAAAATTCGCGTATTGTTAGTATCTTTTATATTTTTTAATCTAAATTTTTTTGCAGGATTTTGTGTTTTGGAGTTAAAACACCCTCGGGGCCTTATGATAAATCAAAACTTTTTCCTAAAACGATTTTTTTGATAATTAATTCACGCTTGCTTTTATTTGCCTGGATGTATTTCCAATCTGATATATGATGAGCTCGCTTTCAAAACTTTTATCAGTTTTTAGAATTTCGTTGTATTTTTTTTATTTAATATTTTATCTTGTTCAGGTTTTTTAAGACATATATTGTTAAAAAAACAAATTTAAATTGCAAACACAATTTTTTTTTGTTTTGTTTTTTTTAATTAGAAAACTTTGATGAGTTGGAAGAATGGAAAAATTATACGTGCTGAATAATGGTTGCAGAATATAAGAATCTTATGTGAAACCATGGTATGTTTATTATAGATAAACAATGGGTTAGAAGAAATAATTACATTTTCTTCCGTTTGTTTTGCGATAAATCAAGTCGAACGATTTTTTGCTTAGCATGAAATGATATGTATGTATGTTGGTTGTTGTTCAAAACGATGTCGATATGTAGAATGATTTTCGATTAATCATGCTTCAAACGTATGCAGTATTCCACATTCACTATTATAAAGCAACGAGAGGAAATGCTGTCTACATAATTACCATTGCAACTTAATAAAAGTAAGAATAATTCTTAATACGATTTCCGTTAAAATAATTAAACCAAACTTGAAACTATTAAAAAAGATTTCCTTCCTCTCTCCGTCTAATTAATACACAATTTTTTCCACCCGTTTTTGGGTTCATTTTCTTAGCACAAACACAGTACTCTTTAGATTTTTGTGCAAAATCATGTAAATTAATTACATAACTATATAAGTAACTTTGTTATTTTGTGCAAGTATTATTCTTCCGCATAAAGTCCTTGGTAATTTTTCAAAATCATTGTACCGTACCGTATTGCTGTGTTTAAGAAGTTTAATGAACTATTGCTTATAGGAAATTACTGGTAATGTTACCGCGACAACAGTAGGTAATTGTCGCATTAAATACGTAATATTTAAAATTTACCTTATATCCGTTTTCAAATCACACATTAAGCTATAATTTAATTTAATGTATCCAAAAATTATAAATTTTGAAACCATCAAAAATCGCCACTAATCTTATAAAAATAATTTCTTTTGATTTCCGTTTCTTATTTTTATAATTTTAATGATTGTACAGTAGTACATCAAAACACATTTTATCGACTGCATTAAAATAGTAACACCTGATTATTAAAAGAAGAACCTTTCTTCCTTTCAAGAATATTATTTATTATATTTAACGACGATGGTTTTAATTTCAACCACAATAATATTATTTAATCGTATAATAACAGAACATTGATGGGTGCGCGAGTTAAGTGTCTCTATATAGATATGAAAACGATTCTTGTTGTATACATAATTGACATAATAATTGTTCATCTGACGAGTGTATATCCAAATAAAATAAAAACAACTTTTTATTTATAAAATTCTATAAAATACAATTTTGAACGTCCGGCGGAAATTAAGTTCAAAATCACTTGAAGCGAAACGAACGGGAGAAGAGAAGATATTATAAAAAAATACAACTTAAGAAATAAATGAAGCCAAAACCAACAACACCAACAACACATCTCATATACACTCGTATTTATTACATTCTATGTGTTCATAACACAACGTATAGAAAAAACCTGTCTTCAAAACCAAAAAAAATAAAAAGAATACAGCTTTTTACGTTTTTAAATAAAAATAAAAAAATCTTCATTTGTAAAAAGACGACAGATTAAAATAAGAAGTAGGATACGGACTGACATAAAAACTACTGACTAACAAAAAAAAAAAAATCAGTACAAACCAGAGATTCGGAATTTAATTTCAGTAAATTATATTTGGATTTGGATTTTTTTTTTCTAGTTTTTGTTGTATGATTTTTTTTTTTTTTGTGTACTATGTACTTTGATTGCACTAAACGTAAATTAACAAACAGTTAAATTTGAGATGGACAGGCTATACGTTTTATTCTAAATGGATTGATATTTGTATACAATAAGAATATAATTCGAAAGAGCTTAAAAAATTTAATTTTGCGCAACCGTTTCAAAAATCAGTATTTGGTTAGACTTATGCTGTGTGCCTAACGTCGATTTTTTTAACTAAATTGTTGACTAGTTCATACCAGTCTTTCATAGATAGCATAAAAGTCAATAAGACAATCTGTGCCTGACTTTTGATTATTCTAATTTTCGACTTTTGGAACGTCAACCGAATTATTATTACTGTTTGGCGTTGTTTGTTTTTTTGAAATTTCTCAATATTCCGTACACGAATTTATCTACAAATTACTAAATTAATTTATTGGCGCTATAAGAACATCTAAAGACTTGCAAAGTCGTTAGTGAGTTCGAAAAGATCGGATAGAATATTTTAGCGCTGGTAAACTAAAGAAGATATCTCTGTTCGACCCAAAAGTTTGTCCAATCTGTGTTGCCTATACAGATGATCTGACTTACCATAAAATTCCTATAACAGAAAGTTTAAAATAAAATCTTATGTACAAAAATATCTAAACTTTAATTAAATATGACAACAATTATAATTTTCTTGAATAATTTGATTAATTTTGATAGTTTTTGAAAAATTTCAATTAAACATATTCTCCAATGTGACCTATTTCTAAAATGAATGAAAATTATTCCGAATTGAATAAACCGTTTAACGGAAAGAATGAAACTAATTTCGAGAGGAATGAAACTTTTCCAAATTAAATGAAACCAAATTAAATAAACTGAAAAGCAAAAATTGTATCATTCGTAATACAACTAGTGCTCAATTATTATCGATAATTTTTTACGAGTTAAAACCGCGCTACGAGTTAAAAATTTAACGAGTGCGCAGCACGAGTTGAATTATCTGCGTCGGTTTTAACGAGTAAAAAATTAACGATCATTAATTATAGCACGTGTTGTATTTAGTAAGAGAATACAACTTTCCCGTCAGCGATTGAATCAAAATTCATCCATTTGCGTCATGTTGTATGCAAATTATTTGACAAGCTTTTGTTTGCATGGCTTTTTCTTTGATGTGTGTATAAAAAATTCAATCATAATAAAAAAAATTGAAATACAATTACAAATCTAGAGATAATTGTTTAGCATTTTCATGTTGCTATGGTAAAATTTGTAAAATGATCGCGTTGCTATGGTGAAAATCGTAAAACTACCGCTGTAATAACGTGTTGTTGTACGTATTTTGCATGGCAATCTAAATATTACTGCTGTAATAATCGCTTTTTCGTAAAATTTCCCATGGCATATTTTGTGAAAGTTGTATTCTAACTAAAATTTATAAAATATAACAGTAGTTAAATAAAAGAAACCTATACTGGTTATCTTGTAACAGATGGGAGTGTCATCTTCGTGTCTAAGATGAAATTGGCCCAATCTGATGCTGTGACTGATTCAATTCTATATTTAATTGCGCCTTTTGATTCGGGTTTCTCTTAATAAGTTTTCCTTCGACGTGATTTGCGATGGCACTTTCCTATCCTATTTGGATGGTCCATTTCACTTTTTAGAGGAAAATCCGCCATCGACAACATGCAGTGCAGTATTTCCTTCGGTATTTTAATCTATATGATCGTCGGAAAATGGCCTTGTTTCGGTTAATTACTGCTATAAAATTAATTTAAAAACACCAAATTAAATATAATTTTATCAGAAAAACTTTTATTTGAGCTATCGTTTTGTAAAAGCCATAATTCCGGATAATAGAGAAACATCGATATTTTTTATTAAAACTACACCTTTTCACCCCTAAAGGTTTCCGCGGATCCGTAAAACCCTTAAACTTTTTTGTTTTGTGAATTTTGGCATATTTTAAACCTTTAACCAAAGTTCAAGATTTGCACAATTTTTTTTCGAGTTAAAATCAAGTTTTCCTGTACTAATATGCACGATATAAAACCGGATACCTATATGTTGTTGTAACCATTTTAGTCTAAGAGCTAGCGGTCGATCCGAGTAACTTGTTAAGCACAAGGCTAAAAATTTTGTTAAATTAATGTTTAAGTATTAGTTACATACGAAAATAATAACCTGGCAGGTATCTCGCGGTTGCGTCATCATCCCCTGAATTATTAAATTTGTTAAAAAATTGGTAAAATTAATGTGCTTCTAAAAAGCTATAATTTTAATATGTTTTCATTTTCATGTGTTTAAATTAAAAAAAAAAATGGCCAGGCGATTTTATAGGTTTCAAATACTCGCCAATGCAGGGTAAAGTTATTATGGGGACATCGATTCGTAACTTGCTTCTACAAAGCTGAAATTTTAAGGGAATATTCTTTCAACTATTTTAAGAACTTATGCTAAAAGCCAGGCGATTCTGGAGGTTGCAAGTTGCTACCAGGTGAATTTACAATGGCCGAGGCTGTTGATGAAGTGTGAGAGGAACGGGCTTAAACTGGTCTATGTACAATAAAGAGAGGCAAAATTAATACTGTGAGTTTATAATAAATGATTATTGTAATAAAAAAAATATCAAGTTATATATGTAAAGTATAATTTTTTATTAATTTAAACACATATTGTTCGTTATACATCATTCATCTAGAAAAAATAATTATCGGATGTTGCCTCATTTTCTGAAAATGCAACATATTTTTATTGATAAAAAACAACTTTAAAAAACATATAAGCAAATATCTTAGATAATGAAAAATATATTTACCTGAGCTAGTGTCATCAGGGTGATCAAATTGTATCAAAGGCGTCATAAATGGATGGTGCGTACAGTGTTACCCTCATACCAATTGTATAATATTTATGTTTTTCTAAGGTTGGGCTGTCTAAGGTAAGCATTACCCCACATACTGACGATATATTGTGTTCATAGAATATGTTGATATAATTCGGATTTACAGGGAGGTAAATTCGATGAATCATAATTTAAATATTTTTTATGAAACGGTCCATTCATATTTTTTGGCTTGTAGGTGATAATAAATTTATCATATCTCGCTTCGTTAATATTAACTGTTTTGCTTCCATAAATTTCACAGACGAATTTTTCAATAATTTCAGAAATGTCAGTGATCCGTCGCGTTGTATGAGCATTTCTAAGATTTTTTTATAGCTTCTTGATATTATGTAATTTTCTTGAGAATTTCAACTGGTCGTTTCTTCCCTCTCTTAAAAAATGACGAATTATAGTCACAACCTGTTAATGCATGAAACCCTGGCCAATGATAAAGGCGGCCCGAGTTCAGCATACAGCTCGCTTATGTACATCTTTTTCTATTGCCAATGCCGTATTCCATAAAAATGTGCAATGAATCACTAAATAAATGGTCCATGTTTCCAAGCATGATAATTAAAACGTCAGTATCTGATGATTTAAATAAGATATTAACATTGTCTTCATCGATTTGGCAAATATGGTGTACTATTTTTGTGTCTGCCTATTCATGATGTGTACAGGACAATTTTCATTGATTACTGAAATAACTGAATTATTCTTAACTGTATAATTATGGTAATCTATATAATTTATATTAATTACGGTATTTCCAATAAATGGTACCATTTCATCAGTACTCCAGTGATTAATTAAAAAATTACACTAAAGCCTCTTTGAATGATATTCCGTAATTCTTTATTGAAATCTACCAGTCTAACCTGATCAGGACTATTGATAGTGTAACTTAAACTTCTCTCTTCATATCGTTGAGTACGCTCATACTCCTTAATTGAAGAGCAGAAGTATTGGTCGAAAATTAAATCGATTCGTGAAGCTTTTGTAGCAGTTAATGTTGATATGATTTGTTTTTGAATGTTTCCGAACGTTCTTGGAACATTTTGCAAAGTATGTATTAAAAAAAAGCCATCAACAACAACAATATCAAAACGGGGCGGTGTACTCGGGTATCAATGTCTACTGTGAGAACGGAAACGATTGAAGACTTTTGAGTTTTTTGTATAGGCCCGTCTATATGGCACAGAGATATCGGAACCACTGTAATGGGATACGATAGAACTTTTTCTAAATCAACTTTTAGATCTATCGATAGTGCAAGCAATCATCCGAATAAATTGCGTTGAACACGTATTTCTTCGACTTTGTTACTAACTCGTGCTGCTGCTTGGTTGTTTCAGATGAAAATTCCTTTATTTTTACTCTTTTCATTGATGCTTCAAATCTTGCGCTATTAGTGGCACATTCCTGTACAAACTATTATCAACATTATCAGATGCAGCCTTTCCACTTGCAATATTATAAATAAAGGATGGATTAAGATCTGAATTAAATGGATTTTGAAATTTTTCAAAAGTATCTATAAACTTTTGAAGCTGCTCGGCATTTTTTTTAATTACATGACATTTTAAATCTGCAGTGATATCGGTGAAACCATTTAAATTGGGGTTACATGCAGTGTATGAGAGATCACTGATGTTCTAATATCGTGACTCTTAGCCCAACGTTGTCGAGCTGAGATTGAATTAGTAAAATGGATAACGCCTGTCAACCTACTTCCTGCGTCAGCATTTATTGTCTGTTTCAGTATCAAGTCTATTGGTTGTCTTGAGAAAGATTTACTAGTCCATTGAATACCAATGTATCCGACAATCATAGCTCTTTCTAAGTCTGGATGAGTTTCTCCTAATTTTTGTAAATTATCATGGGTATTTCAACAGCCAGCGAGCGTAATTTGGAAAATAAACTCGCGATTTTAAGCAAAACGTTTTTAAATAGCTGATAATCACCCATCCCAATACTACGACTTAATAATCGATTAATAATGAATAAAAAAATGAATTTTTTTATTTTGTAAATGTAACGCAAATTAATTAACGCAAATTAATGTTACGATAATTCGCAATATCCACTGAGACCAATGAGAAAGTGTATAAAGTGCATCTTATAAAATAAGATTAACAATCTTTGGTAATAAGCAATACGGAATAAGATAGAAAAAATAGAAGAAAATAATTTTTTATAGCGCTACTAATCTCTACAAACACCAAAAATAACTAAACGAAAAACTAAAAGAGCATAAAGAGCATGAAGCAAGAGCATTCGAACACACATACAATAACCAATACCATCACGATCCGGTAATTCTCGCCTCACTGACTCATGAGGCGATCAAAATTCATGCCCTGGGCTACGTTCGACGTAAGCACATAAGCTCGAAGCGTTTTAATATCGTTATGACTCTCCGTAAACTGTGAACATCCTTTAGAGATACTACATTAGGCCTCAACCAATCCAACGCCTCCATTATCGCAATTAATTCATCCTGAAAAACGCTGCAATAGTTGGGGAGACTTAATTCGAGGTACACATTTAGTTTCTCAGAGAAAACACCAAAACCAACCCTACCATCCGTGAAAAAGTTTATAACTTCAACAACGTCTCTTCACTTAGCAAGTCCTCTCTAGAGGGAATATCCCCAAGTAATTATTAAGTGCAAGCTAGTATTAAGGACTAACATATATTAAGTCTTAATCAAAAGTTTTTATTAGTTTGTAAGATTTGATTACATCTTGTGAGTCCTATTGTAACTCACAGTTGCTGAACCTGCACATGCTTGTAGCTATTAAATTCCGGGTGCTCCGGCTGGGCGGGTACATAAACTAGCAACCAACTCTGTTACAAACTTAGAAGAAAACTCATGTGCAATAACAAAACAAAAAAAAAAATAGTAACAATAAACAAAATTACGGTGATGCAAGACCTACAGTTCATGTCCAACCACGTTTATGAATGCTTTATCAGCTTCTTTTCCCACGAAATCCACTAAGTTCCCCCATCCTCCCTCCTTTGACACCACTTAGCAATCCATATTAAATATCATTGGTGTTTCACAAAAATAAAACAGGTATTTTACCAAAAGATTCTTTGTTTATTTTAAATAAACAATAACATATTGAATAGCCTTTAATAGGGTAATACAAAAATTAATTTGAGAAAAAAAAAACGTAACGCTTATCCGTTGGTAACAAACAAAACAATAATAATAATACTTAATGAGTTATAAACACTATTTAATGAAAATCTAAGAAAATACTACGTTATGAGAGCCTTCTTAATATTTTTGGCGTACAAATATACAATTAAACTGCAAAACACTATATACCGGTAATATAATCGAAACCTAAAACCGTGGTTCGTTCTTACAAATTTGCATGGCAATAAAACAGTTTATCATAGCAAAAAAAAATAAAAATTAAATGAATATAAATATTGTTTCACTTACCCTCCAAAGTCTGCAAAGCGCTCCGCGACGTTGAAGCCTAAAACAAAATGTTCTCCCCACTAGCGTAAGCTGGTAGAAAGCGATAATTTTTAATTTTTTATTTGCTTTGAACGACAGCCTGTTATTGTTTGTTTCTTTTTTTTTTTTTTTTTCGTTCACCATACACGAACTGTTCGATTAATATGTTTTGTTTTTCCCCCGGATTAATTCGAAGGCTCACACAATCACAAATAAATAAATACTTTAAGAACACATTTGATCACAAAAATAGATATCCTTAATTAACATCAATTTTAATTTAACAATTTATAAGATTGAACTACAACACTAGATAGAACGGTTTTCCTCTTCATAGGTTGAACGCTGTAAAATGACACTTTAATCCGTATTCCCGTTAGGTGAAGCAAATATGTTAGAAGGCAATCTCGTTATGTCCGTTGTTTATATTCCGCTGAAATCTTTTGCTGAAAGTTCCATATGGGGTTCTTTCGTTGGAGTTCTATAGCGGTAACACCGTTGTTTAATTCAGCCAAAATGATATTTTGGAAGCAATTTGTTATTGAACATAATCACGTTTAATGTCAAATTACGTGATATAGCCTAGAAAGGCACTCCAACAAAACCCCGTTGATTCACTCGGATTATTTTGTTGTAATATGACGTTAATATACCAACAGATAGTGGTGGAAATCTATCGATAGTACTATCGATATATCGATAGTTTCGTACTATCGAAAACAATCGATACTTTTTATATACTATCGATATATCGACCTATCCAAGTAAGAATATGATAAGTGAAAAATACTGTTTTTTCAGGAGAGGAGTATAAAGGTTTAATTAGTTCTTTTCGCTGCTAGGAATAAGCGGATCACTTTAATTGTATCGTTTATACTGAAGAGTATTATAAAGTGGCTTTGAATTCTTTTAACTGGATTTTTAGTTAAAAACGCATTAATTTAAGAATATAAAATCAGTCATAACCTTATCAATTTTAGAGATAATACTTTAAGATTTTATCATAATAAGAATTCGACATCGTAGAGTCCAAAAATCGTATTCCCTTAAAACTATGATAACTGACGTTTTCATGGTCTTAATTGGATAGATCGATATTGATATTTTATTCGTACAAGAGCGTTTTGCTATTATGCGGTATAACTTTAGTTACGTTTTTCTTGTTGTCATTCCTTTTATATGCTAGTCAAATTATTGGTGATCAACCATCCCAAATGGTCTGAAAGCCAAAAAATGTTGAGATGCTGATTTTCTTACATAAAAACGATTGGCTGATTTGAAAACAAAGTGGGAAACTGGGAAACTTTCCGATTATAATAACTTCCCTTGACTTTATAGTTTCTGGTTGTAGTCAACCTATATGTAATTAAATAAAGTTTATAAATTTATTATCCGATAGTATCGATAGTATATCGATAGTCTTTTAATTTCTGTCGATAGTTTTCTATCGATTGTTTTTTATGTTACTATCGATACTATCGATAGTTGAAATTGTCGATAGTTTTCCACCTCTACCAACAGACACTTCAGCTGTTTAGAATTTTGGATGATTAACATTAAATAGAGAATATTTAAATATTTGCATTCACTATACTATACATACCAATTATGTAGATTTCGGGGGGGCAACGAGTAATTCAAATCGCAAAATATTATATCCAATAATTTGGGTGTATATTCCTAATATAATTTAATACTTATAATTTCAAGTCACTACTTAATCGGTGCACCGTATGATATCGAATGATTTCAAATTGCAGTAATTTGTTTTATGATACTACGGACCAAATTCTTCATTGACAAGTAATGAAAACCAGTATGCGAAATTATAAACATAGAAAAACATCGTCATAAATAATTTTAAATTACAGTCGGCCACACAACGTTACACTTTATAGAAAAGATTCAAGAATAAAGCCTTAGGCAATTAAAAGAAAATAATTTTTTAGAAGCCTTTTTAGTGGTATGTATAACTTTCCGCATTGTTCGCCATAAGATCCATAGTAAAAATTATGTTTTTTAGCTTAAAGTTTTTCAAATTTTTCGAAAATATAAATAAAAATACCGAAAGAAATTCTACACTGCATGTTTTCGACGGTGGTTTTTTGCTCTAAAAAGTGAAATGGGCCAACCAAGAATGTAAAACTTGGATTTCTGGAAATCACTCATACAACTGCTTGGAAAAACGGCGATTTTGATAAAATGTGAATGTTCTATGGCCGATTCGGGCCAATATAAACTATTTTTAAGGTAAGTTTAGTATGGTACAATTTTGCACAATCATTGTTAGCCGAAGAATATGTTTTAGGTAAACGATATATTATATGGGATTTCTAGTGTGATAATCACGTGAGAAATCCCCACCCTATTTCCTAAAGTACGCTATGCATAAATTTTCTAATCACAGGCACACAATTGCACTATTGCAATGGTGCGAAATATATATAGAAAACTTTTCCAAAATAGAAGGGCTGGCTCTGTAGGCACACAGCCTAAGAGTAGCTTAAAAGTAATTTGATATTATTGCATGTTACTGGATCAAATAGTGAAAGAATAATTGTAAAATTGGTTGGGACTGTACAATTTCGTCATAAAGGCAAAACACTTAAAATGCCTTGATCAAAACATTGCCTAACATTACACGCAAAAGCGTACAATTTAAAATTCAGTCAAACCAATTTAAGTTTCTCAAACGGGATCGCGGTTTTCCGAAATCCTGGTCTCAAAGGAATGACCGCAGGAAATCCTAGAAAGAATTTCCGGGATTTCCCGGCTTCCGATTTATTTAGTTTATGTACTTTTTTAGCTGTTAACCGTATATGAAATTTCACGATTTTTAAACGGAATTCTGGAATCCCGTGTATTAAAAGTGTGATCGGTAAATCTCGAGATTTCCTGGTTTTCGATTTATTTGTCCCTTTGATCCGAATGTAGAAAATATCTCGTATAAAAGTTTATCCATATTTAACATTTTCATGTCAATGTTCTTAACAGATTATGATGAAATTGAGCATACATGATAGAAATTGTATGAACTACTGGAATATGGTCAATTAGAAAGAGATTCGGTTATTTCTATGCCGATTGTGATGAAACTCGATAAATTTGACACGAAATCGGCACAGCAACAACCGAGTTCCTTCATAATTTACCATATTAACTTAATATACAATAAAACTCGTTTTAGAATCGCGTTTCCGCCGTATGAGCCGAATTTTATCATAATCGGTTAAGAAACGATCAAAATCAGTTAAGAAACGGCCAAGTCGGTCCTATTTAGCCATTCTCAGAACTTCATGTAAAAATCATTTTAGACTATAATTTATCCGTCGTACATTCCTGGATTTGACTTGAAAATGCTAGTGATGGAGAAACTTCTAGATGAGATATTCAAATTTTGTACATTCGTATCAGTTAGAATTAAGATAGTAAAAAAAATCGAGAACCGAGAAGTATCAGGAAATCCCGCAGTTTGCCGGTCAAATTTTTTAGGGATCCTAGGATCCCGTTTTGAGAAATTTTTAAACCGATTGGTGAAATAAACTCAAACTGTTCACACATTTTGCAATGCTTAATTTCTGAAATGTTTCCAATTCAAATAAGTTTAAAGGGATAGAGAGATTTTAAACATATCTTGAAAATTAGATTTCATGACGTCCATTTTCCGTTTTACGATTTAGTGGCCTCGATACTGGAACGATAAAATTGATAAAAGTGATTCCAAATATCACTCAACAAGTTTTTACTGCGGAAAATTAGAAAATTAAAACTTTACAATTTCGACTCAAAAGGCAAAACAAAATAAAAGATTACTTTGAAAAGGTTTGAGTAAAATTTAATATTAACTCTAACATATGGGTCCAATGGACCCAATTTAAAATTGCGTTTCAAAAATCGAATGTTCCGTAGTTGTAACTTCACGTCAAAATGTTATATACATTTCGGTATTTCCCCACATTTTAAAATAACTTCATTAGGGTTTTGTCAGTCTGAGAGTCAACAATACCCCTTACAAATAGTGCCTGGGTATGTTGAACTCACGTTAGTATCGTGTGAGTATTATTTATAGGTTATTTAGACCCACGTTATTATTTCAGTAATTTTTTTTTATTAAATGTTGTTTTTATAGTATGTGCACTTTCGAAAAGGAACAAGAAATGCTTCGATCGATTCTTGCCGAACTCGACAGTGGAGAAAAAGACATTGGTGGAGATATTAGTGATAATGAGGTGGATAATGAAATAGAATGAGATCACGATTCACAAACTGACTCAAACGGTTGCAGATGCAAGATAATCGTCTAAATCTTAATAATAGCCTATACAATTACTCGTCAAATAATACTAAGTTGATTGCTCTCCGATAAATAATTTGGAACTTACAATTTAATATTTGGGTGTACTGTTTCTCTGAACCAAATTTTTTAAACACCCTGTATCTCAAAGGATATAAAAAATTGACCCCCCCCCCCCCCCTTCCCCCTCCCCATGTGATTTTTTTCTCAGAACGAACTAAGAAATCTCTCCTTAACGGATTAGCATCCCAAACCCGGACACACTGTATAAATTAAACAGCAGGTAAAATATAAAATTATGAAATAAGCTCGACCCACAGATAATATTGAAATCAAAAGTTTGTTGGGTTTATTATACCTGGGCGATTTGCACAAGTCATTTCACAATAATGTTAAAGATTTGTGAGCTATGGATGGAACTGGCTGGGAAATATTTCCGGCCACTATGAACTACAACCGATTCCAAATTTAATGCGCTCTTTGCGATTTGACAATATCAATTCCTATGAAGAGCGGCATCTATTTGATAAACTGGTACTGCTAACTATCCGCGAATTTTTCGATATTTTTAATATAAATTGCAAGAATAACAACAATGTTGGATGCTTTGTAGCCGTCGATGAAAAATTAGAATGTTTTCGTACCCGCTACAGCTTCAGGCAATACATACCAAACAAACCGGCCAAATATGGCATCAAACAATACGAAAAAGTAAAAGGGTATTGCCTGTATCATTTTGTATTGCCAAAAAAAAGGCAGTTAAATCCACAATTTTTGAATGCCAAAAGAAAGTGGCAATACTATCACATGTACCCAAACAAAAATAAATCTGTATTACTCCTTTCTACCCTGTATGGTAATGGGAATATTATTGATTTTTCAAAATCTTTACCAGAGATTATAGAATTTATGTGCATAAATAAACACCAACCTAAACACCGGTGGCCATTATTTATATTTTTTCGTTAATAAATTTGGCGAGTTTAAATGCACGAATTATTTTGTTGCTTACCGAAAATCCACCACTGATACATAAAGAACGGTCACTTTCCTGCGTTTGCCTAATGCATCCTAAAATTGATAGGAGGTTCTGTTCTAATATGAACTCACTCTCGTCTTAAATTAAGTTGGCAAAAGTTTACCACTTAAAACTTACTGATGATCAAACCGAACAATGTGCTTCTCACAAAATCACTCAGAAGGATCTCAGCCTTTAGAGAAGCGAATAAAATCAGTAATCAAGAGCCGCTGTCAAATATATAGCCACAAAACCGATCATAAAACTAGAACTACTTGTTCTAAGTTTAACAAATATATTTGTGGGAGCAACTTACCACTTAGTCATAATTTTTACAAATTGTAATGAGCCCAAAAATTTAATGCATCCAGAAATCTCAGATTCTAATGATGAAATGTAACTTATTAGGTTGGTCAGAAATTAATGCAGGTTTTCAACCATTTTATTTAAAACTACATATCTCAGTTTAGTCTCAGTCGTTGAATACTTTTCCTTGCAAGAAGTGGTCGAGATGCTTGAAAAAGTAGTAGTCGGTTGGCTTCGTAGCCAAGATAGTTCAACTTCTGCAGCGTCGGTTGTGCAACATGTCGTCGAGCATTATTGTGCAGAAGAATTGGGCCCTTTAGTTTTAGTTCTTTACGCATTCTATTAATTTATTGACAATATTTCTCTGCTGTGATATTTTCGCCAGGATTCAAGAAGCTGTAGTGGATAATTCCGGCTGACGACCACCAAACAGTCACCATAGTCTTTTTTTGATGCAGCTCAGGTTTGGAGAAGTGTTTAGGGGCTTTGCTACGGTCCAACCACTGCGCTGAACGTCGTCGGTTGTCGTATAGAATCCACTTTTCATCGCACGCCACAATGCGATCAAGAAATGGTTTGCTTTTGTTGCGCAAAAGAAGTGAAGAGCAAACTTCATAACGGCGATTTTTTTGGTTTTTGTTCAATTCGTATGACACCCATTTGTCGAGCTTCTTCGGCTTTCCAATTCGACTCAAATGTTCCGAAATTAATTTGCTTCCACCAAAGCCTTCAATGCATCGTCGTCAATGGCAAAGGGACGTCCGCGACCTTTCTCATCTTCAAGACTGAGTTCACCACGACAAAATTTTTGAAACCAACGTTGTTTTGTGCATTCGTTAACACTTCCTTAACCCCAAACTTCATTGATGTTTCGAGCCGTTTGTGCTGCACTGCGGCCGAGTTTAAATTCATACAAGTAAATTTGGCGAAATTCTTGTTTTGACATCTTAACTTCAAAGGTCTAAAAATAGACAAAACTACAATTTAGATTAAAAATAGATTATGTGATAAGAAAGAGCATAAAATAAGTTTATAAATAACTTATAATGTTAAACTCTTTGCGTAATTCTTTATTATTGAAAAATTGTTGAAACAAATAAAATCATAAAACCTGCATTAATTTCTGAACAACCTAATATTTTTGTTGGGTTAAAATCTTTGTTCTGAAAAGTGTGACTTAAAAAATTAGGCACCTCTCTGTATATGCTTTATTTGTGATAAATAACAGATGCAAATTTAACATGCTGAGCCAAATGCTCAAATTAAAGCCCATCAACAAAAAGACACGTGAAGCATGACATGGTTAAGATAATCAAGCACAAAAATTCAGGAAAGGATGATGGCTAAGTCGAGCCAGGTTGGCATTTATTTTAATGTTACCAACTTCGGTATTAAGTTGTTCTAGAGCTTATTATGCAAGGTAACTATATGAACATAATGATTTTCGCATTCATGATCTGGCGACTAGTAAGCAGCGATTTATATGTATATGGAATAAAAGCCAAGCTTCTCGGAGATCCCAAAAAATTGCATAACCACAGGTTTATCTGTTCATATCTCTTTAGAAAACGGCACTTTTTACAAATAAATTATGATAAAATTTAGGATAAATTGATACCTTTCCAAAATAGTATCGTTATTGAAAATACTACTCTTAGAACAGAAGATACAACCATTTATGTAGGATTCAAAAATTGGAATTTGAAATCAAATTTAAAATGTCAAATAACGGAACAACCAAACGTCAAAAAAAAAAAAAGTGGTCGTCTTATTTTCAATAAGGAACACGATTACAACAAAAAATTGAAATCGGCGTAGTCAAGGTTGGGCCCCCATTTGAAATACCATGGAATGACCCATTGTATGCATATTTCCAAATTACGATAACAACAATTCTGAAAGGTTTGTTTTATTCTCATCCAATGAAAGAATCTAATTGTGCCCACTTGCGTTTCTTTGCACAAAACCAAATATGCACGATATATAGTGACACTCTGTAAGTCTGTAAGCAAAGGCAGTAAAACATTTTTAAACAACAAAAATTCTCTCTTTATTTTCATGAAAGTATTTATATACAGAGAGAACAAGAGACGTATTTCATTATCTTACATAGGGTGCACGCGCGATTAATAATAAAACACAAACTAAGCTCACATACAATAAATCTATTATTTTCATTCATCTTCTAAAATTTCTTCGATTGCTGTCGAAACTTTTGCCCGAAACTTCCTCATTTGGCGGTCATTCATTTTCTCCAAATCAGGCAAGATACTCATTAAAAATTGATGCCGCGGATTAGAGTTGAGCAATATCGTATTCCCTGGTCCAACCATTTCAACGTAACTTCCTTTCATTTTAATCAAATCAGGTAGTTGTTCCGGACTATTGTATAAATTTTGAATTTCCACTTGATTTGACGACGATGGTATATTCAATTCTTCTTTCTGAATAGTTTCCAAATATTTTGGCGCCATTATTTCACAATCACTTTGTTCATCATCACTTATTATTTCGGTGTCATCAAAATATTCTGATTTTGGATGCATGATTTTCAAGAAATCGGATGATGGTATTGTTGATGTGTCCTCATTAAATGGTAGCGTACGATTATAATTTCCACGTGTACGAACAAATGGACGCAAAAATTTCATAATATCGGTCAAATAGTTGCGATCCAAAAATTCATCTTCCGGATCATCAGGATATTTGCGTAAATAATCTGAGTAAGTGATGCGCAAATTTCGCCATTTCTCTTTACACTGGACAACTGTAATACAAAATAATATCGATTTATTTCAAACAAAACTATTTTACAAATTTTATTACCATTTGTCCCCATTTCCGCAGCAATAATTGCCCATGATTTTTGTTTGTTTACTCGACTTGAATATTCCTGCAATTCATAATTGTAGATGTTTGGATGTTTTTCTACTGTACGCACGAGTTTTTTGTTAAAAGCAACATTTGCCGGTGTTGGATGTGTCATAATTTCTAAATATTTTTTTATATTAGATACTAGCACAATTAAAATCAACTTGTTACTACGTCTGACGATACGTTAAACAACTTATTGATTTCGTTATTTCGTGAAATTTACTGTATTTCATTCTTTCTCATATTTCCATGTCTATGTAGTGAGAGCGATGCTAAATACAATGAAATATTTTTGTATGAAATGTTTCATGAAATATGAAATGAAAGTAATGCGCAGATGTTTATATGTATTACGATTTTATGTTATCTCGGAAATTCTCTTTCAGAGTTTAATCGTGTTTGGATGTATGTGTTTTGTATTTTAGGGTGATTCTCAACTGTGTTAAATTTTTTATTTTTTCAATAAAACGAGTTCGACTATTGTTTTCTATAAAATGTTGGAATCTCTGTAACAATGTTGGCCCTAGCAATGGTATACAAAAGATTCGAATTTGTACAGATGGGACAATCAAACAAAAAGAAAATAGGAGAAATATTCGTGGTGAAGCGAATATGTATTAAAATGAAAAAACATTTTTTCGGTTACTGTATTTTGCTATTATGTAAACCTGCTTGTGATTAAAGTAAATATTTTACGAATACACAGAACCATTTATATATTATGCAGCAGAATAGCACAACTGTAGATTTTTTTTTTTTTTTTTTTAATTCGAATAGCATTACTAATTTCTGCTGTATATCTAAGTAACAGTTATGCTTAGAGATTTGGCTTTAAACCTTTCAGAACGGTTCCTAAACTGAAAACAGAAACAAATATATTTAAGGTTTTATTGAAGGCAACACCAACACTTTCGATAACACTTTGCTACCAATTTACCAGTATTTTTGGCGTGATAGATGAAATAATATTGATACAGTTGGATGCAGGTGAGTCTTGTGCATTGAAGTCAATATGGCATGACATAGTCGATGAGATTTTGGCAATATTACTGGGTGTTTTCCGTTTACATTACAATTTGCTTTGTTTAGACGACCATCTACACGTATAATATGCTAATCGCCGAGGAATGGTGATAATAATGAGATGTTAATTTTCTTAATTGACCCACCCACCTTCAATGCTTTAATTTCTCGTTCAAATTCAGATAGCTGGGCCCACCTTCAAATATATTATTCTTAGTGCGGATTGTTGGCTTATCCAGTGCTTCTTTGATATTACTAGGACGATTCAGCACTATTTCGGAATCCGTCCAAGAGAATAAAGGTATTTTTTTAATTTTTAGGCTCTTCAGAATTGATTTTGATAGTTAAGCCAATAAATATGCTGCTAAAACTTCCAGTCTGAGAATTGTTACACGACGAATTGGAGCCACCTTTATTTTAGCTGCGATTAGATAAATTTGAGCTTCTCCAGTCACATTGAATGTGCGTATGTAAAATACATTTGTATAAGCAGTTTTGCTGGCATCACAAAATCCGTGCGCTTCCATTCGGCGCTCGCTAAATTGTATATGTCGTGGTATTCTTATGTGCTCAATTTGCTTTTTGAAAGAGAACCGGTATTCTACAAAAGCCGGACAAATCAAAGGGAAATATCTCGAACCAGACGGATTTCGCTCCCTCTAATATAGCCAAGGAGCATGACTCTAAAAGGCCAAAACCCGAAGTCGGCAGTTCTAAGCCTACACAAAGGAAAATGATTGGAGATATCTCTCGGCGAAGCGGCGGTACAGGAACTGTCGCTCAGTATTTAAAATTCTGGGCAAATTTGATGAGACTTCCGTGAGAAGTTGACTGCATGCTCGGACCAGAGATCGGTGGATCTATACAGGAAGGCGATAGCCATGGTAGGATGTATGTGGTGAGACGCGAGGCTTGCGGCAATTAGCCGGTAAGAGATTACCAGCAGGCCAAGGGCACGTGTCTGGCTGCCATATGAACCGGTTTATCCCGATAAAGTTTTGAAGATCTGGCCTGAGTCAGTAATTCGGGTCTTCCTACAAATAATTGAAAGTTCGTTAAGCATGCTATTTAATAAAGAGTCCCTAGTTTTTCTGTAGAAAACATGGGAAGTGATTGACTCCGGTTTTACGTAAATTAATCTCAATGTGTGCAATAAAGATGGGGTAGGTTTGTGAGTCCAGTGACTTAGGCTTAGGCCAGATTCTCTTGGAGGCGGAGGAGGATGTTAGCAACGGGAAGTAAAGGTAAAATAGTTATGCTTATTAAGGATAGATCTTGGAAAGATTAGATCCTCAAAGCATCAATGGTGATACAACAGCAGTCTGCCTAGCATCGATTTGGGAGTTGATATTAATGCTCAATATACTGTCGGGGGAAGCACGGATATCAACGACAGAAGTGAGTAATTCTATGATAATCTCATGAGTACTAACCTTCCAGTGTGTAATATGGGGTAGGACCCACATTTATTACCAGCAATAGGCAAAACGGTTTAAAAAACGGAGCGAGACTACGAAAACCCCTTTTCTGACCATCGATATTTAACCTATAGCCTCGATGTTCACGCTGCTACCCGGAAAGCTTTCAGGAACCATAGAAGGACCAACTGGAGCTAATACTGGGTATTAATTGAGGGATTTTGCCGTCGAAGGCACCGGAGACCCCGACGTCACTAGCGCATGCAACCAGTAATATAGTGATGCTCGCCGCTTGGCTAAACCTAGGGAAATCATAAAACAGTATAGTGCTCCAGGGTGCTATGTATTTACTTTAAAGCTTGTAGGATATCATTCATATAGCCAGAAGTGCAAATGAGTTTCAAGATTCGGACTCCTATAAGCAGGTACTTAGAATTTATAAGAGAGAATTAAGGATGGCACAAAGCAAGTCCTGGAGACTGATAAAATGGAAAAGGTTTCCGAAACATCTCGCCTAAGGAAGATTCTTTCTAAAACCACTGCAAGTCCGAGTAATTTGATTAGACCGGACGGGTCGTAGATAGCTTCTAGTGGAGAGTCTTTAGAATTTTTCTTCGAAACTTACATCCCAGGGAGCTTTAACGACCTGATGGTGCATAGCAATCATCAGGAAACACTTTCAGTGTGCACAGGGGATATCGTAATCAGGAAACAGATTCTTAAGGTTTTAAACCACATAAATTAACTGGTCCGGATCATATTATACTAGCGGAACTTCAAAAGAACTCAGTAATTATTCTTCCTAAGTTGTAACAAGCAATATTTAAAGGGTGTTTGAAGCTGGTACTAATGGCTTGGCTGGTACGCATTCCTATATATACTTGAGAGAGGTTCATGTGATCTTTATTCCAAATCTATAGGAAAAGCTCTCTTGTCTATCCTAAGGACCTATGATGAATAACTCTAGATTCTGTACGCCTTGGTACGTACGATCGAGAAATCGATTAATTTTAAGGAGTTCTGTTTTGTGACACTCTTTACTAAGAAATGCAAAATCCCGGTAGTTGCCCCTCCTACCTTAAATGGCACGAGACTTACTTTTACGGAGAAAGCAAGATATCTGCGAGTATGCGACAAAAAGCTTAGTTGGAGGCCCAAGATTCTAGAGATAGTATCGCAAACTATGTGGACAGTCAGGCGGCCATCATCAGATCGCTGGTGTCAGTTTAATTGGCATCACGATTGGCGTTAAGTTTTCACTCATCTCTTAATGAGATGTGTGAACATTTTAACGATCTGTTAATCTTTGCTAGGCACGGTACAACTGTCTAGCTGCAACCGAAAAGGGCAAGTCTGGGAAGGCTTATATCACAGCGCTAAACCTAGCACACTAGAAACCTGTACTAGCCTCAGTACAGGAAAAGTGGATTAATACCCTCACCAGTAGTGCAGCAATACTGTTTGGCCCGAGCTAGACTTAGTGCACACTGGAACATTAATATCCCTGCAGTCGTAGGAATCCGCTTGGGACACTGCCTTTTTGGAGAATATGCACGAAGGCTGGTTCTGAAGCCAAATGACTTCTATAGAAGCTTGAATGAGAAGGAGGAAGAGACTTTAGTTCGCTTCCTTTGCTCAAGCGCGGCATTGGAGCTCAGAAGGCAGAACCACTCGTTTAAGTTCATAATGGACAACCTCAAGCCCACTAAAATCTGAGACCATTTCACGATCTCTTCACGATTTAGTTGAGCTTCTCGATTCTGGTGGTTTTACATAGCGCAAATGGTCTCCAAATTCATCGGCATTGATGGCAAAAAAACTAATTAGATATCGAAAAGATCCATTCTTCACGAAGAGCATGATAAAAGAGCTTGGCTTGCGCTCGCAACCTCAAACTTTAATGTAAGAGAGAGTATCTGCAACAAATTATTTATCGAAATTGAGCAGGAGATGCTTTTTCCGAAATTTATTTGGATGTGTCAGTGAACATTGTATACTTACGACTTCTAACAAGCGTTTGAAGTGCTTAATGCCAGAATAAGCTACAAGTAACTCTTTGTCATGTCTCATGCATCTGATACATATACCCATCATTAACGTTGCCTTGTTAAAACTAATGGTGCCTCAAAATCTTTTGATCCCATCAATTGTTTAATGACGTTTGAAATATATGCTCTTGATTTGGTAGAATAACTAATTCAGTGGCCATATATCCTAAAAATCCAATTTCATTGGCTGCGAATACACTTTTGTCTGTATGGTAATAAGTCCGTATTCTAAAAATGTTTTAAAAATAATTTGTAGATGTTGCAAATAATTTTGAAGCAATTAAAACGTCGCCTAAGTACACGAAACAGAATTTTAAACATAAAAATACCGAATGCATCAGTAGTTGGAAAGTTTACGCTGCATTCCTTGGACCAATTGTCGTTTCTCTAAGTTAGAAAAGTTAGAAAGGTGTAGTAATTGCTGTTTTTACAATGTTCTCTGGTTCTATAGCAATTTGGAGGTACGCCTGGACACGTCCTAAAGTCGAAGAAGTCCTCTGAGTTTTGTAAAATCCGCACCGATCATCGTAAATGACACATCTGCTATACTAAATTCCTATCCGAGCTCTCGACGAAGTCCAAAGCTTGAACTGGAGTTTCATTTTCAGCGAATAATCTACTGGTAGAAATTTGTTTTCTTTTTTTTTAAATTTTGCTGGAATGACTAAGACATCTGCCTGCCGTGCCTACTAAAAATTTGAATTTTGAATAGATTTGGAAAATTAAAAGACAGCTAGTTGTCTGACCATCAATGCCAACCATTAACCTATGATGGCTCTTTAAAAATGCTCAGGCCGATTGAAACGAATTTCCATTAACTCAAATCAGAGAACGTGAATTTTTAACTGATCCATATAATTCTGCAATCGTAACTATTGTGTTTGGTTTCCGTATTATTGATCGTCTTTAGTCGCTTCATCCATGGTTGTCTTATCTGCGAGCCCAATAATTTGTTTGATTTTGTCTTGTCAGCCCCCTAAAACTAGTGTTACTTTCTCATTAAACGCAGCATATGGAAGAGGTCCCTTCTCTGGAATTGTGGGTTCTGCTTCGAATACAGGGAGAGCATGAATGTATTTTGTTTGTTCGGTTCGTACGTCTGCTAATTAGAATGATTGCTCCAAAATGTTGAACCAGACTTTAAGGTTCTGGTTATAGAGCGGCTGTGGTGGTTTAAAGGTAACATGTGAAACATAATCACTGTGGATAACTTCTATGGTTTTGTAATTGTTTTGCGTGACGTTGGTAATTTGTCTTAGTATTTTTCCACGTATTCCAGTAATTGGTCCGTTGTCAATGTAATTGTTGTTGATCTGGTCGCTTCATTATTCGTCTTCGCTGAAATGAAAGTATCGTCCTAAATTTTAAAACCAAATCGTGAATCAAAATTTGGAAAACATAGAAACGAGATGAAAGATCACAGATATACTGCAACAAAACAACTTTTTTATATTCCGTCCAAATGATGGTGTTGTCTTGCTGAAAATGCTGTTCTGGAATTTTCCTGGTTTTTGCTAATTAGTCCAAATTCCTCCAAATTGGTTTCTTTTTAAGACGTGCTGCATTTAGACAAAAAATCTTCCATAATTACTGAAGTTTGTTGCTCTTCGATAACAAATTTTATTACGTGTTCCTGTGTTGGCGGTATTCGGCGTTTGTTATAAAGATGGTTTCCAATACAACTACACAGATAAGCTGGGTCCACAGTTTATGTGCTGTTTGTGTTAATATTTAGATATAGAAATTGTACTGATGCCCTTTAAAAATTGCGTATATTTTATCGTGCACCGAATAAATTTGGTAAAGTAATGAAGTGGCCCAATATTGAATTGTTAAAATGTGACTCGATGGACCAAAATGTTTCGATGTGGACTGTATTTGTTTGATGAAACTGGTTTAATTGTAAGTGTACAGTTTTCTATGCACATTTTAATGTATAAAATAAACCTCCTCTTTTCCACATTTGTTTTTATGTTCTTTTTATGTGGCACGCGTGCCAAACTTGGCACGTTTAGAATTTTGTCCGGCACGCCAAAAAAAATTGTGTTTTAAAAATCAACCTTATTTGCAGTTATTCTTACAAAAATTGAGGAAGACGTTTTTGAAATTTTGATAAAGTCAAAATATCGAAATGCTGGGAAATGGGAGTATGAATTTAATTTGGACATATAACATTTACCAAATATTTTCGAAAAATACGGAAACTTGAAAGAAAACTGCTAGGTTAAAAAATATATGGTTTGATCAAAATATCGAGGGATTTTTGAACTTCCCGGGCTTGATTCCAGTTGTTACAAGTTTTTTGTTGAATTGATTAACTTGTCCCCTTTTGGTTGAAATTCAACTTTACACTTCTTTTAAATTCTTTATTCCAGTTTTTTCACAAGTAAAATATCGCCGAGAACACCAAACCACATATAATTTATCGACAGCTAAAAATTCCGCGTGTTTTGATTAATCATTCAAATCTCTCGCAAAAACCTCTTGATAAAAAATCGCAAATTTTACGATCTTAGCGATATTCCATTCATCAGGTTATATAGTTTTACTTCTGGGTTTATCTGGTACAACAAATTAAGAAGCAGGTTGCATTTGGATTAATTACAAGAAACCGATAGCCAATGAGAGTTGCCACTAGGGTGATTAGGTCACAAACAATTTATTTTAAAGTAGATCATTTCGACTCAAAAAACCCAAGACAGTTTTTAAGTATCGTAATTTGTTGAGTTTATAAAAAAAAATCGTTATAAAATTGATTTGTGGTGAAATTTAGTTTTAAAACCCGCCACCTCGATTCATCATTTGATTATGCCGCAACTAATTAATTTATCATCAAATATGTTGGTTAAGTCAGATAATAAATGTCAATGGAATTGGTGCTTAACCGCAGATGTTGCGGTTGAGCAGGAATAGTAGCTTAGATAAAACAAGGTCAGAATTCAACAAATTTTCCAGGACACTGCTAATTATATTTTGGTACATAAATTTAAACCTATTTAAATTTAAATCAAAATAAATAAATTTGCCAAAAAGAAATTGGTTTTTTAAGTACAAAATCAATCCAGGCCTTTTCTACAGTTCTTGTACCAAATGGAACACGTACGTTTGTTAATAGAGTTTAGTGAAATTTCATATCTAGGGTTTTAAGTCGATTCAGTAAGTAGTTCCTAATATGAAATTGAATTAAAGTAAGAGCCAAGTTTAAGAAATATTGCGGAGCACTACTAGTGATATTATGGTTGGTAGGTTAGGTTAGGTTAGGTTTGGGTGGCGGTCCACCAGGACCAGGCATAGACACAGAAAGGTCCGTAGCCATACCACAAATTAAAAATTTTTCGTCCAACTCATTGAAACCACTTTGAGCTTGCTATGAAGCGCTGGATACTCCTGACGTCCTTCTCACTGAGCTCCGCCAGGTCGTTGAAAAGGTGTGCCCCTAGAAAATTCAGTCTGTTTCGTGCCAGACGAGGACAGGTGCAAAGATGATGAAGTACTGTCTCTTCCTCCTCTTCGTTCTCGCAACTACGACAGTAGTCATGTGAGAAGAAACCAAGTCTACTCGCATGTCTGCCTATGAGACAGTGCCCCGTAATCACTCCAACAACCACACTGATCTGACTCCGCTGAAGTGAGATCAGCTGTTTGGATCTCGCCAAGTTCAACTTTGGCCAGATCTGCCGAGTTATTACGCATGAGGTACTATTTGACCATCTGTCATTCGTCAACTTACTGGCATCCTCCTGAAGCAGCAGTTTACATACCGCAAGAGGTATTTCAATACCCTTTTTGCTGTTTGAAATGTGGTCCGTTGTACCACGTCGAGCCAGTTCATCGGCTTTAATGTTCCCCATACTAACGAAATGTCCTGGCACCCATATGATATGGATGTTGAACTGATCTGCCATCTCGTTAAGAGATGAGAGACAGTTCTGGACTACTTTCGACGTGAGAAGGTGTGATTGAAGCGCTTTAATGGCTGCCTGACTGTCCGTATATATGCGAATATCACAAGTCGATATTACATTATACCTCAACCAGTCCACGACTTCCTTTATCGCAGTTACTTCAGCTTGAAAAATGCTGCAGTAGTCAGGGAGAGGAAAGGAGAGGTTTAACATGAGTTCCTCGCAGAACACCCCAGCCCCAACTCCTCTATCCCATTTTGAACCATCCGTGAAGAAGTTCAAAACTCCTGGTTCCAAAACTGCATCCATCATCCAGTCCTCTCTAGATGGGATAATAGTCCGGAACTTTCTATCAAAAGATAGTGACGGGACAGTATAGTCGGTGGTCTTGGGAAGCCCTTTGTTACAAAGTATAGATGAGTGCCCTGTATTATTGCAGGTCCACATTAACGTGTATTTCAGTCGTATGGCAGTGCTAGCTGCCCACTGTTTTCCCAAGATATCTAGAGGAGTTAGAAATAGCAGAGTATCCAGTGCCTGAGTGGATGTGCTCCTCATTGCACCACTGATCCACAGAGAGATTGTTCTCTGAACTTTTGTCAACAACTTTAGGTTGACAGTTTTGTCCAGAGCAGGCCACCAAACTGTTACCCCATACAGAAGAATGGGTCTAACTACTGCTCTATATAGCCAAAGGACCATGTGGGGCTCCAGCCCCCAAACTTTCCCAATTACATTTTTGCAAGAGTATAGCGCTACCGTAGCTTTCTTTACCCTTTCCATAATATTCGGTTTCCAGTTTAATTTACTGTCCAAGACGAGACCCAAGAACTTTGCTTCACCTGTAAAAGCCAAGTTGAAACCATTTAAAGTAGGAGGATCAACATGAGGAATTTTATATTTCCTAGAGAAGAGAACCAATTCGGTTTTCTGTGGGTTCACATTTAGCCCACAACCATTGGTTCATAATAAAAGAATGCCCAGAGCATTTTGAATAAGCTCGCTAAGTGTCCCGGGATATTTTCCACGAACCCCAATAGCGACGTCATCCGCATAGGCAGCCACCTTGAAGCCACTATCCTCCAGCCTCAGCAACAGATCATTTATGACCAAGTTCCAGAGAAGGGGAGACAGTACGCCACCCTGCGGCGTGCCTCTGCTTGCAAATCTTCTGGCGGAGGATTTCCCCAGACTGGCATTTATGATCCTGCCTCTTAGCATCTGATCTATCCAGTCCTTAAGCGAATCATCCACTCCTAGATTCGAAAGTGCCCGAGCTATAATAGCCCCTGTTAGCACGTTATTAAAGGCTCCCTCAATGTCCCGAGTGGAGGGACCAGCCTCATCTAAGCTTTTGTCCCGTTATTTATTAGTAGGTTTAGAGATAGGCCTAAAGACCCGAGTCTCCTTCTCTACTTTTTCCGGTTTTGTAAGAGCACCGTACTCTTTTGTGTTTTTTGTTGTTGGTCTCCCATATTTGATCCCACGAGTAGCGGAGAAAAGAGTGTCCATCAGTGCAGAGATCCACAATACACAGACAAGCCTACTTAATCCGGAGGACGCCAGGTATCCGGATCCACCGTTTGCGACTGAGCTAGTTTTTAGACTGGGCCATAAGCCTGGCCGGTTATCGGCACGGTACGAATAACACCTTAACCCAGCCCAGTGATTTGTTTAAGGTTGACTCCTTTAGCGCCGTGTTTTAGCCTAGAAGCCGAAAAAAAATCAGCATTCTAGTTACCAGCAGTCACCACGAGGAGGTAACACGAGCACTTGCGGAAGCTGCAAGTTACGGAGCCTATCGGCTTGCATCCCCCGAGCAACTTCGCGCCTGACTGCTGGTTGGTAACATTAATTAAGACATTTTTTTTTTAAATTAACAACCACTCCAAGCATTTTAATACGTCTCAAACTCAAAATGTAAGTAGGAGGCACTTTTGATTTTAATAAAAATTTAGTTCTGAAATTAGAGATGTAAAACCGATTCTTTAAGTAGTTCCTAATAGAAAAATAATGAATTCCGGCTGTGAAGAATTCCCCGGCCATATCATCTGGGGTCGAATTTCTTATTTAAACCATGGCTGAAATTTAAGAAATATTGCGGAACACCTCCAATGATGTCGAATGATAAATTATATTCACAAAATTTATTTTTACATACCGGCCAATTCAGACTTTCTTCTTAGTCTTCATCATCAAATGTAACAAGCATATTTGTTGACCGATTTTAGTGAAATTTTATATCTGAAATATGTTGTAGATATTACAAATAGTTCATAATATAAATCCTATTATTTCATGGCCTGAAGAATTTTTTCGGCCTTAAGGTAGAGCTGGGATCAGATTTTGTATATTGAAACATAGCCCAACGGTATGATTGCATTTTGGAACACTGCTCATACTAATGATATTATGGTCGTTATGATAAATCAAAAAACTAGATTTGCCAATTTTTGTTTTCCAAATACCAATCTAATCAATTTTTTTCTCCTCCGGCACCAAATGGAACACACAAGTTTGTCGATGTATTTTTATTTGTATGACTGTGGAGTTTAATTTATTAAATAAAATATTTAAATTGTATGGAATTTTTTTTTCTGGTCCCTTCTCTGAGTTTTTAAAGATTTAATTAAAATAGCAGAGAAATGCGATTATAGCAGAAAGGTTAATTCACGCGAAGAGATTTTGAACTGGAAGTTCGAATGAAAACCTTAAACTCAAAATCGTTATACTTCATCTACTGCAACTTAAATAGTCATTTATTTTACGATGCCAATTATCGTTTAACAGATAATTTGGCGCGCCAGCTGACAATAGCTGAACTAATAGATTTTCCTTCGACAAATGAATATTATAAAAATAATTAGGATCCGAACAGCCAAAGACAATTATCTGGTGTTAAGATATTGGACCCGACTCAGAGATAATAACATTTATCTTAAGTTATTTTATTTGTTCTCTTCTTATAAAAATTGGCGTTTAAAAACCAATTCTGACTGATCTTTATTGTTACATAAAAAAAAGGAATAATTTACGGAATTAGTGTCGCACGCAAAAAAATCAATTGTTGAAAGAAATAATTATATTGGAACGCCAATAACACCATATGGGAACACTGCTCTATACGACATCTTTGATAATTAAATGAAGTACATAGTTTCGAAGTTTTCATTGACATATTTTCCACATGGCTGCTGAATGATATAAATAGATTACTAAAGCTGTGTTTTTTTATTCGCTCCGGATAGCTGCTATCCGGAGCCGTCATATAAAATGTGGCTCCCGATAGCGCTCCGTATAAATAGGTAGAGCCAAATATTTTTTATATCAAGTTTTCGCTAAACAATTGAATTAAAAATGAAATTTTGATGTTAAATAAAATTAGTTTACCAATAAATAGCGCACCAAATTTAAATTTAGGCCTATAAAAAATCGGCTCTCGATAGCAGCTATCCGGAGCGAATAAAAAAACACAGCTTAAGTTTCTCGTTTTACAGGAATTGTAATATTGCTCATTTTGTTAAAGCAGGTGTTGTCTTTTTATTTTAGCTTTCTAAAACTAGAACTAATGCTGTGTGCCTCAGAACACTTTCAAATTTTGAAGCTTTCACTATTTCCTCACAGATGCTAGATGAAAAGTCAATTTACGAGGTTACTTTTCGACGAATTTTAAATTTGTAGGACGTGCTGTTTAAACCATGTGATATGCGTATAGTATGTATTGTAAATGTAATTGAAAAACAAAGGAAACTTATTTTTATGTGGCATTCATCGATTTCGAAAATATTGAAGTGGTCGATCGTCGGTTAAATTGTTCGTCAATAAGACTATATGAATCTAAACTTGGCAATGTACTTTTCTACGTCAGATGAGCTTTAATTTCACTAGCTCAAATAATTACTCATAAATTACCAGTTTCGGTTAAATCCAATGGTATAAGTCTTAGAGGAATTTCATCTATAATTTCTTTTTCTATCTCCGGTATGTCTTCCTTTGTTTTGGCAAAATCTAAAAAAAATGCAGAGAATTTTAATTTATGTATATACTTCTTACTAGTGCGTATAATAAAATGTTTTACTCGTAATGTCTTCCATGTTGAGCAATACACGGGCATCCGACTGATTATATGATGTAGTGTCGCTGGTCATAATGTGATAAGAACACATTTCTTTTAAATTTTTACTAAGCCGAAAAGCAGACGGGTTTCGTTCATACGAGCCTCTATTATTTCTAATTACAGAAATTGTATATTCTATACAATCAGAATTTAGATTGGCAGTTAAAATATATTTTTGTTCAGTACCTTTAAGCATGTCCCAAAGTTGTAAAATACCATTTATTGTTTGCTGCATTCCAGTAAAACAGTATTCAGCTGCACCGTTTGATTTTTTCCAGCTACACAGTACTGACTCTCGTAAGTTTTCTAGAATTTCTTCTGTTTCTCCTGATAGTGCACGGTTATTACTATTTGCTGCATATTTTGGTTTGCTCGTTAAATTATCAAATAATTTATTTAATTTAAAAAAAAAATTCCTGTACTAAGTGCCATTGCTTTCTCGGCTTCACTGAATACATTAGTATGTGCGGCAGCATATATAGCTGTTGAAACGTGATGACTAAATATTTGGGTAGCTAGTTTAACCCTCATTTTCTGAAACGTGTCAGGCTTAATATGCGCTTCGGTGAGTTTATGCATTGATTTTATTAAATTATTTTCACTATAAAAAAACCTTTGTTAAAATGGACCAAGATACTTCATCCTGCCCTATTACCAAATTTGACCTCAGAAGATTATTCCGAAAGATTTTATTAAAAATTTCAATGAATGGTTTAGATATGCTAATACCCAATTGCTTATAAGCGGTCCTATTAGGTGATCCTTGATCACATACTACGGCTTGAATGTCTATTTCATAGTCAATTAAGAGACTGAGAGTAGATTTTAATATATCAGCTAATTGGGTACCGCGAACGCTGCCCGAATAATATCCAATTACCTAAGATAAAAACAAATTTTTTAATAAGTAAATATTAGTAAAAAAATTATAAAAAACGCACCTGTTTCCAAGAGGTATTTAGTCCCCTCAGCATGAATAATAGGGCATAGTTAGCAAATGACCTTTCACGACCAAATTTTCCAAGATCAGTGAAACCATAAACAAGGTCCTCTTTCGTACTGTACTCTAATTCGGTTTTAATGCTCATCTCATCAAATACAAGTATACACCGTTTTTCTAGCGTGGGTGTGTCCTTAAATTTTTCTTTGAGCATTTTTAGAATTTGAACAGAAATTCCTGTAGAGAATTCTATGACGTTATACCACCGGACAATAGTACTGATGCTTGGAAGTGCAAAACCTTCTTGAATTAAAAATTTATAAAAACTTGGTGAACAATAGTGAAATTTTAAAAATATGTCTTTTTCACCCACAGACCATTCAGCATTAGGCTTGTGCAACGTTTGAACTTTAACGAAAGATTTTACACTGTCGCTTTTGCCGTCCATTAATTGGTCCAAAACATTTTCGTTTGCTTCTTTTAAAATTTGGTTTGTTTTTTTTTTTTCTTTTTTTTCGGTGATAATAATAATTCAACCGTTGGCACTTTATATTGAATAATTTGAGAATTGGGAGTAGTACATATTTTTTGGATATCGATTAGCGGAAATTGCGATTTATCTATAAAATTATTAGAAGCATATGTTGTTATCTCTTTAAATGGGTTAAAAGGTTAAAATATGTTTTAGACTTACGTTTTGTATTATTTTTAAGTAATTCACTTTTAGTATCTTGTTCAATAAAGTTTGTTGAATCCAGGTTTTCTAATTGCTCATTTAAACCAAAATTATTACCACTTCTATCCTTAATAGCAGTATTTAATTTATTATTTGGTATACTGTCACTTTCACCATCCACGAAATGTTTTGGAATAGCAAACCAACTAAGTCTACTTTTAAATGCACTTATTGTGATGTATTTCGGATCAAAATGATCAGCACAAAACAAAAATTTTTTTTTCTGAAGGGAATAAAGTGATTTATTGCCAGAGTTTTTGATCCATACATCACGACGATCCCCTTGAGGAACCAAAAATCTTGGAATATCATAAGATTTTTATTTAAACAATTAAAATAAGATGAAACACAAAATTAAAATTGTTGTTGTATTTCGTAGTGGTATTATCTATTGTATATTGATTCAATGCGGTATTACCTACAAATATAATAAAAATATTTCTGTAACAAACCTTCACAAATTATTTAAAATATTTTGGATCTAGTTGTTAATGAAATTTGAATGACATTTAAAAAGTTTAGTTGGGTATAAGCAGAGCCTTCTAGAGTATAGAGCCATAATCATTATGACGTATATTTTTTAAGCTTTTTTAGTGGTATAACTTTGCACTGATTTCCATAGGAATCCATAGTAAAAATGGTGATTTTAGCTTCCAGTTTTTCAATGAAAAAAGCAAAAATGTTACAAAATGTTTACACAAAAGTGTTCTACGTATCTTTAGCAGCAATACACAAACAGGGAATATTGATATTAAGTAAATATTAATTGCAGAAATAATAAAATTAAATTATTTCTAAAATATATTTTTCGAACTTTCATTTTGAAAAATACATCAAAGTTGGCTCTGACGAATTAAAATAATACTTGCTACATTTACCTTTAGTTTTACTAGTGTACGTTAGATGTCTCAGATTTATACAGAAAAATACGAAAAAAATTATTTAATCACAAAATTATGACACGTTCTTAATATTTTGAGAACTTATTTTGCTTTTCCTACAATTTTTGCACTTGAAATTTCTCCAGGTGGCAATTTTTGGTACAATTTTACAAAATTTGTTTTTCCATCACTGCCATCTATGTAATGTATATTGACTTAATGCACACGATTTGTAGTAGGTATGCTTTTCTTTTTAATTTGACCAGAATGCTGTTATTATGAACTTTTTTTTATAGTTTGGTTTAAATAAATCAATTATTACAAGAAAATGAAAACGATTTACTTAAACGAGATTTATATATGTTCAAATTCAAACATTTATGAAAATTTTTCAGAAATCATAGTTAAATATTTGCAACGTTTTCATTTACAAATTTGTCTTAGGAAAAAAGGTGAGTTCCCATATGTTTTATGTATTTTACTATGGAAATTTTGGTTTTTTCCTCGTTTCTAATTCCCTTATAAAAGCTTAATTTTTTAGATTATGGCTTGTATAATCAAGGTTGCTTTGGTATAAGGCACAATTGAATACTTTTAGCCTAGTGACATCTATTTAAATATTGCATGAATTACTGGGTCATACAAAAGTTTAGTTTGAAAAGTCTTCTGAGGCACACAGCATAAGGGATTAATTCATAAGGTTAGCTGTAATCTCAGGCAAAGATTCCATACCTAGGTGCCTGGTTAAAAAATATGAAACTGCTCAAATTTTCATTAGAATGCATTTAGACCAGCACTGTTATAATAACACAATCTTCGAGTATGTAAATTAACATGAGCTAAGCTGGCCCCTAGGATAACTCTTATCCAGGAGTTCTTGAAACTGGCTGCGGTTTAGCAAGCCAGTCATTTAATCAATTCCAAAATAATACTGATTACAATAAGTTTCAAAATCCCCCATTTTACTCTAATATTTGATTTACACTCCCATTGGCTCAAATTTATGTCTATATAAAAACTATTTTAAACTGGATGGCAAGCAGTCACAAAATAGATTTACGCAAAATGGCAAATTTTACGATTTGTACGATTTGTAATAATAACATCAAATAATTTGAATGAATAATAGACCAATATATTTTCCAGACCATCAACTTATCAAATAATATATGTTTAATCGTGCATTATACGTTCGAGTATACTATATACGATTTTATTTTTCAAATGTACAGCTTTCTTGTGTGTTACAAACATATTAGAAAAAATGCATAACTCTTTACTTGTGTACGGAAAAAAATATCGAAAACATAAATTGGAAAATAAATTTATAAACACTGAACTCCAGTTGCAAACCTAATTTTTATATTTGTTGTTGCTAATATTTATTTTTGTATTTTAAAAATTATTATTTATAAATTATTATTATAACTTCGCAAAACATAACATACAATGTTTTATTCATGAATCATGACATAATACAATATTATGTACAAGTGAAACAAAATAACAGATCGAATAGGATTTTTTTTTGTTAATTTTTCCACCCATTTCACAAAATAAAAAAACTACATGTACATAATATGTATATGGTTATACAATAAAAAGCTCACAAACAACAAAATGATAAAATAATAATAAAGGAAATTATAATGAAAGTTCTACTCGTTTGTATACGTACATATGTATATGTAGGGAGCTAAAAAAGATATTTTCTTTTAATTTTACAGAATATTTTTATGATTTGAAACTTGAAAAGAAAAGTTCATTTTTATGAGCTTTTTATTATTTTACTGTCATATACGAGTATGTATGTTTAGTATAAAAAAGTTAAATGTATTACAATGAAGTAAAAATATTATTATTAGTTTTAAAAAAAACTATATGATACATTTACCAACAAACATATAGTAAAACTATGGTAAACTATAGACAAACAAACTTAAGCCATACAGAAACATTTTATAAACAAATGAATACAAATTAACTTTTTCTGAATATATTAAATTATAACACAAAAAGTTTCGAAGAAATATCTGAATGCTCTGGTATAAAAATAGAATTATGGAAATACATTTTACTAATTGAAATAATCTTTGTTTTGTTGTATAGTATTTTTGTAGTGCAATTGAAATTTTTTATTACAGCTTTATTCCATTAACGTTAATTAGAAAAGGGACAAAAATCTTCCTTTTATTTTATTTTTATCAAAGTTGAATAATAATAATTTAGTTAAATGAAAATGTTACAACACAATATTATTAATGGCAAAGTTAAGTTTTTTTAGGTGCTTAAAAGTTCTGTCGAACGGTGCAATTTGGCTGTTATTGATTTTTTTTTTATTTAACTGACATACTGTATGACTGACTTACTTCTGAAGTTTAGATTTGAAAGTAGTGTTCCAAATATATATAATATATATAATAATGAAGTAGTATTAAAAAGGTAAAAATAAAAACTTAAACTTAGCATAATTGAATTGAATTATATACATTTTACTTATCTTGTAAACATTGTATCATATTTTGCGAAATTAGATTCCACTGTCATACAAATATAATAAATAAATACTTGCGTAAATGTAAATGACAGTCGATTATAATGTTAATTCCAATCTGACAATTAAAATTGTTGTACATACGATATAATCGGTATAATCGAACTCTTTATCATACTTCTATAACGCTCGATTATACTGTCATCTACCATCTAGTAGGTAACTAATTTAACTCAGCGTTGTCTGCTTAAACTGGTATTGTGGCGGATTATTATGCGTTTCGCGAATCTTAATTTTAAAATTATTTTTTCTCGGTTACTTTTTTGGAGTCTTGAGAGCTGTAAACAACCATTTTCAGTATCGATAGATTGAATGTAATTTTATTTTTGTAATTATTTTTCGAAATTAGTTATTAAAATTAATTAAGTAGATCGAGAGTGTTGGTGTCTATTTATTGAGATATCTGTCGAATTATACAACATATCAATTGTGGGTATGAATTCTACATCAGCCATACTGATAACACAAAAGCCATATCGATGGCAACAATGCCTAACCATTTATCCAAAAGAATTGTCAAAATGAGTTTATAATGATTTCGGAGAGAAATATTTCGGTTATTGGGGTTTTTGACATTAAAAAAAGCGGCAAGGCAAAATGATTTTTCGTTCAAAATTATTCGATTTTGTGTGTGCATTGTCGTGTATCTGCAGTATTTTGTAGTTGGTGCTATATGTGAGGTAAGTATTAAATTAAATGCTTTTCTTATTAAGAACAAGAAGTATTTAAAAACGCATAATTTAAAAATTATTTGTAGATAAACGAAAATGAATAATGAATATTTAATTTGTCTATATAGATACAGGTTAATTAGTGCTGTATGAAATAGATAAACGTAAGTGATTTTTTAGATTGTTTATTTTATTTTCAGATAGACAAAATTGTGTCAAAATTTAAATACTTCAATTTCACGCCTAAATTCAAAGCATTATTATGGGTGATCGAGGAAAGATTTTAATTAAATGAGCTTTGGACAAATTAAAAGCACGACAACAAAATCATCCAATATCCACTGAAATATGTTCTAAAGCTTTTGTTGTAGCCCCAGCTATATCCATTGGCCTTGTTCGTATATCACCTGAAGTTTGGCCAGAAAATAACGTTTTACCATCATCTCAATCAGTTGTGCAAATCGAACATTTGGCACAATACGTTACATCAGCAAATCAATTGCCAACAGACGATCTACAATCGTTTAATTTAGATGACAAAGAGTTAATTTATGAAAATTAAATACAGATAGTTCCCTCACACAATCGCAGACCGCTGACTTACCAAGAAAGGAGCCGTTATTATGTGTTTGCAATTTAAAATGAAATGGATCATGTACCAAATACAAATAATGAAAATTTAAATAATGTTTCGAATGCATCACATGACATGCAATATGAGAGCACTTCTGAAAATTCAGATTATCATTCCGAAGAATCAGATGCATCGAACGAATCTGTCTCTAGTCTAATGGAGTCAACCGAGCATGACAGCGAAGACTCACTTAACACGAATTCAAAAGAAAAAAATTAAAAAAGACTAGCACAGCAAATAAATCATAGGCTCGAAAATTTACGAACTGCGAGATCGATCGAGTAAAAATTTTCCGTTATTTTTGGAAGTTAAGCTGGCACGAAAAGAAAATATATATTTGTAGTTTGGTACAAGAAAGTAAAACGGAAAGAGCAACCACCACCAATGAAGCAACTTCCAGGCGTAGCTTTTCCCTGAAATACAAAATTAATGTAAGTAAACGATTCACAGATTCAAGGTGCAAAAAAATATTCTTATCTACTTTCGGCATAAAGCCAACCCTTGTTTCGAAATGTGTTCGTGGATCACAATATGGGATTATAACCAAGCTTAAGAAAACGATTTCAACTAGGTTCACTACTGAAGATCACCTATTTATGTGTGAATTTTTGGATTCGCTCAACATGTTACCCAGCCAATATTACAGAAAAGAGACCAAAAACCTCTATCTTGAGCAAAAGTTCGAAACCAAATTATCTCTTTATACTGAATACTCAAGTCATTGCAATTTTTCTGGAAACAAACGAGTATCAAAAACAAAATTTCTTGCAGAGTTTGTCAATAAAATCTTAGCCTTGTTTACAACCTTCAAAGGATCGATGAGATACTTGTGTACAGGACGAAACGGGAAATTTGTCAGACGAAGCTTATCAAATTAATATTGTAGAAAAAATAGGACACAACAAGAAAACGAAAAAGATGGGCTTTGTCACCTAATATATATGGACCTGCAGGCGGTAAAAATCTACCCAACGCTAAATTCCAGCAGCACCTACTTTAAAACTAACTTACTTGTCACAACCTTACTATCTACTACAATAAAGTAACAAAAGATATTGTATGCAGTTAGTTTGACTAAACTACATCTGATTAACAAGCATCGGTTTTTGCTTCGCTTTTAATAAAATATTTGAAAGATAATTTTTTTTAAAGACAATGATAGGCTATAATTATTTATTTCGATGGCTGTATGTCTCATAATAGAAACGCATTGGATTCAAACGCTCTTTTAACATTGGCTATTGAATATGACAAAACCATAATTGAAAAATATTTGGGTAAATGCCATTGCGAACATGGAAAAAACTAAAAACAAAAAAAATTTAAATCTCAAATGATAACCATCATAATGTTACCGTCGAATGTAACCATCTTGTTACCGTCGAATGTTTTTGCCCCGAATTTTAGCTTTTATCAAAATTGTTCAGTGTTTAAAATGTATCCATTCATTCGCCCAGGCCGTCATAACGTTGTGACTAATTTGCGCCAACTGTATTGCAAACTGTATTGCAGTCCACGAAGTTTAATTGCTTACAAAATCTATTTTGACGACGAATTAGTCGAATTACCTACGCGGCCTAACAGGCAAGTTATTAAGAAAACTGCAGATTTTCAGGATAAACAAATCGTGATGCGGAAGAAAGTTGCTAACAGAATGGGTACTCGGTGCTGGTGAAAGTGTTGTTTGGCCACTTTTTCTTGAAAGAGCATCTAACGCTATTTCATATGCATCTCAATTCCAAACTTCGAAGCAAAACATTTGAAGAGGACAATTTTCTGAATAAAACAATTTTTTTCTAGTAAAACTAATAGTGAAAAATTAAATTTAAAAATTTTGAAATTTAAAAAAAAAATAATAAAATTTGAATAGAGAAAGGTAATGGATACTGACATCCAGAAATCTGTTATTCAAATCTAAAATAACTCGGAATTAAATCAGAAATAATTTCTATTGGGATTTTAATTAGCAGCCTTTAATTTTATCATTAAATCAAATTTTTGTGTTTAAACAATGAGAAATTTCAATTCTTGTAGCTTGACAATACGTCGAATTGCTGTTTCAAATTCGCTCACATCTCGTGGCACAGCCACATAAAAAAAAAAATTTCGATCCAGAATATGTAATTTGATGCGCTAAATCCGAATTTCAGCATACACATTTTTTTTATCCTTTCAATTTCCCGTTTTCACCCCCATTTTACCCCTATATGCCCCTTGAAAATTAGCAACCAAAAAAATAACATTAAAATTCGAAAATTTATAACCAAAAAAATTGATTGATGTCCGATTTTTGAAATTAAAAGCATGTTAATTCATAGTTCTTCTCACTAGCCGTTAATCGGACCAGATGATATCGATAACAAATTGATACCCTCCAAATTCTCTATTTATACTTATTCAAACATTCGATTTAGGACTAAACTACATATACTAGTACCGTAATTTAGACGAGTAAAACTTTTCAAAATTTCATAATTTCTAAAACTTTATTGAGCTGAAATATTAATTGGAATGTTACAATTTTTAATTTTCAAATTCTAAATCATTCTAATTACTCTAAAAGTTTAAATCAAGACAATTCCTATAAATTTTGAAATCTGGAATTTCTCGACATCGCAAATACCTTTTAAAAATTTTAAAGATAGTTCAACCTTCAACGTAGAACTACTCAGTCTTTCGTTCGTTGAGAATCAAATAAGGAATTTCTTTCGATTACAGTAAACGCGGTACTTCATCAGGTGCTTCAATATGCTACACTCACAATTACGATAAAAAAATGGACTTCAGAACTTTTTAAGCTTAATAATTAAATTTCTCAATTTTTAGTATTGTTTGTGTTAGATTCAAAAGCTTAATAATTTAATTAAAAATGCCAGTATTTTATTTATTGAAATATAAGGTTTTCCGCCGTATAATAATATTCTTTGCGAAAGTTGATATCAGTGATGGATTTAGAAAACATTCGCGCTCGAGGTAATTTTTAATTTTCGAGCCTCATCGAAATAATAGTAAAATCCTAGTCAAGCTTTTGTTTACGGATGCAAAGTAAGCTTTTTCTTTGGTTTTTCATGCCTAAAAGATTTGTTGACTACGTAGCCGCATGTTTCCCTTAGCATGAAACCAATAAATTTGTCGCATGATAATTTTTTTTTCGAATGAATACAAATAACAGCAAACCAGTTTTTGCATCCCTATATTAAATTTAGCCCTTGCGTTATTAGTGTGTAACTAAAAAGGTCTACATTGATTGATAACCGGCTACTCATATCATCAGCTATTTATTCGATTTTATTAAATTTTAATTCATTTTGTTTCTATTTTACATGTGACATGACGAAATCAAAACTTAAAACAATAGACCCAAACATTAAATTATTCTGGTATATTCCAGTTTGATAAATATTTTACGAAGAGGAGGAATTGTTAAGAGTTTTTCAATTCAGTTACGATCTGCGAGCATTGCGAAAAATAAATCATCTTTCAGTCATCTCATCAGGCTATAACGACTGAACTGTTTAACTTATTACTCTGATTTATTCCTATATGTAAATAGAATCAAACATGTACTTGTAGTATTAGCGAATTTTACATTCGCAAAATATTCATCAAACTGGAATATACCAGAATAATTTAATATGTATTTGAATATAGAACTCGCATGTTTGCGTTAAATACACTAAAAACTTTTAAGGGGAAATATAAAATTCGCTAATACTACAAGTACCTACATGTTTGATTATATAAGGAATAAATCAGAGTGATGAGATGACTGAAAGATGTGTGCAGCGGATACAAAACTGGCGAAGCAAGGCGGATGCATTCGGTTTATACCTTTAGGCTAAAAAAAAAAACGCATTTCACTGTTCAATTGAAAATCTGATATTTGCCTTTTAGCGCAAAATATCTGACATCTGGTGGATGATTTTGAAACAGACTTAAAAATTAAGCAAGGAATAAAAATAAAAAGTTCAAGCGATTTTATTGAATATTAGTCATGTGACCTTCCTTTCCATTTACTTTCATGCACTGGCAAGTCGATAGACCCCAACAGATCCTTGAATGTTAAAAAGGTAATTTTTTCCAAATTCGATTAGTTGAACATTTAAACTTTTGATTTCTGTTTATTCTGAAATTTTGGATTAACTGCTACTTTCATTCGATTTCATAAAATTTCGGTTGGGTTCAAACATTCATTTTAAGTTCATAAGACCGATCGTTTGTTTACCTCAAAGTATGCTTGTTCGTTTTCTTGCTGACCACATATCAATTTAAATCATGAACTTGAGCCTTAAGACATTTTTTCCTGTAATTTATTTTTAGTATTTTATTAATAATTTAGTATTAAAAAGGAAAGCAGACATGGAAACAAAGTAATAGGAACAAAATAAACGAAATTGCTTCCATTAAGCATAAAAACCTCTTAAATGTTTTCAAACAATATCCACCTCGTGCTTACACATTGTATTTTAAGCAATAGCTTACAATAAACTGTTCAGAAATAAACGACAAGCTGCCTAAAATACACATCTAAACCATAATTGTTTAAATGTTTTCACAAAAATGATTGAAAATTGTTAAGCAGTTTTTTAGTTATTTAAGAATTTGCAAAAGAAAATTGCCGAGTATATTATGGTTTTATTATGTTTTAACAAAATCATCAACCTAGGGTTTGAGGGGAAAGAGGGTGAAGGAGTAGTAAGATTTATAAGTGTTACCCTATCGTTGTATTTTTGGCATTTTCCTTTACAGTTAATATTATTCGAGTTATCTGTAAAAAAAATAATTTCATAAGGCACAGCAGCTCTTTTAAAATTTTGGTTTAAAATCAACATTTTTTTGAGTTATTTAAACAAAAGATAATTTAAGGTAAGAGGTAAAAACAATGGAATTTTTCGCAGTCCAAAAATAACACAAAAGTTCTTTTAGATGTTACTTTAATAATTATTATATTATATTCAGATTTTTCGAGTTATTTTCAAAAGGTTGGATTTATAGTTATAATACGGCTTTAAAGCTTTAAGGAAATTTTTCGCTTTACACAAAAAACACAGAAACTTTAGAAACATTTTTATCTTAAGAAAAGTAAACTTGAGGTTGGTGTGCGATTATAAAACTTAAAGAGAATTTTCTGGTTACGCAAAAACCTTAAATTGTGACCTTAAAATTTCTAAAAAATTTTTCATTTTAGTGAAAGTACATAAAAGCGCTTTAAAATTATCCAGAAAAAATAATATTTTTCGAGTAATCTAAAGAATAGTGAATTTAAGGTTATTATACGATCTTGAAACTTATTTTAAATCGTTTGCTTCACACAAAAGATTTAGAAGCTGAATATAGATTTTCCTTTAAAATTTACATTTTCTGGGTTATTTTAATAAAAATAGTTAGAGGTAATCGTGGGACCTTTGAGTCTGCGAGACTAAAACCATAACGATTAGGGTTAGTTTATTTTTATTTTCTTTATTTTAAGAAAACTAAATTTGTATTTCAACCGACTATAAAAATTTAAGAAAATTTTTCGCTTTGCATAAAAGATATAAAGCTCTTTTGAGATTGTTTTTTTAAAATTCATAATTTTGGAGTGATTTAAAAAAATGTGAATTTGAGGTTATGAAATTTTCCGCACACAAAAAATTTCTTGAAAATTTTTCTTTACTATTGACATTTTTCGAGCTACGGTAAGAAAAGTGAACTCGAAGTTAAGGACATGTTCAGCTTTACACAAAAGATATAAAAGCTATTTTGCGCTTTTCCTTAAAATTATATATATTTTAGTTATCTTGAGAAAATTAATTGTGTAATTTTAAAATTAAGGAAATTCCCTGCTTTAAACAAAATACAAAAAAGCTCTTTACAATTTTCCTTTAAAATTTACATTTTTTGAGCTATGGGAATAAAAAGTGAACTCGAGAATATCTAGCGACTTTGAAACATTAAGCGCCTTTTCTGCTTTATACAAAATATTCAAACGTTTTTTCCTTTGATATTGACATTTTTCGAGTTACTTAATAGTATATTATTCAACGAGCATATAATGATAGCTGTTATTCACGAAGATGAAGTTTGCCGACATGAGCCACAAGCCTCCAGCAGCCGCAAGGAGCCGAGTCCAGAATTTTGAACGAGTACTGTAACGGTCATTTAACATACGTGTAACGTACAACGTTTTATTTCATACTACATGGGACATTAATTCGATTTTTTCATTTAAATTTCGAATTTTAAAGTAAAAACATGAATTTGAAATTTAAAGAAAATCAATCCAAATGATTTTCAAATTATCAAGTTACCTTTGTTATTTTTTTTTTGTTTTGTTTGATTTTATATTTTTCTGTACTGTAATAGCTCGTTTTCCGGACACTTTTGTTCGGTACCGTCATAATTCATTTCCTGGACAGAAATCAATCACGTAATCATTGATTTTCGGTATAGTATGAAATAAAGGAAATTTTTTGCTTTACACCAAACCCGTTCTGAGCTTTTCCTTTAACATTTATATTTCGAATTATTTTAGAAAAAGTAAATTTGACGTCATGGTGCGACCTTGAAACTTTAAGAAATTTTTCGCTTAAAGGAATAACACATCTTTAAAATATTACTTTCAAATTAATATTTTCCGTGTTATCGAAAGAAAAGTGCTATTGAGGTTATTGTACGATTTTTGAGCTTTAAGAAAATTTTTTGCTTCGCAAAATAGATATAAAAGCTATTTTGCGATTTTCCTCTAAAATTGACATTTTCTGAGTCATTTGAAGAAAAGTTATTAGAGGTTATCGTACGAACATGCAGCTTTAAAGCTCTTAAAATGTTTTCAATAAGATTGACATTTTTAGAGTTATCATAAGGGAAGTAAATTTTAGGTTATGATGCAACTTTGCACAAATGGAAATTTTATGCTGTACATAAAAGAAACAAAGGCTTATTTGCGATTTTCCTTTAAATTGTATATTTTTCGAAATATTTAGTTAAACTAAGAGAAGTTTATTACAGGTTAGCCGTTCTTGAAACTTTAGGGACATTTTCCGCTTTACACAAAAGATATAAAAGCTCTTCTGCATACCTTAAATAGGATATTTTTAGTTATCTTATGAAATATGGTTGGATGTTGATGCGACCTTGAAACTTGAAGTAAATTCTCCACTTTTCACAAAACACACGGAAACTCTTTGAAACCTTCGTTTAAAACTGATATTTTTTAGTTATCTTAAGAACAGTCATCTCGAGGATATTCAGCCATTTTTCGAGTTATTTAAATAAAAGGTGATTAAAGGTTATGGTCCGAGCTTGAAACAAAATTAATTTCCGCTTTGCAAAAGTAACATATAAGCACTTTTAACTTTTTTTTTTAAATTCATATTTTTCGAATTAGCTGAACAAATTTGACTTTAAGGTTACGGTACGGCCTTGAAACTTCAAATGAAATTATCTATCTTTATATATTTTATTATAAAAGCTCTAATGCGATTTTCCTTTAAAATGTATTCACTTTTTGAATTATCTAATAAATTGTGTTCTACTATAATCAATAAGTAGTTAGACTTTTCCATTTAAATCGTGCTATTTTATCCAAATGAGTATAGGTTTTTTTCTTAGGTTAGCAGCACCCTAGCAGACATCCGTGTCAAATTGTGGTCAATATCTTTAGTAGTTAATGAGGTATGCTTGTTTATTTGCATCTAAAAAATATGCATTTATCTATTTTTAAAAAAGTTGAGCAAACAAGTTACACTGTTCAGAGCGAGTGGTTTTGATGGGCATTATTGTTGACATCACGCAAATTATTTTGAGTTAGAATTTCGGGCAGATAACAGTCTCACACAGCGTTGGTGGTGCGTTACTATTTGGCCAAAAATTCGACCCGTATAGTTCCTCAACCGATATTTTCAATCGATTTAGCTCCGCCTTATTTATGGCGATTCCCGGAACTTAAAAATGTGATTGAAGAGATAAAAGCCAAATGGAAGAAGGTTTTGAAGGCTGGAAATCGACTTCAACAACGGTTTCAAAGACTAGCAAAATTGTTGGCATACGCATATTCTATCCGAAGGGGATTATTTGAAGAGAAGCCGTTTGTGTTTTATTTAAAAAGTCTTACTAGTATTTGATCATATTGTCATTTCAGATTTTTGTAAGAACGTTCACTTTAATGAAATTTTTCGTTTTACGCAAAACACATACAGAATCTCTTTAAAATCTTCCTTTAAAATTGATATTTTTCGAGTTATCTCAAGAAAAGTATAAGGTTATGTAAAGTTTCTGCTTCACACAAAAATCACGAAAGCTTAATTACAATTTTTCGTTAAAATTTATATCCCTCCAGTTGTGCTAGGAAAAGTCATTTGAGGTTACGGTGCGACTTTTAAACTTCAAAAAAAATTTCCGCTTTACGCGAAAGACCCGAATTTTTATTTTTAGTTTTTTATTCAACATGGTATCTTTGGAGTTGTTTTAAGAATAACAAATTTTAAGTTGACACCGACCTTGAAACTTAAAGGAAATTTTTCGTTATACACAAAAGACGCAAAACCCATTGTGAAATTTTCCTCTAAAATTTATATTTTTGAGTTATCCTCGAAAGGTTATGATGCGACTTTTCAACTTTAATTAAACCGTCCGCTTTACACAAAAGACAGAAAAGCTGCTCTTTCAAATATTTTTCTTTTTTCTCAAAATTAATATTTTTCCAGTTATTTTAAGAAAAGTGGATTTAGGGTTGTGGTACGACCGTGCAACTATTAAGAATTTGAATGTCTTGTTTACGTATAGCGTTATGTCCAATTTTATAAAGACCCGTAAAAGCAAGGCATGCATCAATTGTTCACAGTCTCTTGCCAACCTGAACACCAACATTCGACATGAAGACAACGTTTCAACCAAAACACTACGCAACGTTGTATATGGTGCTAAAAACAAAGAGAAATTTGCATCCGGTGGCTATCTATCGAACAATCGATAAATAGAATTCATAATTTTGACGAATTTTCTTTTAGTATAATTAAAAAAAAATTCGCGGAGTATAATTTTTAATTATAATTAAAATAAAAATTTTTAATTTATTAAAATAATAATAATAATAATAATTTAATAACTACTGAAAAAATGAAAATATCAGGTTTTGTTATAATATCAAAATCTACTAAACAAATATAATTTGCGGAATTAATTACCGAGCTTTCTTGGACAGCGATTGTTTTTCAATGAATTTGATGAGCAATTTGAATCTATTAGTAGTATAGTAAGTGGTAACGTGTAGTAAGGTCAATGGAAAGCTGTTATTTTCACGTTAAAAAGAAATAAATTTATAGCTGATTAAATAACTTTAGAGCTTTCGTAATGTGGTTTTATAAAATTGAATTTGTTATAGGGCGACCAAGCCAGAACAGAACTTTCAGTGCAACATTATTTTTTCAACGAATAAAAATGAAAATTTATCTTTTAAGACATTCCTGAGAAAATTATGGATTGCGCTAAATCTAGTTCGACTCTATTTAAGTATTTAGCAGTTTAGCTAAAACAAATCCATTGTTAAAACTATACGAACGTATCTTTGTTATACGCAAACCCTAAATATTGTAAAATGTTCGTTTTAATTTTTGTCGATATACGGTACAACAGACCGTAATAGAAATTATTTATCAAAACAACTAAATGTTTAACCAATATGAGAGTTATTAGGGATAAAGGTAAAAAAAAAAGAATTCACCTGGTTAGGTTAGGTCACGTTTCCCGTTTCATATTATTTGTATCCTGCGACTAACAGAAAAATTATATTTTTGTATGGATTCTTCTCGGGTGTAGATTCCATTCATATATCCATCATTGTACAATTCCTTTCCTTTTGATATTCAAATACAATTTTTTTTTTTAATTTTTTATAAAACCAAAGTTCTCAAATTTCGTTTCATAATTATTATAATCTGCTGCTCTATACCCTCTGCTTCTATTGTTGTCAAATCCAAAATATTAAAGTATGTAATATTAAAAATATGGATGGTTTAATGTACATAATGTCGCTCTTGTAGTCGTTTACAATTTTAGATTTTTGAACTTTCCTGGAATATATCGAATGAACTGTATACCCCAGTGTGCCCCTTACCACTTTACTATATATGTATACACATATTTACTTTATATATTTATTGTTCACACAATAATTTTTATATTGCATTTTGTATATTGTTTATTTTAACAGAGGGATGATTTTATGATTCCATACGTACACATACCGTATACGGTAGTAAGTTAAGGGATATAAAATCACTATTTATGATATATAGCAGATTTTTCCTATTTTATATATTTTTGATTAAGTTGACGATTTATGTACGCTTCGTAAAATGCCGCTTCTACCATTATTCATGCGAATATTTATAAATTTAATTGCCGTGGTGATATATAATAAAAATTTGTTTTGAGCAGCACCTTTAGGTTAATTCTGCTGCTACTAAGTAATAATCGTGTATTCATCGAACAAATATGTGTTTGGGGAAGTTCAATACCCTGAAATAATGCTTCAGGTAAAATACTTATTCAATTGACGTAAATTAAGTTTGACAGAATATATTTATGTTGGGGATGAATTTTATTTATATGTGAATGCATCACCTGTTGGGTTTGTTGTATGCCAACCATAATGAATCCACTGTTAGATTCAAAAATCAAATTAGTCTAGTTTTGTAGTATTTGACACAAAGATTATAATTTGACCATCACTCAAATACAATTCAGTTTCATTTGAAAATCAATTACAGAAAATTTTATTTCATTTATTTTTACGTTCATATCCTGTTGGGAAAAACGACCGAAAACAGGAGGAAAACTGTTGAATATTTAATAGAAATAAATAGAAAGTGAAACTAAAACCAAGTAAATAATTGGTTTTTCCAGTCGGGAAAAGGAAATAAATAATTGAACAATCCTTTTAAATTAATTCAATCAAATATTTTAAGCATTCACAATAATTTATAATGTCCGAGTATTGAATAGGGAAATAAATTGTTATGGGCAATTATGAGCGCCGGAATTAATATTATTTTATAAAGTCTGTTTGACAAGACACGGTATTTTAGCTTTATCGACAAAAAATCGGTTTGTGGTTAATAGTTTTTAAATCAACCAACCATATCTTCCTTATTGTCTACCCAAAAAAAAAAAAAAAAATGTTTTTTTGAAGATTTCTTCAATCCTTTGTCTTTTTTAATTTTTGTAACTCTTATATAAGAAAATAAAAGTATCATTGTTATCTTATTGTACCCAACAATCAACCAACAATAAAAAAAAATAAAATTTGTCGGGTAATTCTGTGTATATGTTTCGTTCTGTATCCCATAAAATGAAAAATAAATTTGTGTCTCTATATACACAAAGTTATTATTTTTTGTTGTGTACCTCTTAAATACCATAATAAGCGGCGATACGCATCAGAAAACAGGTAGTCTAGAAAAAAATCTTAATGTATGTAAAAAATAAAATAAAATTTGTTGTAGGAACATTATGATTGTTTTAAAAGTTTTATTCAGATTTTTATGTTACATAAAACGCGTAATGATCTTTCTCTCTTTTGAGATTTTGATACTGTTAGCTAATTTTTTGTTAAATTGTTTGATTACAAAACAAAAAAAAAACAAGAAAAAACGGCAAATTGTAAATCATTTGTTAAACACTACAGTTGGAAATTACTTGGGTTTGGTCAAATAGCGTGGAATTTTGTGGTTACACTTCAGTGTGAATTTAATGATGTGTTCGCCATTTAGCTGGTTCTAAAAATATGTTATAGTATTATTATCACCCCAAAATTGATAGCAGAACATACTGATATTTTATTATGTAACCTAAACACAAAGCGATTATGTTCAACGGTTCCGGTTAATAATACAAAACTGTACAAAAAAATTATTCAAAAATACCAAATAGAGTTCCGTGTCCAGTAGAAAACCAGTTAAGATTAACCAGTTATTTTAAACTTTTTGGTTAATCGATCTGATTTTTACCTAGCACAAAATGTATTCTGAATTATTTGTCAATTTTGTAAAAAAATAATTAATTTCCCGAAAAAATTAAAATCAAGAAACAGTTTTGCTGAATAGTGGTTGTAATCCATCCACATTTCAATTTCAATTTTTGCTAGTTTCGGAAACTCTAGAATTCAAATAACTTCGTCAAACGTAGATAACTGGCTTCCAAATGATAATAATATAGCAGATTTGTTCATAAAGATTTTTCTCAAAACTAATTTACAATTATTTTGTTTCGTTTTCCGGTGAAAAACCATAAAATGGATTTCTTGCAGAAATTTGTGTCATTTTAGCAGATATCGCACGTGACAAAGAAAAGTGACACCACTCGAAAAATTGAGTTTTTGAGATAATTCGTCAAAAAGATGCGCAATGATCGATTTCATAACCTGATATAGCATAGCGTTTTCATACTAATTTTAAAAAGCGGTAGACGGCTTAATTCGGAGATCCTGAGTTTTATCATAAACGGTAAAGAAATCACCAAGTTCCTTTTTAATTTGCCATTTTCAGGAGCTTTATATAAAAATCATTTTAGAACAATATTTCCATCGTGCATGCTCAATTTCACCATAATCGGTTAAGAAAAATCAAAGTTCACCCCTAATTGACTTGAATTTAAATTGCAATGATGTATGTGGATAAACTACTACACACAAAATTCAAATTTTCTGCATTCGAATCAAAGGAATAGTCGAAAATAAGAGACAGGTCAACTCTCAATTAGTCTCTTAAACCGAGATTTTACAGGATATAATATAAAATAATTTAATCAAAAACCGGGATTTCTCCCGATCACACTTTTGATATAAAGAGATCTCAGAATTTCGTTTGAGAATCCACCAATTTCCTTTGGCGATTTAAGCTACAAGAATACTAACACTAAATAAATTGAAAACCGGGATCCCAGGATTTCCCCGTCTTACTTTTGAGATCGGGATCCCGGGAAACGGGGATCTCGTTTGAGAAACCCTAGTGTGTAGTTTATGCTAAAAAACAACAACAAAAAAGTACACATTTAAATTAGCTATTTTTCTAATTTGAATTTATATAATCTGAAAAGTTAAAATTTTTGTACTTTTGGATTTTTCGTACCACCAAACCTTGCATATAGGAAACAGATTATTTTCATCATTTGCAGATAGCTGCACCATATGTTTATCTCGTTAACCAAAAGGATCCAATTATATTGAACCTTTCTATATTTCAGAGAATTTAAAATTTGACTGATTTTTCTTGATTTAAATAATTTTTTAACGGCGACCTAGAGATGTCCCGAAAGTCCCGCATATTTTTTATAATAGCTAGGCCATATATAGCTGTCTATGTCACCAAGCTGATTCAATTGTGATGGACATTACTACAATAGTGACGAACTTTACCATATTTCGCAGAATTAATAATTTTCTTAAATTTGGATGAACATGTTCTACCGCCGATCGCAGAGATGTTCCCCGGGTCTGTTCCATATTTTCGAATAGCTTGGCATTATTATATGCCCGTCTATACGTGACCAACCTGATCGAATACAATTACTTACAACGCTTATTGAACGGAACTGGTTAGATAAACTATTTCCGGACTGTCGTTTGGCATTCGAAAAAGCAAATAAATTTATTAGAGACATCGTTAGTATAGATAGTAGAAGACACATGGTAGAAGAATTAAAAATTAAGTTTCCGGTAGTGTTTTCGAGTAATAGTGAGCCGATGAAAGATTTCGAGACTGTCACATTGTTGAAAGAAAATGCGAAACCTGTATTTTGTAAACCGTACAGTGTGCCTTATACTGTAAAATCAAAAGTCGAAGAAGAGGTTCATAAAATGGTAGAATCCGGCATTATTTTTCCATTGAAATATAGTCAATGGGCAAGTCCTATTGTAGTCGTACCAAAAAAGGATAAAGGATTACAAATTTGTGTTGATTTTAAAGTCAGTGTTAATAAGTGGGTGGAATTCGAACACTACCCTCTGTCTGCTATACAAGATATGTTTGCAAGTCTAGCAAATAGTAAAGTTTTCACTGTATTGGACCTAGCTGGAGCGTACGAGCAGCTAAAAGTTGCGGATTTAGTTTAAGTCCTTATGCTGGTTGTTGTACACTTTTGAATCTTCATAGTTTTAAATTCAAAAGGGAGGCGATTCAAGCAGTATTTGCTTGGGACGTAATTTGTGCTATAAGATTGATTGCCCGGTATTGCTTGACATACATTCTATTTTCATTTCCAACGAGAATTCTTCGTTCACAACAGTTAATGTTGAGTATTGATTTTCATCGTACCAATTATGGAATTGGTGAACCGGCCGCGCGTACTAAAAAATATGTTAACCAATATTCAGAATTTTTTGATTTTAACATTTTAAGATATCTTTTTAAGAATCTTATTCGAAATAATGATAATTTGTAATACATCTTTTTATATACAAAATTCTATTAGTATTGTAACCTATGCTATTTGTTAGTGCTGGTAAATAATTAAATCAATAAATATTTTGATAGATAGAAAGTATATAGATGAATATAATACACTTGTACTCAATGTATTATCAAAGCTGTCAGCTTACAATATTCGAGTTAACTTGAATAAATGCATGTTTTTTTAAAGTCAAGTGCAATATCTGAGACACATTATATCAAAAGACGGAGTTTTATCAAGTCCGGAGAATATCGCTGCTATCAAAGAAGCTCCAGTTCCAGAAATGTAACAGACCATTTTTAGGCTTGCAAAATTTCTATAGGAAATTTGTTCCTATGATGGCATCGGAGCTTTGGCGATTATAAACGGTTAACTCGGTTAACATGCTGCTCAATAAGGAGTCCCTTACTCCCCTGTCAGAGGCAAAGGGGGTGTCAGCTTCGGTTTCGGGTCGATCACTCTCAACGTTTTTAAAAAAGATGAAGTAGGCATGCGCTCGGAGGACGGGCCGGAGGGGGACGTCGGACGGACCCAGCGGCAGACAGTCGAGAAAGCGCATTAGGTTATAACAGACGATGACGTGGAGCTGCTATTGGAGAGAGGCGGCCTTCTCTCGCTTGGATCCGATGGGGACACTCTGTCGGAATCTGAACGAAGAGAGGCTAGGGATTCTCAAGGCAGCGAAGCAGTAATTATGGGGAGTGACACGGCGGATACTAGCGGCCCCCCGGAGGAAGGTAGCATTAGCCTGCAACAGGGAATGCATGAAGAGGTAAGTGAGATAATGCATGGTGATTAATATTGTGCAGATTAATCTTCACCATACGAAGGCTGCTTCGGCGGCTCTCGTTCTCAGACTGACTAGATCAGGAGAGGAGCTAGTGTTAATCCAGGAACCTTGGATTAACAAAAACAGGATCTGTGGCCTTAAGGTGAAAGGGTATACAACTTTGTACTCAAGTAACTCTGAGAAGATAAGATCTTGCATTTTAGTGAAAAATACTTTAAAAATTTTTCTACTTTCTCAATACAGTAGTGGTGACGTTACTGTGATCAGTATGGAGGTTGGCAGAGACAAGTTTTGGCTGGTCTCTGCGTATATGGATCGGGAGAAGGAGATCCCGCCGGATAACCTGGGGGACCTGATCCGAGAAGCAAGGAAAAATAGGATTGGTGTGATACTCGGATGTGATGCAAACGCGCATCACAAAATTTGGGGGAGCACTGAAATTAATGAAATACTAACCTTTCAGTCTGCAATGTTGGGCAATAACCAACATTTATCATTAGCAATCGGCAGGAGGTTCTAGATGTGACCCTCGCCTCGGATACTATTTTTCAGTTGATTATGGGATGGAGAGTGGCGAAGGAGCACTCATTCTCTGATCTTCAATATATAACTTATAACCTTACCATTCACCCGGGTACCCAGAAGCCGTTCAGGAATCCTCGAAGGACAAACTGGGAGAAATATGGGGAGGTGTTGGAGGAACTATTGCCGGAGGTCCCCGGACTTCCGGAGACAGTGGAAGAATTGAATTGCATTGTGGATGTTGTCACAAAAGCATGCAATCTTTCCTTTAATGCTTCTTGCCCCTGATAAAGCCAAGGGACAGGCAGAAACCGACATGGTGGTCCATGGAGTTGGAGACCTTTCGGAAGGCATGTAGGACAGCCTTTAATAAGGCAAAGAGCACGAGGCATGTACGGGACTGGGACTCCTATAAGGAGGACCTAAGAAAGTACAAAAAAGAATTGAGGAAGGCACAGAGGGATCTTGGAGACTCTTTTGTGGTAGAATGGAAGAAGTCTCTGAGACTTCCCGCCTTAGGAAGATTCTATCTACTAACCCAACCAGTCCTAGTTACTTAATTAGACCAGACGGGTCATGGACAGCTTCAAGTGCGGAATCGTTGGAGCTTCTCATCGATACCCACTTTCCGGGAAGCTTTGATGACTCGATGGAGCCTGGAGCTCATCGAGGAACACCTCCAATAGTTATGGAGGGCATATTGGATAGAGAGCGGATCAGGTGGGCGCTGCAGGGTTTTAAGCCTTATAAGTCGGCGGGCCCGTATCGGATTATACCAGCAGAGATTCAAAAGAACTCGGCAGCCATCATCCCCTGGCTAGAGGTTATCTTCAGGGGATGTCTGAAACTAGTCTATATTCCTAGGAATTGGACAGAGGTCAAAGTAGTCTTTATCCCGAAATCGGGAAAGAGCTCACATGCTCATCCAAAGGACTTGAGGCCTATAACTCTATCATCCTTTCTGCTGAAAACCCTGGAAAGGTTGATAGATGTGTTTATTCGATCAAGAATTGAACCCAGGAATTGGGCAATGTCGCAGCATGCGTACTGTAAGGGAAAGTCGGTGGACACAGCTCTGCACGATCTAGTACGCACAATTGAGAAATCAATTTACTTGCAAGAGTTTTGCATGGTAGCATTTCTAGATATTGAGGGTGCTTTTAATAATGTAAAAACGGAGGCGATCATGGAAGGATTGTCTTTTTTGAAGGTGGACTGCTCTATAAGTAGGTTAATAAATCAGACGCTGGTAAGCAGAACTATTACATCGTAGCTTGGAGAGTCCAAGATTAGAATACGGGTGGTTAGAGGAACCCCACAAGGAGGTATATTGTCCCCCATTCTCTGGAGTGCCGTGATTATGGATTGGTGCTGGAACTAGAGAGAGAGGGGATAGGGGTTGTAGCATATGCTGGTGATGTAGCGATAGCTGTCTCAGGCAAATATTTAGGCATGATTAGGGATGTTATGCAGAATGCACTCCTGATCATTATGAAATGGGCCAGCAAGTGTGGATTGGGGATTAACCCTTCCAAAACAGAGCTGGTACTATTTACTAGGAAATATAAAATTCCGGTGGTTAGCCCTCCTATCATAAACGGCAGCGGACTAGTTTTTGCTGACCGAGCGAGATTTCTGGGCATAATCTTTGATAGTAAGCTCAGCTGGAAGCCTAAGACTTTGGAAAGGGTGAATAAGGCTATTGTAGCCTTATACTCGTATAGGAACGCTATAGGTAAGAGATGGGGCTTGAAACCGGAGCTGGTATACTGGCTCTATACCGCCGTGGTAAGACCTGTGCTAATGTACGGGGTGGGCGTTTGGTGACCAGCTCTAGATAAGGTAACATATAGAGGTATGATAGAGAAGGTGCAAAGAACGGCCTGTATGCTTATAAGCGGGGCGCTTAGGACAACACCTACACGCGCTTTAGAGGTTATGTTCCACCTTATTCCAATCGACCTTCATGGTAAACAGATGGCAGCCAACGTGGCTACGAGACTCTTGGCTGTCTCTCAGTGGAAGTGTCTTCAGGTGGGACACTCGACTATAGGTAGATTCGCTGGCGAAGAACTGGCGAATCTGGATTATATTACACCAATGGTATGCTTCGATAAAGGTTTCCGGACCATCTTTCCCTCAAGGGAATCCTGGAGAGACGGATCAATACTGGAAAACGAGGCAGTGCAATTTTTCACGGTCGGCTCGAAGCTAGACGATAAGGTAGGAGCCGGAGTCTTCTGTGATAAACTTAATGTTAATATTTCTGTTCGTCTCCCTGACTACTGCAGCGTGTACCAGGCTGAAGTGGTGGCGATCGGAGAAGTCATGGCATGGTTGAAGCATAATGTGATATCCGTGAGGGATATCGCAATCTATGTGGACAGTCAGGCCGCGGTCAAGTCACTTGGGGCAGTTTGTCTGAAGTCGCGGGTGTCGCTGGATTGCCGATCATCTCTTAACGAGATGAGCGAGTATTTTAGAATCCAGATAATCTGGGTCCCGGGTCCCTCGGACGTCATGGGGAACTGCAGGGCTGACGAACTAGCTAGGTACGGTACGACTCTCCAGATGCAGCCGGAAATGGCAGGTCTGGGGAAGCCTTTGGCAGTGCTAAAATGGGCGCTCAGTAAAAAGGTAATCGCCTTGACAAATGAGAGGTGGAACAATACTAGAACTGGACTAACTGGAAAACTGGACTTGCGGCGCTTCAAAGTATTAATATCCCTGGGAAGACAAGAAATAGGATGGGTCGTGGAGATAATGACAGGTCACTGCCTTTTTGGGGAGCATGCGAGAAGGCTGGGGATACAAATAAATGAATTTTGTAGAAGTTGCATGGACGAAGAGGAGGAAGAGACTTTGGAACACTTTCTATGCTCATGTCCGGCGCTATCTTACAGAAGGCATAAGTAATTGGGTGTGTACGGTATGGACAGCCTTGCAGAACTCGCAGACTGTGGAGTGCGAGATTTGTTACGCTATATAAATAGCTCTGGTTGGTTTCAACGGGAGTAATGGGGAGATGGGATCCTGTGGTACTGCTGGCCTAAGTGTGCGATAGCAGCCACTTAACCTAACCTAACCAAACCGGTTAACTCAAAAAGAAGTAAAATTTAATTGAAAGAGAGCATGTAGGGAATTGTTGTCTAATGGTAATATACTTTGTGAAGAATTTTCATAAATTACTGTTTATTTATTTTATACAAACTATTCTACATTAAAATAACCTGATGAATAGTAACATAAAAACTTTCAAAATCACGAAATATTTTAGAAAATAAAATTTTAACTTAAATACGTTTTTCTAAAGTGTCAATACGAAGATCATGACACCTATCAACATAAGACGGCAGGTCACATATCTCTTTCCACCTAGGCTGACTATACGATCAGAGAGAAACCCGACATTCATTAGAATATAAATGGTAAATCGCCTCTTAACTGACTCCAATCTATCGATGTGTACTGCATGGTGGGGATGCCATATAACCACAGCATGTTTAAAAAAAATTAATACCTGGCTATAACCCTTTTAGGGTATAACTAGATAATTAAATATAAAAAAGGAAAGGATTTAGTGGTGCCGGATGCATTTTCAAGGATGCCGTTAGCAGACGAAAAAAGTTGTGATTTGTATTATAACTTGATCAAATCATTTTCTAATGATGTAGTTATTCCCATGTCATACGAAGATCTTGCTCGAGAAACAAAGGTATAAACGTGAATTTGGAATGTTCGAAACACGTGGCCGTATAGCGTTGATGGTGATTTAAAAACTATTTTCATTCGACGTGATGAACTATCGGTCGAAAGTGGATGCATTATTTGGGGGAACAGAGTTGTAATACCTCTTACACTACAAAACCACATTTTGAAGTTATTTTATGACGGACATCCGGGCATTTCACGCATGAAAATGGTAAGTAGATCTTTATGTTGGTGGCCGGGCATAGATGTTGATGTGAAGCGTATAGTTAGGGGATGTGATATTTGTCAAAGTAGACAAAATACGAATGTGGACGAATTCAAAAATGGGGCTCTGGGATGACCAAAACATAATAAGAATTGCTCCATTGAAGAGTCCACCATACATACCAATGGTATTGCTGAACGGACAGAACAAAGTATCAAAAGAAGTTTGCATAAATATTTACCGGTAAATGGGAAATATTCAACACCAGAACTGCAACGGGTGCTTGACAATATTCTAATAAATAATCGCACTATACTCCGACAGCAGTACAATGGAAATCACCAGCAAATTTGTTGTTAAAACATGATCTAAGAACCAGACTATCACAATTAAAATTATCATTTGAAAATGCAATTAAAGGGTTTCAATCAAATATTTCTATTAATCATAAATGAGCAAATTTCATATAATTTGCACAGCTTGTAAGATGCCGGTTCAGAAAATAATAAATCACGGCAGCAATATACGAAATTCACGGCAGCAATATAATGTATACAATTTATTTTGCAATTAAAACAAAACGTTGGACAACTAATGTATTTATTACAATTTAAAATTTATTATTTAATATTCAATAAATATTTGCCACTTTATATCTTGAATTTTTAACAATACTGCTTGAATGCTCGCCTTTTTAATAATAACCAAAATTTGCATATCATCGATGTCCGCCAATTTTTTCCCGGGAAAATCTCTTTCCAAAACCAGTTTTTGTGGTTGTAAGCCACTGAACATCGTTCAAATAAATTTATTGGTGACATCTCTGATAACACATTGTAACTCCGGAAATTCGTGATATAGTGACATCTTACAGTGAATAGATTAACTAAACTTATCTAGTACACATATTTGACAATTGAGCTACAAATTTGATCTAAGATTATTGAGTTACAATAAAAAGTTTTACAATCAATGTTATAAAGTGACAAATCGTAAACCATTACAGAAAAATTACATAACAAGCTAAGTATCAAAATTATTACAGAAAAATTATATAACATTAATTTTGTTTGTTTATTTCAGTTTGTAGATTCTTCAACAATAAATGTTTCATAGAAGGCGATAAGGTATACGTTCGTTTAAATAAAGAAACGATATGGGAACCTGCAACGGTACCTAAATCTATTGGACTTCGACAGTATAGGAGATCAGGTCAAAATGATGCATCAGTACCAGTTAAGAAGGCGAAATGCAATCAACGTTGAGGATATTCCAGTGACAGAGTAAACGGTACCAGAATATACTCCGACAGTATCCAACACGAATGACCATGCGGATGCGAACACGTCCGATATTACGAACCAACTAGTAATTCCAAGAGAAGAATCAACGCTGAGAAGGTCTAACAGAATCAGGAAAGAACATAATAAGTTGAATCTGTAATTAATAATAGTCATAGAATTGTTAAATCTTGTATTGTATAATTATTAATTAATCAGTTAATTTTCTAATTATATAATATCGCATCTATAAGTATTTTTAATTTTTTTAAGGAGAGAGAAATGTTATATCTCGCACTGTATCTGTTGCTTATATTGTAATGTATAATTGTGGTAGATTAATAACAGGTTTGATTGCACGTACTACTGTACCAAATGTTCACAATTTATATAATAATAAAGCAAGCGACTCTCTCTCTTATTTTGGTTGCTGAAAGATGTTGATCGATCTTTAGTTTGTAAACACTTGGAATATTACAGTGTGTTTATATTTTTTAGCGGGTGTTGGGTGCGTCTCAATAGGGTAGGGGTTGACCGTCTATAGCCATGTATCTCGTGGTCTATATTCCAACGCTGCAACTATGTAGAAACCACCAAATGTGTCTAGTATACCTCCAAGTGGTAACACCCGGGCAACGATGTGAATACGTCAGCTAAATACTAGATGCGAGTGCAGTACACTATAAATGAGCAATGAGCGGAACGAATATGGAAAATAATACCCCAGGTGGTACACCTGTTAATCAGGTAAATCCACCCTCTTCGGAGGTCGGTCTCGTGGATTCTGGGGGAGACCAGCCATTGCTAAACTACAAATATTTTAACCAATCACAAGATATGTTGGTGAATAAACAAGCTCAACTGAGCGAATCAGAAAATAATATTATAAATCCCTTCGATAGGAGTAATAAAGTATCGTATTCTCCGATAAGAGGCCGTAGTCCTTCCATTGGGGCCAGTAGCAAGAACATTCGTTCTACAAACGAAGAAAAGCTTCACAATGAATTGTGTAGAGCTAATAATGCACTAGGTGAAGCAAAAAATATTAACAAGCAATTGAATGATACAATTGCATTGATGCAGGAGCGTATGAAAATGCTTGAAAACGAAGTTAAAGCTCTTAAGCCAAAGGAGGCAATCTATCCTACTCCTAGCCAGACTAAAATTGAACAAGAGTACCATACGGTTGAAGACGAACTAGCTCGAGAAACTGAGTCGATAAGAGTTAAAGGAGTTAGAAGAAAAAAAATAAAATTGAATAATTCGCCCTCCCCACCTCAATTAAAGGATGATGTTCCTAATATTATCCAGAAACCATAAAAAAAAAATACCTCCACCACCACCAATAGTAATAGATGAAGTGAAAGACTACGATCTACTCTATGAGAAATTAAAAAAAATTACTACAACTGATAAGTTTAATGCAAAGGTGATGAATGGAAACACCATCAAAATAAACTTGGAAGATGGTGAAACTTACAGAAAAATGACAAGTATGTTAAATGAAGAAAACCGTGCTTGGCACACGTTTGAAGATAAACAAACCAGACCAATAAGGGTTATGGCTAAAAATCTATACTCTACGTGTAAACCAGAAAAAATAATTGATGATCTGAAAGCAAAAGGATTTAAGGCTACTGAAGCATCAATTAAGCTAAAACGGAGAGGCAAAGTACCTCTCAACATGTTTATGTTGGCCTTCGATAATGATGAAGATATCGAAAAAATTTATCAAATTAAGTACATCTTAGGGTGCAAAGTAGTTATTCAGCCTCTAAGACGGTCTAAACTTATACCACAATGTAAACAATGTCAAGCCTATGGACTGGACATACACAAAAATATTGCAGCAGGGAACCCAGGTGTGTTAAATGTTTAGGAAAACATCATACCAAAGATTGTGTAAAAGATAGAAATGTTCAGCCTAAATGTGTTCACTGTAGAGAAAACCATCCGGCTAACTATAGAGGATGCAGCGTTGCCATTGAACTGCAAAACATCAAAAATAGGAATGTGATTGCTAAACCACCATTAACTTACCATTCATCCGGAAAACACTGCTAAAGGTGGTAGTGCGGTTATAATCAGAAATAGTATCCACCACTATGAAGAGTTAAAATATGAAACAGAAGAAATACAAGCAACTGCTGTTAACGTCAAAACCAAAAATGGTTCTATTTGTATTGCTGGGGTGTACTGCCCACCGAAGCACTCGTTGAAAGAAAAGGATTATCTCGAGTTCCTCAGTAAATTAGGAAAACGGTTTATACTTGGAGGAGACTTTAATACGAAAAATGTCCACTGGGGCTCCAGATTAACAACAACTAAGGGTAAAGAACTCCTAAAAGCCATTAGGAAATGCAGTTGTGAAGCTCTCTCAACTGGAAAACCAACTTACTGGCCTACTGATCCAAATAAAGTACCAGATCTGATTGATTTCTTTATAATAAAGAAGATATCTGTAAATTATATACAAGTAGATGAAAGCCACAACCTAAACTCTGATCATTCACCGATACTTTTAACGTTAAGTGAAAAAATTATTCAGAAAGAAAGGAACCCTTTTCTAGTAAATAATCACGCTAATTGGGAATGCTTTAGAGTATCGCTACAAGAAAAAATTAACTTAATGGTTCCATTAAAGACCGAGGAGCAATCAGACAAAGAAGTTCACAAATTTGTAAACGATATACAGCAATCAGCTTGGGAAAATACCCCTGAGGTTAAAAAGAAAATCAAGGGAAACAACTACCCTTTGGAAATTAGGGAACTCCTAGCAGAAAAAAGAAGAGCGAGAAGAGTATGGCAACAAACAAGGGCCCCTCAAGATAAAACTAATTTGAACAATTTCACTCAACAATTAAGAAGAGAAATCAAAGAATTGAAAAATGAATCAGTCAGCAACTATTTAAGAAAATTAACTAATGATAGCAGTACTGATTATTCTCTTTGGAAAGCAACCAAAAGAATTAAAAGACCAATAATACAGAACCCTCCAATAAGAGTAGCAGGTGATAAATGGGCTAGGAATAATGAAGACAAAGCTCGAGAATTTGCTGAACATCTTGAAAAAATATTCCAGCCACATCAAGATAAAACATTAGAAGCCGAGATAATATCTGAACAAGCTGTGCAAGAAAGTAAAGAAATCCTACCGACAACACCAAAAGAAGTCGCGTGTGAGATAAAAACTAATATGAATATGAAAAAAGCTCCTGGCTACGATCTTATTACAGCAGAAATCTTAAAAGAACTGCCAAGGAAAGTTCTTGTAAAGCTCACCAATCTTATAAATGCAGCATTTAGAATCAAATATGTACCAAGCTTGTGGAAAATTGCAGAAGTAATCATGATCCCAAAACCTGGGAAACCACCACACATAACCTCATCTTATAGGCCAATTTCGCTATTGCCAGTCATGTCCAAACTCTTTGAGAAGCTTCTGGTAAAAAGGTTAAACCGATAATCGAGAGTAAAAACTTAATCCCAAATCATCAGTTCGGTTTTCGTAACCAACACTCAACAATTGATCAAGTTCACCGAATAACCAGTATAATTGAGAAAGCACTAGAGGAGAAAAAAATCTGTTCAGCAATATTTCTAGACGTTGCCCAAGCATTTGATAGAGTGTGGCATGAAGGACTTAACCATCAATTAAGAAATCTTCTACCAATCCAATTTGCTAATATACTGGAATCTTACTTAAAAGATAGATTCTTCAGGATTAAGTTAGATGACACTTTCTCTGAATTGAAAGAAATCAACGCAGGAGTTCCACAGGGCAGTGTATTAGGGCCGGTTTTATACCAAATATACACTTATGATCTTCCTGTATTAGAAAACAATACAGTGGCGACTTTTGCAGATGACACGGCGATCTTAGCTGTTGGCACAAGCAACGAAGAGTCAACACAAAAGTTACAAACAGCAATAACTAAAATTTATAAATGGACAAAAAGTTGGCGAATAAAACTAAATGAAACTAAATCAGTTCACATCAACTTTACAAACAGGCGATTCGAACATATCCCGATTACCATAAATCAAGAAATAGTACCGTATGCGAACACAGCTAAGTATCTCGGCATGACCCTGGATGCTAAACTGCGATGGAAAGCACATGTCAAGAAGAAAAGTGAAGAACTAAGAATTAAATACAGAAAGATGTATTGGCTGATGGGAAGGAACTCTTCTTTATCAACATACAACAAGCTGCTACTTTATAAGCAAATATTGAAACCCGTTTGGACGTATGGTATTCAACTTTGGGGTTGTACCAAACAGAGCAACGTAAATATCATCCAAAGATTTTAGAATATGGTATTAAGGAACATCGTTGATGCACCTTGGTATGTCAGGAACAATAATCTCCATAGGGACCTTAAAGTGAACCTCATCGTAAATGAAATTCAGGAGAAAGCGCGGAGACATGAAGAGAGGCTCCGGCATCATGTGAACATTGAGGCAACTCAGCTTCTAAGCAACACGAATTTAATACGTAGACTTAAAAGAACCAAACCTTTTGAGTTGGTGTAATTGTTAGCTTAAACAGCATTGTGCTGTGTAAAGCCCACTACAAAGATGTGGTTTAATTCAATTTACCAGACTCTATGGAACGCCAATGGGAAGAAGCCATAGATTAATATTAAGTTAGTAAATTAAGTCAGAAACAAATTGCTCATTAGTCCAGGAGACTAGATTGTAATAACATTAAATAAATAAACAAAATTTATTTTAACAAAAAAAAAAAAATATTTTTTAGCGTTAAACGTAATGATGGGACTTTGGTATTTTTTTTTATTTTGTTTTATTTTCGGAAAATATTAATAATTTATAATAATAAAATTTAAATCTTTTTCAAAATAACAATACAGTAATACAATAATTTCGACAAATGCAGTAACATAAGAATTAAATACATCGCAACTAAACTGATACAAATTTATTAATTACCAACTATATGATTCACTCTATTTTACGGAATAAACTCAGAAAGCAAAATTTAAGATTCAAAATATGTTGCTTAAATGCGCAAAGTTAGTTACATTAGCATCCGTGTATTAGCATATTAGCGATGTAAGCGCTTATGTGTATTACCCTGCATAGTTGATATTTTAATTACATATCAGATTTTAATGGTTCCCAAAAATCGTGTGTGCTCGGTATAAATTCCTATGGAATTGTATTGGCATGAAAAGACACTAGATATGATAAATAAATTAGTGCATTAGAATATTATAACTCACTAGGTCTTTTTTTTTTTTCTCACAGATAGTTGACCATATTGCAAATTGATTGCAAAAGAATTTATTTCCGGCATTTAGATTTCCACACGACGACGATTAAAACATAAAACAAATTTAATTATTACCACAAACAGTGGTGATTAGTAAATGAAAAACAATAATACGAAAAAAATTACGCTTGAAAATACATTAAACCGTTCACTACTTGAGCCACTAAACAATAATATGAAAATTTATTAAATTTCGAATAAGAAGTGTATTGAAAACTTTATAAGAACCAGAATTAAAAATGAGTTTTGAAAATTGGGTGTTACACATTTTTAAAGCCGACTAATCTGATCATATCTCACATTGCAACTGTAGTCACATTTGATTGATTGACATTATTAATAATGATAAAAGCTTTAAAATATAATTTTGAGCACAAATGCTTTAAAGGAGGAATCTCCAAAAAATGTTTTGGTTAAAGTTTGACATTGTAAAATTACACAAGAATCATGGATAACCCTTTCTGTGCTAATTTCAACAATATTATATGTCTGAGTATACTATTATTTCTTTTTAATCAACGTCATTCTTGATTCAAATAGACCTTGCTCAAGCGTTTGAACAACATTCGATAATAAATTTTGTTCCAGCACTGATTGTGCAAGTTTAACCATATAGCATTCATTTTCAATTTAAATTTGAGTATTGAATGAATTATATCAATTACCCAGACGCTATTTATCAAGGAGCCTTTTTTATACTTCCAGGAACGTCGATTTTTAGTGTTATAAAATATGGACTTCAAAAAAAAAATGGTTTCAATAGTTAACATTCTAACAAATAAATGAGTCATGTGACATATTAAACATAGAGCTGCACTTAGGGTAGTATTTACAATATTCTTCAACTAAATCCATTTATATTAAATCATGCATTTTTAAACATACATTCACAAACATAGTCACCCCTAATTCAAATATCGTCTGTTTATACTTTCGCGAGAGAGCGCAACATAAGAACAACACAAATATGTCAAAAGCATAAAAGCAAACATAAATTTTTCAAATATGTATTTCGAAAAATTAATTTTCCCATTTTCAATTTTAATTTTTTTTTTTTTTGTTGTTAGGCTAAAGACGAAAATTAGCTATAAGCCATTTACAATCATGTATCAGTCACGTGTCATTTGCTTATGGTTGCGCTCTTGTGTTTCTGTAAATTTGTTTACTGTTTTGTATTGGATAAAGGGTCCTTGATCCATTATTTTGTTTTAAATTTTTTTTAACCGTAAATACTACAAAAAAAAAATCATTATTTGGGTAAGTGATGTGTGAACAGATCTGCTTGCTATTTATATCTCTTTTGGAGAGTAAATTGAAAATTAAATCAAAAATTGCTTACGGATTTTTTGGCATAAAATTTTATCAAATGGAAATAATTGGTTGTTAAAAAAATGGGAAAAAGTAAACAGAACTTTTTCGTTTAATATTGCCGCAGGACAATAATGAAACAGAAAGAAATTGTTATTGTTGGTAATAAATGGAGTTAACGAATTGACGATTACAAATTAAATACTCGCGCGCACGTGTATGTGTTTAGATTGAATCACGTTTTAGTATTGAGAAACCCTAACTAAAACATCATATTCAACTTTGAAACACACCTGACACAACATATCGGAAGGGTATGTATAACGATAATTACATTTTAAAAATCATAAATGCTGATTAAAAACAATTTTTCAACATTTTATTGTACCTTTTTGCACCGACACAACAAATTAAATGAACACCATGTGGATAATGAAAATGAAAACTCTGAAATGTTATTTTTTGTTTATTATCGACCGACATGATTCCATTCTAAAAATGTATAAAAAATTAATTTAAAGTGTAAGTGGTAGAAAACTAATAATAATTGTTCCATTTATAACCGTACACACAGCCACACAAACACACGGCAAAAAGGAACAAACTATATTGTAGTTTTTAAAAATTTAATCGAAATTCCAAACCTAAACGTAATAGCTGTTACTATTAAAAAAAAAACATAACTGGTGCATTTGACAGCTGTATAATGTTTGTGTCAAATTTCATTTTTATATCAAAAAGTAAATAAAACTTTTTTTTTTTTTTGCACCATATACCAATTTTAGTTATAGTGGACGGCTTTCTATACTACAAAAAAAAAAATGTCAGATGTTTGCAACAAAAAATGGAAATTAAATAAAAGCCGTCATTAAATTGTCCCTTTTTTATTGAATTTTTTTTTTTATATTTTATAAACTGCAGAGTTTATATACACGGACATACGTTTTTATTTGAAAAGACGTGCGCCATAATGTTGCTGTCCAGGATTTTTTTTTTTCGGGGATATTTATGTATGATCAATTATTAGGGTAACAATGTATATCGTACATATAGTAGAATTTCAATTAATCTTTTATTGGCAGTAGCATATTATGATGATATCAATATATTGATTTTAATTTATTTGGCTTCAGTGATGTTTTTATGGGATGATGCACTTGGCTACATCTGACTATTGTTATTGTATGTAACTATTATATTAAAACGTTTGTACACTGTTTAGTTTATGGTATAAACCTGGAATTTTGTTTTGATTGGAAAAGGTGTTGTGTACAAGGCAGTAAACCGAAGCATTTTTTAAATTGTGTTTCAGTAATTATTTTTCATAAATGTGTCTAATACGGTAGACAGACACAAAGTTAATCGTGACTTTCATTTATCCCGATTGCCAAAAATCGCGTTGTGAAAATGAAATAATCCAGTTTTTTGTGAAAATTGTGTAATGACGGTCGTCTTTTATTACACGATGTTCACCTGAACCGGATTATTTTGTTTCCACAAAGCGATTTCTGGCAAAAATGACAACTGAAAATCGCGATTAACTCTGTGTCTGTCTACCGTATAAGATGATTTGCCATAATTAAGAAAATATTGTAGTTGAGGGTATTGACGATAAGGATGGTGAAAAGGGTGTATATGGAGAAGAAGTTTTGTCATATAGGTATAAGCGATCAGTCGCATAAATTTAATTGTATTGTACGATAAAAATAAATGAAATAAAAACGTGTAACAATTGAGATAGTTTAAACCAACGAAGCACCGGGCAAATGCGATAAATTAAGAATCACTAAAAACTTTGAAGTAAATTAGCTCTTAGATTGTAATTGATGGCTCAATACAAATTTCATCAATGCAATCCATCACCAGATATAACACTCTCGGCTAAAGGTTATATTGTACAAAGTTTGTAATATTTTGTGAATATCAAATTCCCCAGAATTCCTGCATGCTCCCTACCTTATGTATTATCGAAAACAAAATATCGCAACAAGAACATAGTAGTAAAAATATAGCAAACAAAATAAACACTTGACAGAAATCTCGAACGCGTTTTCTCTGAAGGAAAATTAAACCGCAAGGATTAATACAAGCAGCAAAAAACAAAATGTTGCGTCCATACGTATCGCAAGGCAAAAATATTGTATGTATATGAAAGATGTAAATTTTTTGATAATTTTTGTCGTTAGGCTTGTGAATTAATTAATCATAATTGCTTCGTCAACCTTGCAGACACAGATCAAAGAAGTTTTTCGCCCTTATCGCTTCTTCTGATATAGTACCACAAATGTTAAAAAAGAAACTTTTCTAAATATAAAATATGTATATCTTAGAGGATGGAGCATGGGGCTCCCGCCTCAAACCCCCGCTTTTCCAGAATGTGTTCTTTCTTCCTGTTGTATCCCAATTACATGTCAAATTATTGCTCACAACTTAAAGCGATTAAATTTGTGGCGAAACATTTGTATGCTGTAATAGTTAACGTTCATTTTAAATTCAAATGTAATAATTTCTATCTTCACTTTTGATTTGTACTGCCACTACTTTACCGGTGGTTGATGTTTTAAGAATAACGTGAAGAGGAAAATGGATGAAGAACCATTATTATAAGAACAGCAGCGAAGACTAACAAATTCAACTGCGAAATTTGTTGGCTGCGTACATGGTGCCAGCAGAATATTCAGAAGGTGATCATCGCGTTAATGGAAAAAGTGGTCAGGAGTGGGATAAACAAATACTTGTGGCAGTTGATGAGGACGCTGAACTGGATAAAGAGTTAGCGCGAGTGGAGAAGCGTCATAAAATAATGATGTTAAAACGACAGTTGCGTGAGGTGTTAGAAATTCGACCGAAACGGTATGAATTTTCAGATATTGAACATGCCATCGCTAAGTTTATAGGCGCTGACACTTATTGTATTAAAAAAGTGGATTGATGATTACGAGTGCGTTGTAGCACCATTGAATTGCGGTGAGAAATTTCGATATCTTAGTGCACGCCGCGCTGGCTATTGGATGGGTCTGCAAAAATGTTTTTAAAAACTGTGAAAGTTAAATCTTGTATGGACTTGAAAGAGAAGTTGTTGAAAAAATTCAGGTGAATCATTGCGTCGATATGTCATTGCCTTGCAGGAGATTACTAGTCCGGCGCAAGTGGGTGACACTGACTTGATTGATTTTATGATCAGGGGACTTCGGGATAATATTGTTGCTGTTTCTGTGTTGTATAACGCTACTACAATAGAACAATTAAAAGCTCTACTTCCACGATATGAAAGCCTTAAAGCACAAACGCTAACCAAATTGGTAACAACATCATCGTACAATACTACCGCATCATCTACTTCCGCCGCAAGAGTCTCGTCAAATACCCGTGGATCGGTGCGATTTTACAATTGTTCTGCATATGGACACGTGATTAAAGACTGCAACAAAGCCAAATGCGAACCAGGAGCATGTTTCAAGTGTGGGTAAAACGGGCACATTATTAAGGATTGCCCAACCTAGATAAATAGAGTTGCTGATCCAGAACAAATGAGATAAAAGCTGCTTTAGCTGCCGTACAATTGGTAGGTGTCGCTTTCCTACACAGTGCCGGAGGAAGTACAGAATTTAATAAGTTGTATTCATTACTTGATACGTGTAGTCCGATTAGCTTCATCCATCGCTCTATTGCTCCGGATGATTTGTGTAGCCCAAAGCCCCAAAGCAAATTTACTCAAACATCGTGGATTGGGAAACACCCAATTGTTTATTCACGGGAACGTCCCGATTATTGTCAAATTTGATCGAATCATGAAAACGATGTCTATTTTGATTATTTCAGATGATGTATTGCCGATGCCTATATCTGTACTAAAAAGCAGAATTCGCTTATCTGCATTTTAGTAATTTTGAGAAAATGAAGGATAAAGTTTTAAATTCATACGGGAATACATTGAGATTATTGTATGTATATTATCTCAATAACTTTTTTATTTTTTAAGCGATTTTCACCAAAATTTGATACAATCTAAATAGTGGGTAAATTCAATTATTTATGCAAAATTCACAAAAGTCGCTTAACGTCACTTAGGCGACTTTTGCTTTTAAGTACAGAATTATTACTTTGTTGGGATTGATGGATGCATTTGTACGCAAACCGTACAATGTATCATCAAATATTGAATTAAACCAAAATTTGAATAAAACCATTATTTTGAATAGAACTAATTTCTGTGCTTACGATGCTACTATTAAGAATGAGTCTGATTCCACTGGAAGTTGCTCGTCATGTTCTGGGATCTAATTTCCGATCGCTTCCGCTCGTTTGGCGGAGTTGACAGTTGAGCCTGAGGTATAGATGTTGACCATCTTGCATTACCGTATATTTTTAGCATTAGTGTTGAATCGGATTTTTCCGCTATTGATATTAATACAAGATCGAGTCCTTTACACCAGGACAGTTTACTTAGGATAATTGATGAAAATTATATGAAAATCGAACATATACGCCTATCTGGCACGACTACAAAATAAAAATTAGATTGACCTCTGAAGTGCCAATTCATTTTTCACCAAGACAACTGTCATTTCTCGAGAAAAATGAAGTTAACCAAATCCTTAATGATTTATTGAAAAGAAACACTATACGACCAAGTAACTCGACATACGCTCACCTATCGTGCTCGTTAAAAAAAAGAGTGGTGAGGCACGGATGTGTGTCGACTATCGGGCTTTAAATAAACTAACTATTCGCGATAATTATCCACTTCCACTTATTGAGGACTGCTTAGAGTACTTGGAAGGGAAAAAATATTTTACAGTATTTGATTTGAGCAGTGGTTTTCAACACCACATGGTCAGTTTGAAAATCTTGACATGCTGTTTGAACTTAAAATGATCCCAGTAGCTTTCAACGGTTGATTTCCGGTGTTTTAAGAGAGTTTATTGAATCCGTACTCATTATTGATTATATGGATGATATTCAGATAGCAACTAGGACGATTTCGGAACATTTTGATTTGTTACAAATAGTTTTGCGAAGAATTAGTGAATTTAGGATGGAATTGAAATTATCAAAATGCAAATTCTGTTTTACTGAGGTTGAATACTTGGGATATTTGGTAAATCACGATGGCATTCGACCAAGCAATATCCATATTTAGGCAATCCGTCATTATCCAATTCATACGAACGCCAAGCAGGTTCAATCTTGTTAGGATCTTTTCTCATACTTCCGACGCTTCATTCCATTTTTTTCTAAAATTGCCGAACCACTTCTTGATTTAGTTACACAAAATCACAACTTCCGATCCACCGATGAGTATATGCAAGCTTCTACCATATCGCGAAAAACCCCGCCGACCTACAATAAAAAAATAGAAGTTACCCTATTGAACATTGGCATGAATCGCTTGAAATGAGATCAATGTGTTTACTACGCGATTAATAGTATGCCAAAATTGTTCGAAGCTGTACAAGCACAAGCTCACGACTTCTTAATAAGTTACAAACAATAAGCATATGGCTTTCTTTTAGAAGCAATATTAGGAAACGAAACAATTCGACATTTTTCAAGACCTTTGTTAAGAATTCATGAAGCCTAATAATGTGGGAATTAAATATCATTTGGAAAACAATGGATTGTGGCTTTATCACCAATGAAGGCGAATATATGTATATGGTAGCAGCTGGGAAGAGCAACTTATTGATGTTCGTTTTCTTTTCGGCTATAGAAGAAAGTTAAATAGGCTCTATGAAAATGTCCGAAATTAAATTATTTTTTCCTAATTCGGAAAAATCCTTGGGATAAAATAAGGATTTTATTTTATTAAATTATACGTAATTTCGGTAGTTAATTTAAATTTAATATATAATCCTGGGCTGGAATAACTTCACATAATTTTAAATATGAATTTAATTATATTAGGGTTGCCTGATTAAATTTGTTTATTTCCTTGGTTGATCCGGGATAACCTCACATATGTACTATCAGCATAAAATGTACAGAGATTCAGATGAATAAATCCCAATAAAGGTACACTAGCTAGTCCTCTATATTTTTTGTCTAAGCGGTGCTACAAGTCTTTGCTTAGGTTAACATTTCCAATAACTTACTAAATATGCAATCGAGCTTTATCGACAACGCTTTCTAAGACGTTCAGAAAAGCTGAGGGCAGACTAAACGCTTTGGTTCGGTGTTAGTCGATATCTCATGTCAAAATTTCATACTTTATGTCACAATTAGATATACAATATCTGTAATTGCATTTATGACATCAGAATTCTATATCTTATGTCAGAATTCGATATATCATGCCAGAATTTGTCATGTCACATATTCGAGGTATTATGCCAGAATCCCAGTCATGTCAGAATTTGAATTTTTGATGCCAGAATTCGAATTATCGTGTCAGAATCGGATAAATGATGTAAGAGTTAGATTTGCAATTCAGAATTGGTATTTATGATGTAAGAACTCAATTACGTCTGAATTTGATATGCTATATCCGAATTTGAGTTTTAGTTGTAAGAATTCGATACATCATGTCGATACATTATACCAGAATAATGTCAATAATATCATGCTACAATTCAACAAAATTTGAATTTTTAATGCCAAAATAGATACTTCCAGGATTCCAAAAATCATAAGCGATTCGATATATCAGAAATCGACATGTCATATATTCCAGATATTATGCCAGAATTCGATATATTGTACCATTCGTTACTTCATGTCAGAATACGATACGTCATGTCAAAATTTGAATATATGATGTCAGGATTGATATGGTATAACGTCTGAATTTGATACATCATGTTAGAATTTACATTTATGCTGTCGGAATTTATGTGTTAATAGTTAGCATAGTTCAATATGTCAAGTCGGGATTTGAATTTATGTTGTCATAGTTCTAGAAATCATTCCAAAACTTGGTAAATCATATCAGAATTCGATATGTAGTGTTCTGATCTAGTATTTAGTTCGTTATATCATGTCAGAAATTAACATACCGAAAGAAAACTCAATAAATAATTTTAGAATTCGATATTATGTCATATCAGAATTCACATTTATGTATGTTATGTCAGAATTCGGTCAAGCTATAGAATATAATTTGTCCTGTCAAGAATAGAGTTAATGCTGTTTAAATCCGATATGTTTGAAATCAGAATTTGAATTGTTGGTGTCAAAATTCTATATATTAGAATTCTACATACGACGTTAAAATTCGATATGACATGTCAGAATATGAATTTATAATGTCAGAATTGTATATATTATACCGTAGGCAGACACAAAACGAATAATTGCTAATTCTAGATTATTAAAGGATTTTTGCCTGTCTGTCATTACACGATTGTCAAAAACACAGGATTATTACATTTTCAGAACGAGATTTTTGACAATTTGTATAAATGAAAATCGCTATCAGTTTTGTGTCTGCCTAAAATATTATGTCAAAATTAGATAAATGATGACAGAATTCGATATTTCAAGCCAGAAGTTGAGTTATTTATATCCAAATTCAATGCATCTAAATTCGCTATGTCATTTCAGAATTTGAAAGGTTGTCACAATTTGATAAATCTGTCAAAAAGCCTTCAGAATTCCGTAAATCATCCCAAAATTCGATGTGTTATCTCAAAATTCGACAGGTTATATCAGAATTTCATTTTTTTGTTTTAAAATTCGATATCACAAATCAAAGTTGATATTTGATATTTTAACTTTTTCCGTATTGGACATATTCGGACAAAGTTCGACATGTTTTGTCAGAATTCGAAAGGTCTTATCAGAATTTGATATATCATCTCATGACTTTAGAATTCGATACATTAACTCATAATTCGAGATGCCATAACAGAATTGGATATATCATGTAATATTCTGACATAACATTTCAAATTTTAGGATGATATATCGTATTCTGAAGTCTTCGATACATTTCTTCAGTGTTTGACTTTATGATGTCAGAATTCAATAATTTATGCAAGAGCTTGATTATGGATACATTGTCAAACTATCTTCCTTCAAATAGCCACGAATATAGAAGCCACAGAAAAACGTAAACCAACAAACCAGATAACGGACATTTGGTTACCACGAATTCAGATCGCAATATAGCTGGGGATTACTAGAAGTAAACCGGATTCCGTGACACATTCAGCAAGCTGATCCATGAAAACATACAGATCAGCGACAAATATAAAATCAACTATTTAAAGGGTCAGTTGGAATTCCTCAACAAGCTTGTTGGTAGCAAAAATCAGAATTGCCCCAATAAAAAGAAAACTGACAGTTCCCAGGCTGGAACTAAATGCAGCTCATCTGTTATCCAGGCTTTTAGTGTATGTCAAGAACACCATGAAATACCAAGATGTAGAGATGATCCCTTGGACGAACTACACCATAGTTTTGGGATGGACAAGAGCTGACGTTACAAAGTTAGAAACCTTTATAGCTAATCGAGTATCTCAGATTAAAGATAATTTACCTCATCTACAATGGAGTTACGTATCAATAGATAAAAACACAGCTGATTTAGCAACAAGAGGATCAGCAGCAAATACACTGCATGAATTAATTGACAAAATTTTTTGTTCTTTTGAATTATCGAAAAGAAAAACTTTCGAAATATCAGAAACATTTAAAAATTACTTTTTAAGGCACAAAATATTGTTCAACATTCACTTCCCAATTTTATGTTCCAAATTTGAAAATTTTATTTCGAATTTTGGAATTTCCTGTTTGCATTATTCCATCCAACAGTTAACGAAATTGACATGTTTGAAGCAACATTTGTAAAACCGCCATTTTGAATTTTAAATTATCTACTCGTAACTTTTTCAAATTACAAAATACCTAAATTTTGAAATCTCCAATTTTATAAATTTTCTGACCATTTCCGATTTGCTGACCAATTCCCGATGTTGTTGATAGAGTTTTACACGTAATTCAAAATTACGAAAATAACTTCAAACTATGCTCACACGCGTTTCTGATTTGTATTTATTCAAAACAATTTATGCACGTTATCTAGCGGCACTCTGTTAATCTGTATACAGATACAACGGTATAAATGTATTTCGCTTTCGCATGACATTTCTAAACAATAAAAATTCTCTCTTTACTTTCATGTACAGAGAGAACATGAAATTTTTCGTTTTTTTTTTTTATTATCTCATACATAGGGTGTCGAATAATAATAAAACACAAACAAGGTCACATACAAAAATTTATTATTTTTATTCGTCTTCTAAAATTTCTTCGATTGCTGTCGAAACTTTTGCCCGAAATTTTCTCATTTGGCGATCATTCATTTTCTCCAAATCAGGCAGGATACTCATTAAAAATTGGTGCCGCGGATTAGAGTTTAGCAATATCGTATTTCCTGGTCCAATTAAATCGGGTGGCTGTTCCGAACTATTGTTTGGATTTTGAATCTCCATATGTCGTGACGATGATACATCCATTTCATCTGTTGACTTTGGCGCGATTTGTTCGCAATCGTTTGTTTTCTCGTCATCGTCACTGATTATTTGGGTGTCATCAAAATATTCTAGTTTTGGACAAACGCTATTTGAAAAATCAGATGATATACCATCCTCAAAAGTGGAAGTATCCTCATCAAATGATGATATGTTATTAAAATGTCCACGTGTCCGAATAAATGGACGCAAAAACTGCATAACCTCGGTCAAATAGCTGCGCCTGGCTAATTGTTCAAGCGAATCATTCGGATATTTGCGTATATACTCTGTGTAACAAATGCGCAGATTACGCCATTTATCGTTGCATATGGTCTCTGTAACACAAAACAGAAAATAATGTTTTATATCGATTTATGTATTTCAAAGAAAAAATGTTTCAAAATTGTATTACCGGTTGAACCCAATTCCGCAGCAATAATTCTCCATGATTTTTGTTTGTGTGCTCGACTTAAATATTCCTTTAATTTATAATTATAGAGGTTTGGATGTTTTTCTACTGCACGCACAAGATTACAATTAAAACTAAGTTTTAACCCAGTCGGTGATAGATATGACATAGTTTTTAAATATGTTTTATTTTGCTAACACACTAAGTATTAAAATGAACTTATTAATACGTCTTACGATACGGTAAACAACTTTTATTGAAGTTTTTTCTTTCATGAAATTTTGTGTAGTTCATTCTTGCTCTTATTTCAATGTGCGATGAGAGCCATGCTCAATACCATGAAATATTTGTATAAAAATGTTACATGAAATATGAAAGTAATGCGCCGGTGTGTGTTTTACGATTTTATGTATACTAAAAAATTCTCTTTTAGAGTTTATTCGTGTTTCAATGTATTGTTTTCTTTTATAGGGTGCATCTCGTATGGATAAATATATTATGTGAAAACAAATATTAAAACGAAAAAGACATTTTTTCGGTTACTGTATACGGTATTATCCACACATGCTTATGATTCAAATAAAGTATTTTATACAAAAACAAGGGTACATATTGGATTTTTTATTTCCGAATAGCTTTACTACCCAAGTATAACAACACAGAACTCAAAATTGATTTTGACAAAATATCCGAAACTCAACAGAACTCGATTTCATTAGAAATACAATGTAGTATTGGTATGTACATTTTATTTATGCAAGTTTTTTTTTTACAAAGCTTATCAGTTCGTTTTTGTGCCTTGATGTAAATAAATTGATTGGTGATTAGTTGGTGAAGATTTTTGTATAACCAAACCATGCATATGGTTTAATATAACCATTTATATGGTTATATATTGGGCTTTATGAGTGATAATGTTACTGTAACGGAGTAATCAAAAATAATTTACACAATTTACTATAATGTAGTTGCAACAAATTTGGTATAAATTCCTCTTCAAAGAGTTTTCAGTACCGGAAAAACTCGCACACAGTTTTAAATGAAGTATTACTTCTGCAAAAAATGCTCTATTGATTGCTGGAATATGCCTTATATATTACTAAGAGATGCCCAGTGTCAAATACCACATATAGTTTCGATGATTTTTGAAAAGATCTCTTATCTCACATAGTCGGGGTTGAAGATTATAGCGTTTTTATCATACTATTAAAGTTAGCCGACATTTTTCAGCCGACAAAAAAAAATCGATAATGTAGATTGCACTACCACCCCAGCCAACAAATTGTTAAGGTTAGCCGACAAAAAAAATCGATAATGCATATTACACAATTAAAATACCAGCCGAAAAAACTTTTAACCATCAGCTGAAATTTATCAGCCGATAATTTCATGTAGAAAATGACAATGTTTGATAATCAATTCAAAGACCTGCCAAAAATTTCCCATTTGCTACGTTTAATAATCAATTCAAAGATTCTACACAAAAATTCCAAATTTTGCCATGTTTGATAATCAATTCAAAGATCTGACGTTCTAGATTTTGGAGGTTGACCATTGATCTCACTATGCCTATTCGATGGGCAATAATACAAGACATCTTGAGATTTAATTTAGGGGAGGTTTGAAGTCACTATAAACATAATTTGGAAAAGAGGGAATTTTCGGGTTGGCCAAGTATTACTGTTTTTCAAAAGACTGTTTCTAAAATCTTTTCTCCAAAATCTTGTTTTATAAAATCTTGTCACCAAAAATCGTTTTGGGGAAAATCGTGTTTCTTAAAAAGTTTAGTTTTCAAAATACTATTTATTTATGTTAATAATGTTTCGCAAACAAAATTTTGCATTATAAAATACTGCAATTCAAAATCTTGCATAACAATTTTCCGTAAATTTTTTCTCTATTCTGAGGAAAATAAATTGAAGAAAAATGACATCAACTAATTTAACTTAGAATTGTAGAGGCTTATGGCTTCGGGAACTCTCACGAGCATGCGGGAGGTCGCTGCGAACGTAGGAGCTGAAATCAGCAAACATGTCGCACTGCGTGCCGCACATAGGAGCGGAGTATATAGAATCTATTAATGACACCTACTAAAAAGAAAAATAGTTGCACTTTGTTTTGCAAGATTTTGTAGTTGCAAGATTTTGTAGTTGCAATATTTTGTTAATGCAACATTTTGGAATGCCATATTTTATATGGATTCCAGAAAAATGATTTCACTAAATATTCATAATTTCACTATAAAATAATCAAAATAATTATTTCGGAAAAAAAAGTTTAAAAAACAAGATTACATATGTCCAACAAAATTTTGGTAAACCTGATTTTATAAGGTAACAATTTAAAAATCAAGATTTTTTTCTTGCTGGCAAATGCCCCGATCCCAGGATTTTCTGCTCTTTCTAGTATTAGTTTCTGGAAAAGAGCCGAGACATATTCTCGAAAAAAATTGAGAGAAGTTCTTTAAAAATATTTTGGAAAAGGAGGAATTTACTATTCCTTCGTTTATTAAAAATTTTACCATCATCAGACCTCCCCAAAATTGGATTTCAAATTGTCTAGTATTATGTCCTTCGAATAGGCTTAGTGAGATCAATGGTCAACCCCCAAAATGTAAAACGGCAGATCTTTGAATTGATTATCAAACATGACAAAATCCTTAATTTTTGGGGATTACACACCCTCATCCCCTTAAGACCTCCCCCAAATTTAATCTCAAATTATCTATTGTAGCATTATTGCCCATCGAATAGGCATAGTAAGATCAATGGTCAACCCCCAACATCTGCAAAATTTCAAATTTTTGGGGATTACACCTTCTCATTCCCTCTAGACCTTCCCCAAATTGAATCTTAAATTGTGTAGTACTATTGTCCATCGAATAGGCATAGTGAGATTAATGGTCAACCCCCAAAATCTAGAACGGCAGATCTTTGAATTGATTATCAAACATGGCAAAGTCTTAAATGTTTGTCGATTACACCCCTTATCCCTTTCAGACCTCCCCTAAATTGAATCTCAAAATGTATAGTATTACTGTCCATCGAATATGCATAGTAAGATCAACGGTCAACTCCCAAAATATGAAACGGCAGATCTTTGAATTGATTATCAATTATTGTCATTTTCTACTTGAATATCGGCTGATAAATTTCAGCTGATGGTTAAAATTTTTTTTTTCGGCTTGTATTTTAATTATGCAATCTGCATTATCGGTTTTTTTTTGTCGGCTAAAAAATGTCGGCTAACTTTATTACGGTGTTTTTATCTTCGCATTGTGATCTATATCTTCGCATATTAAGAGGATATAATTTAGGGGTAAACCGAAAAATTGTTCGCTACGAATATGTGTGACAACAACAGTAACACAATGCTCAAAATTAAAAATTTAATTTTCTAATATTTACGAGAACTGGAGAACATATTTTGCATACATAGCATTGGAGCATGTTAGAACAAGAGTTTAATATTGTATTACAATACTGTGATACAAGAGGGTTTAGTTTCGTCCAGTGATTATTGAATTTTTTTTTTCAACAATTTATTTGCCAACAGTAACATAATAAAAAGTTTTGTCTGCAATTATGAATCGAAGCAAAAAGACCTTTGAATTGCTAAAACAATAAATATATTTATTCGAGTCACTAAAGGTGTGGAAAATCGGACAAAATGCGTCAACTTTAAAGGGGAATGCTTGACGAGGTTAGAGCTATTTTTAATGTTTACGAAAGTTTTTAACGGAAAAACCAACTCCTGCGTTAAGCGGAAAATGAACATTTTTAAATGTTTATTTATTTAAAAAGTTCACTAAGCATAATCAATTCTTTCAGTTCAACAACAACTCAAAATAATTCAATCAAAAAATAGCAAACTGATTTATTTTCCTGTCAATCTAATATCAAATAGGTAATATTTCTTTTCGATACAATTTGCGAATAAGAATAAATCTACAAAGCAAATACAAAAATTACAAAAATCAAGATATTAAATGAAGTAACAAACACAGAAGTGTAATTAAAAGCTTAATATTTATTATGAGCAAATAAATGACAGAGAAAATTATTTGTCTTAATTCACTGCCAACAAATATTTATAGATTAAAAAAATATTCTGTGGGCCTGATCTTAGAATTTTTGCCAATTGGCCACATACTTAATAAATTAACGAAATGCTTACCTAATATCAAAAAATACTACTCTCTTTTTCGCGGATCATCAGCGGCTTACAAACAACGTTTGGCCACATATATAATGAACCAACTAGAAGCTATCTGAGTATCGAAAAACACCTCCCTTTTGTACCATATCATTCTCAGCAACAATTAGTTACCTACAAATTTTCCAAGTGGCCACATACATAATGAGGTAACCAGAAGGTATCTGAGTATCAAAATACACGTTCCCTATTTTTGTGGGTCGTCATAGGCTTACAACATGTTAAATAAAAAAATTTGTGGACCTAGAGATTTTGCTGAGTATCAAAGAACACCTTCCTTATTTTTGCGGAAAGTTAGGGGCTTACAACTTCATTTGGTATCGTACCGTTCTAAACAACGATTAGTTATACTAAGAATTCTGTGGATCTGATCCTTGAGATTTTGCTAATTGGCCACAAACATAATTATTATTATTATTAAGTTTATCTTTAGTTCAGTTAGTTTATATATTATGTACATATTGATATTACACAAAATAATATTGCAAATTATAGAATTAAAGTAAAGCTCCATTAGATTTATATTCAAATCTGTGGTGGAGCAACAATTATACAATTCAATAAAAGTAAACTAATCCAAATTTTTTTTTTGTTTTTTTTTCCAAAAGTACAATAATACAACATATTACATGCAATATACAACAATTCAATTGCACTAAAAGTATTGTTCAATGTTTTCTAAACCGAGCAACCAGGATCGAATTTCAGCATGAGAAAAAAGAATGTAACCATATAAAGATAGAATCTTCTAAATTTTTCGCTATTGCAACGAACACCGGTAAAGTTATTTGGGTTCCTCGTATTATATGTGTTTATAGTGCGATTGTGAAAACTGTTGCTTCGATTAAAAAACATTTTGAGAACTTCATAAATATGTATAGAGATATCTACCACCCCAACTCGATATACCATACATTACTATTGATTCTACTAGGGCATGGTATAGTTTCCTTAATAACTATTGCGCCTGGAAAAACGGCATAACAAATTTCATTCATTATGTAGGCTACATGGGGCTGAGTTTTATTCTAGATTCGATGCAGCTCGAAAAGAATTTAAAATTTTAAATTGGTTCCTATATAATAACTATATTTTGCAGATTGAAGTGGACTTAACGTCCAATCCAAGAAAATTCTGGAATTTCCTCAATGGTAAAAAGAAAGCAGTTGGGTTTCCTTCACCGATGATTTATCAGAATTCATTGGCGAGTCAACTCCTTGATATCTGCAATCTATTCGCCAAATATTTTGAGTCCGTGTACGAACCATCCGCGATATCATTTCCATTACATAACACGTCTTCATTAGCTTGTAATCGTACTGATTACAATTTATTAAAATTCACTGAAACGGAGGTTTATGATTGCTTGTCTCTTCTTGAAGTAAGTAAGGGGGCTGGTCATGATGGCATTCCACCCATCCTCATAAAAAATTGTGCAGAAAGTTTAGCTCTTCCGCTTACCCACATCTTTAATGAAAGCCTTCGGACTGGGATTTTTCCTGATCCCTGGAAAATATCCTTCATTCGTCCGTTTTTTAAATCTGGCAAAAGATGTGAAATTAGCAACTATCGAGGAATTGCTATTCTTTCTGCTATTCCCAAACTTTTCGAAGCCATGGTGCAGAAATTTTTGTTTTTTCATTTGAAATCTCTTATTTTGCCTGCACAACATGGGTTTTATCCGGGAAGATCTACAATTACCAATTTGGCTGCATTCTGTGGACATTTATACAGCAGAATCGAGGGCCGGCAACAAGTAGATTTAATTTACACTGACTTTTCAAAAGCTTAGGATAAAATTGATCATTCAATTCTTATCTATAAGCTAGAGAAACTAAATTGTGAGTTCATCCCTATCAAATGGTCGGAATCTTATCTGTTTGGCCGGTCACAATACGTTAAGATTAATGATTCTGCTTCTCATTTATTTCGTGTAACTTCTGGAGTACCGCAAGGTAGTCACATTGTTCCACTTCTATTCTCATTATTTATTAATGATGTTGTGGAGTGTTTTGAATTTGCACATTGCCTTCTTTACGCAGATGATATGAAAATATTCGCTCCGATTTCTTCAATTTCTGATTGTTTAAAGTTACAAAGTGATTTGAACACATTTTGCAGTTGGTCGTTTAACAACAAATTGTTATTGAATGTGGCCAAATGTAAGGTTATCTCTTTTTTTAGAAAGCGATCACATATTCTTCAGCAGTATTTTCTTTATAATATGGTGGCTGACAGAGTTGAGTTCATGTCTGACTTGGGTATAATTTTCTCTTCTGATCTTATTGCTAAGGCTTACATTATGTTAGGCTTCATTAAGCGTAATTGTAAAGAGTTTTGTGACCCGCTTACACTAAAATCTTTATATGTGTCCTTTGTTCGGTCTATTCTTGAATTCGCTTCTCAGATCTGGTCACCATTTTATAAGTGTCATTCAGATAGAATTTAAAGTGTTCAAAAGCAATTTGTACTGTATGCTCTTCGTGGTCTACCTTCTGATAGAGTGAATAACTATGTTCTTCTGCCTTATCGCTGTAATTTATTAAAAATACAACGATTAAATCACCGAAGAGACATAGCATCAGCTATCTTTGTGCGCGATGTTTTGACCTCACGAATTGATTGTGATGAAATACTTACGCGTTTCAATTTTTACGCTCCTACGCGTTGTTTGCGGCGACGAGACGGTTTCTTACACATTGATTCTGTTACTACAAACTACGCACTTTCTGAACCAGTCTTGAGAATGTCGCAAATTTTTAACTATGGTTTTGAAATTTTTGATTTTAAGATGTCAAGAAATTCGTTTAGAAATGAGTTATTTAAATTGTTTGCTATTGATAATTAATATTTTTTGTACCATTAACGTATTATTAATATTTTTGTATTGCATAATAATTTCTTATTACCGATTGTACTTTACTGTAGGTTTAAATAAATAAATAAATAATGTAACGCTAGTGCAAATTTTGCTAAGATTATAAAATTTTTGTATGGCCCAGATTACACTTTTCCTAGTATTGTTGATGTGCGGCTTCCAGTTAAGTATAGTGAATCTATTGTTAAACCCAGATATTTAAATTCATGTACAAACTCAAGCACAACGCCCCGAGGCGAACATATATTTCTATTTCAATTTTGAGGGTGCGCCAGGAAAATGGTATCCCTTCGCCCAAAATGCATGAGTTTTGATTTGTCGCTAACAATAAGCTGATTATGATAAAACCATTTACTTAAATTGTCGAGATCCTTTTCAAGAATATGACCAATATCCCAAGTACTATCAGTCATAGGGATAGCGTAGCTAAGGGCCAAATCATCAGCAAAAGCAGTCGGATATCCTATGAGACCAACATCAAACATCGAATTAAAATAAATAAAAAATAATATTGTACCGAAAACTGATCCTTGGGGGACGCCATACCTAAGAGCTCCTGGGTTACTTAATGTTTCGCCTATTCTAACAATTTGAGCCGATTTTGAAGGTAACTTGTAAACCAATCTAAAATTTTACCTCGAATATCAATATTACATAGTTTAGCTAGCATTATTCCATGGTTGACTGCATCGAAAGCTTTAGAAATGTCCACAAACATTGCTGTAGGCTTTTGCGAATTGTTCACAGCTGTATATTATGTATCTGACTAAGGAAATCAATTAGTGCTTCTTCAGTGGATTTGCCAGCAGTAAAAACGTATTGTTTATTGTGTAAAAAATTAATTTTAATTAGATAATGCACTAACCGACATTTTATTAGTTTCTCAAAGACTTTAGATACGGTGCTTAGAAAAGAAATCGGCCTATAATTGCTCAACCGTAATTCATCGCCTGTTTTGAATATTCGAATTACAATTGCTAATTTTAAATTATTTGGAAATATTCTATTATCAAAGCTCAGGTTATACAAGAATTTTAAAATATCCACTAAGTACCTAGCGCAGTTTTTAACAACCAAGTTATCAGCACCTTTAGATCGTTTCTTTCTTAAATGATTAATTTCAATAATAATTTTCGAAGAAGTAATAGGCTCAAAATAACAAGGCGAGACGTAATTATTTGACTATGAGCCAAAGATAAAATTATTAGGTTGAATATCATCATTTCTAGTAACACTAAATGTGGAAGTTAATTCTTGGAATATGTTTATACAAAAATTACTAAATTCATTAGAAATCGACTTAGAACATGTAAGGATATGTTCAGTTCGGAGTTGATATATTTGCGCTATTTGCTTATTTCGAGAATTACGTCCTAACATCTCATCAACAAGCTTCCAAGTAGCCTTGGAACTAGAAGACTTTCTTTGCAGTATGAATATCTACTTTTACCTGATGTGAAAGATTGATTATATATTTTTCCAGTTTCTTATTGAAAGGATATCGTTTTAATTTCTTTGAAAACTTTTTTAATTTGTTCATCTTGCGCAAAAGATTACAATTCATCCACGGTTTCAACTTTGTGATTTTGTGACTATCAGCGATAAAAATTTTAAACCATGTGAAGCCAGCATTGTTTGGTAACCATACGACTCATTGATATCTAAAAGATTTAGATTAATGTCTCCCAAAATAGCTAACAAACTTTCCAGCTCATCGCATAACCCGCTAATAGACCCATTATTAAATCGGTAGATACAAATAAATATCCAATTTCTCCCTGCAACATCAAGATCATAACGAATAACATCTGCTGTGATCCAATTGTATACTTGGATTGAGTAATTCATAATGTTATTGCGAATAAAAACACCAACACCCCCAAAACGGTAACTGTCATTACAACAAGCCCTAAAGTTGTACCAAATGAAGTAACCAGAAGGTATTTGACTATCAAAAAACAACTTTAACAACTTTCATAATTTTGTGAAAACAATTGGCGAGTTCACGTGCAACTCGCAAAAGAATTATGTGAAAACCTTTAACTATTGAATAATTTCAAGTTTTGTCGATGGGCCTGAGAAATCAATGCAGATACGGTACAATTTTGGTTTAAGAAGTCAATAAATTATTCTCTTTGGACCGCCTTGGTGACTCGAGCAAAGTACAGTTCTGTTAAGTTAATCATCTAAACTTGCCCTGAACGCTTTAAAATTCACCATTACTCATACACAGCAATTGTTGAAGATTTCATATTTAGACTTTTGTAAATGGTCAAGTCAAACCAGGTGAACAAAACAAAGTAGCATCGCTGATTTGACTGATTTGAACGAAATGAAATAGAGCCGCGGTTCTATTAGACAAAGGCGCTATTTTGACTGTAAAATCATAGCAGCTGGAAAGACGGTAGCATGTCTCCCTGCGGCTTCTTCGTTGCGCGTATCTATAGAAAATGGCATTCGAATCTGTTTACCACTATTATAGTTTATGTTTCCTAATTATATGCCCCGCATAACCAAACTCAGCATCCAGCATGAGCAATACTAAACATAGTATACCGATTAACCCTTGTGTGTATACCCAAAAAATTTTACGCTAGTACACACCCGACCCACTCGGGTAGCCAAGTAGATTTTTTCGGTTTTGTCAACAGATTTTTTTTGCCGGTTCCACTTAGTCGTTACATTTATTTTATAAAATTTTGTATTTTGGTAAATAAAACCGAAAAAAATAAAGGGAATTCTCCTATAATGAAAGTGGAAAATGAGAAACGAAAAACACAAATGAGGAAGAAGGTATGAATATGTATACTATTCGTCATACTATTAGGTTGTGGTTGTTCACATTTCACATGTATAAAACCTTCGTATAAAATAATATTTTTTAAATTTGTGTACAAAATTACAATGCCGGAACGTAATAGGGATATACAATTTAAAATAAAACTAAGTATTTTCCTTATACACCAATACCTCGATTAGCGACGTTTCGAATTGCGGCGGTACATTTGTTACTACCAAATTTCAGTTTTGCGTCGCTTAAATTATTTGTTGCATCGTTAATTAAATATTTTTTTTTCTGGAAATATGTCAAGGTTATTTAATTATGTTGCAATTTTATTTACAAAGTGATGCAAAGTGAGGTATTGTTGTATTTTGTTCTGGCTAACCGGGTGCTCGGTTGTGCGTTAGAAGGGTAAAGAAAATTATTCCTATACAAAAATGGAAAATAATAGTCAATTCCTAGATGTCAACAAGCTAGAAACGTCTAACTTCAAAATTGCGGTTTCCACAAATATTAAAATTGAAATGGATAGCCGGGTGTGTAACTGTGTGCACAAGGGTTAAATAATTTCAAAATTAATACTAGCGGACCCCTGTGCAATTGCACAATTTTATTATTTATGTGAAATATTTTTGCCATAATAAATACAAACAACTTCTGCAAAAGGAATACTTCACTACAGGTTGCCCCGACGAAAAAAAGACTTCGAACTCAAACATAATTACATTAAATGAGCCGTTTATTTTGAAAGTGGCTTAAGTCCATATTTTGTTGAAACGAGATAATGAAAGAATAGAAAAACATTAAATGAAAAAACATATGGGACTTTGAATTTTCTTATTTTTTGCACAGATGTTAGAGATTAATTTTTTTTTATTTTGACAATAAATTATTTACCGTTAGAAAGATTATACTATTATTTATCTATTTTTATCATTAACCTGAAAAATGGACTTAGGCCACATTCAAAATAAACGGCTCATTTAATGTAAAACATTAAATAAACAACTAGCTTCATAGCGCATTGCTCTAACACATGAGCTATTGAACTATGCTTAATAATTGATATATGAAATGGGAATTTATAGCTTAAGAAAATGTTGAACATTCTTGTATATTATGTATATAGATTTTATTATCTATCAACGTATAAACAAGTGCCATTTTCACAGCTCGCTAAGATGTATAATATTTAATATTTAAAGTATGGGTGCATTTATCTTTGTTTAACGTACCTCTATTTCAGTTTTTTTGAATCACTTACCCCCCTACACATGCATACTTCTTGTGCCTCTTCATTTTAATCTGAAAGAAATTGTTTGTAATTCGAATTATTGTATGCAACTTCGGTGCATTTTGTATTCGTTTTTCTCATATTTAATTTGCAATTTCGATTGTACCGGATTTTCCGTTCCTTTTCTACATGGAATTTTTGACTTACCCCCTTTAAAGATGTTCTCACGTCAAAAATTCTGTAAATCTCTCTGATCCTACAGATTTATGTCGGGCTGCCTGCAGCCAATCTATTATTGAAAGTGATTCTAGTGAATCGGAGTCCAATGTGAGCTTGGCTGATATAATGCAACTATTAAAAAGGATGGAACAGAAATTATCCTCATTTGAGCAATTGAAGATACATGTAAACGACCTCGAAACAAATAATACCTTGTTAACATCGAGAGTTCACAAATTGGAGGAGCAGTTAGCGAAATGTAACTCTAAATTGCATTTTATGGAAGCAGAGAATAACAGGCCAAATCAATCAAATATCGCCACTTGCATTGCCATTAGTGGGTTACCGATGAAGCATGGAGACATTCGCGGGTTAGTGATTGACACTATTCGTAAAATCGGTCAGCAAATTGAACGAGATGACATAGATTCTATTGAGCAAGTGCACAGGAGCGTCAAAACAGCACAAACAAATAACATTTTTCATGATTTCTTTATTGTCAAATTAAAATCTATAGAATTAAAACACAATATTCTTGCACAAATGCGTAAGAAAAAAACAATCACTACAAAAGAATTAGATACTATTCTGCCTCAAAACCATCCGGAACAGCGCATTTTTATTATGCATCATTTTACGAGATTTCAATACCAGTTATACAGTGAAGCTGAAAATTTTAAAGCGAAGTTCAACTTTAAATATTTATGGGTTAAAGCTGGACAAATTTATTTACGTAAATCTGCTGAGTCAGAGGTTCATCGTATACATTCATGGAATGATTTTTTTCTACTGCAAAACAATTGTTGCCCAACTGAAAACCGCACAGACATCTAATGAACTGATGCCATCCATGGAATTAGATATGAAATTTAACTGCAACAACGATTTGGTGAATTATTTTGTAATTATATACATACTTAACTTTTTATTTTTTTTACTTACACTATTTTGTTGTTCATGAATTTCAAGTTTTGTTTTCAATCATTTTTGATATTTTAACATTTGATAATTATTTGTTTTTTAATTTTGATTTAAAGCCTTATAAATTTTATTTAGCAAATCTAATGGCCATATTACACTATCTATATTTAAATGCTGAATTGACCCTTACTTTTATTTTTTATTTTTCATTTTGTTGCATTAATATGGTAGTGAAACGTTACATATGTATATGTATTATATAATTATGTTCAAATTACACTTAAAATTACATTTTATCTCTTTATTATTATTAGATTATTGTATTTGTTTTTGTTTAGTTTCATCCAGTTCTCAATCAAATGTTTTCATGTTGTTTTCATTTGTTACGTGCTGGTACATGAATTCAACTTAAACCTTACAAATGCCATATTTGTGGTTTGGTTGGATTCTATGCTTTGATAATATGCTAATTTTAGAATCAAATTACATGAACAACATTGAGATAACTGATAATTTTTTCACAGTCATAGATGATTTTCATTCATTTACACAGCAATTAGTATGGCATGAAAGGGTAGTATTGCTCTATCGGGTTTTACTCAACGTATTTTTGCGCGGTCTCACAGATATAATATTGAAGTTTATTAAATTTATTTGGTAGGTATATTTACTTTTCCACTCTACCATTATTGTTTTCAACTTTAATGTTTTTATTGAGTGACGGTTAATTAGCAGTTGATATTTTATTTTGGCACGTATGGACTATTTACAGTATCGGTATATCTATATCAAATTTATATTGCAATGTTATCTTTGTGGATTGTTATTTTATTGTCTTTTTTTGTTATGAGTAAGTTTAATTTTGTGTATCTCAGAACATAAGAAGTATGAGGAGGAATTCGGATAAGCTGCTGTCTTATATTGAGTCTGCATACGTTAAGCCGTTATTGATTGGTCTGTCTGAAACTTGGATCTTTAATGACGAAATTTACAATTTCGGTCTGCATAATTATAACCTGTTTGCTAAATGCAATGAGAATTATAGGTCCGGTGGTGTTGCAATTTACGCGAGTAAAATGTTAAACTGTAAGCAGTTCAATCTTGACTTTAGGTCTTTCGATGGTGTTGGTATAACTTTTCCTTGGTGTTCGAAAATGCTATGTGTTGTGTGTATTTACAGACTGCATGACGTTGATATTCCAGTTTTCATTAATGATTTCACTAGGCTACTACAAAACTTGCCTTATCCAAACCTTTTAATCATGGGTGATTTTAATATTGATTTTGGTAGGAAAACTACGCATGTGGATAATCTCTTAGTAATTTCGTCTAGTTTTGGTCTTCAGATATTAGTGGATGAACCTACCAGAATTTTTAATACCTCGGCTACTTGTATTGACAATATATTTTTTAGGGTGGACCACAGATATTTTCAAAATATCTCATACAAGGTTCATAATTTGGATATTTCAGACAGAGCTCAAATATTAGACAGACTAAGACAAATAGGAGACAGATGTCTCAAATAGATTATGATTGTTTGAAAGAATTACTTATAAACGAAGAATGGATCAATGTTTATAATAAGTCAAATGCGTCGTTAGCCTACGACAATTTCATTACTATTTTTAAAGGTCTTCTGGCTAACTGTACTAGTTTAGTTTCTGTCAATAAAGTGGTAAAGCTTAAGCCATGGATGTCTGACAATTTATTAAGAGACATACGTAAAAGGAATAGAATATGCTACCTAGCGAAAAAGTTTCCCAACAACAATAGACTAGTTAACTACAGCCGCAAACTATGTGACATGATTAACCTTAAAATTGAGCAAACTAAAAAACAATTCTATTCTAAACAGTTTGAACAAAATGGCAATGATGCTCGCAAAAAGTGGCAGACTGTTAATAATATAATTGGGGAGCATCCTGGTTATCCAGAAATCAAAGAAATTAATGGGCCTAATGATGTGACTATTTCAGATTCTGAAGCTATTGCAAATGAATTTAATGATTTCCTTGTGTCTATAGAAAACTCCAATGGTCTGACTGTGATGGATGAGTTGGAAAGAAATCGAATAGTTACCGAGAATTATGAGGTTACGAATAGTCGTTATTTCTCACCTGTTTCCCCAGGGGAACTGTATATATAGCATTATTAACTCTCTAAAAAATAAATCGTCTCCTGGGATTGATGGAATTTCAAATATTGTTGTCAAAAAAATTGCTTGCTTCCTTGTGGACGTTTTGTCGTTTGTGTTTAACTTAAGCGTAGAAACAAGAGTTTTTCCTGAAGCCTTGAAAAGAGCTGTGGTGGTCCCGATATTTAAGAAGAATGATAAAACTTGTGTAAATAACTATCGACCAATATCTATTCTTTCCATTTTTTCTAAAATATTTGAAAAGGCAATGAAGAGCAGGATTATTGATTTCTTGGATAAAAATGAATTTCTCTCTTCGAAACAATTTGGTTTTCGTAGCAATACAAATACTGAGCAAGCGATTTTAGAATTTCTGGAACAGATTAGCGATACCATTGATCGGGGCCTTAAGGCTTCAGCTTTGTTTATTGACTTAACCAAAGATTTTGATAGAGTTGACCATACAATTCTCCGATTAAAACTTTATCGCTGCGGCTTTCGTGGTTCGATACACAAGTGGCTTTGTGATTATCTAAGCGACCGTACTCAAGTAGTCCGCGTCAATAATTTATTGAGCAATGAGCGTTATATTAGGGTTGGAGTTCCTCAAGGTTCAGTGTTGGGGCCATGTACTGTGTATGCGGATGACCTTTCATTTGTTTATGCTGGCATCAATAATCATGCTAACCTAACTGATATTGACCATGACTTGAGGATGTTAGCGATTTGGTTGGGAGCCCATAATTTGATTTTGAGCAAGACAAAAGTTATGCATTTCAGAGAAAGCCAGAGATCCCAAATACCGATTATCTATCACGCATTTGGCTGTAATAATAGTCCAAGTTGTACATTGAATGGCTGCTTCACCATAAGTTCGGTTGATGAAATTAGATATTTAGGAGTTATGATCGATTATAACCTAAATTGGAAGGCGCACATTGAGGGCCTTAAGTCGAAAATTCTCTTGGTTTCTAGGAAAATGTACGTTTTACGACTATACTGTCCGTTATATCTACTGAAATTGGTTTACTTTGCCCTAGTTGATTCTATCCTCTTTATGGTTTAGCATGTTGGGGCGGTGCTTATAAAACTCTGTTACATCCTCTGTACGTGCGACAGAAGCATGTTTTGCGGCAAATGACTTTTAAATCAGTGCTAACACCACCTTGGCCTATATTTCAAGAGCTGGATATAATGCCTTTACAACATGTATGTTTTAAAGGTTTTAAAGCTTTTTTATAACATCAGCGGGAACAACTTTGTCAATTATTCGGCCTATAATCTTCGTTTGAATTTTAAATGTATAAAGTTTGTCCCCAATGTTAATTTAGAGTTTCGTAAACGTTTCTTTAGTATGGCTTTAGAGCTCTCAAAATATTGTTGAAACTAAACAAAACAATTGAGCATCTATTTCTTGTGCTATTATAGTTTTGTATTTTATTATTTCTTGTATAATGTGTATAAAAAAAAGAAAAGAAACAAGTTTAGGTGACTAGAACATAATTAGGTGACTAGAAGGTACGGGCTTACAACTTCATTTGCCCACATACTTAATAAAGTAACCAGAAGGGATCTGATTACCAAAAAACACCTTCCTTATTTTTGTCGATAGTCATGGGCTTACAATTTCGCTTGGTACCATACCGTTCTAAACAGCGATTGGTTAAATGAAAAATTCTGTGGATCTATTTGATCCTAGAGTTTTTGCTAATTGGACACATACATTTCGAAGTAGCTTGAAGCTATCTGATTATCAAAAAACACCTTTCTTATTTTTGTGGAAGAATCAGGGGCTTACAACTTCGTTTTGTAATATATTTATATTATTTTATTTATTTATTTTATTTAACAGAACAATCTGTGGATTATGTACATATAAGAACTTAACAATTAACTATAATACATATAGGGCGTGTTTTTTTTAATGTCGGAGAAATAAGAGAGAATAGATAGATAATATATCGGAGAAATCCGATAACTATTTTCTCTGATGTATCCGAGAAAAATAAATGATAATTTTGTTAGCGTCGTATAGAAATTAAATGTCAGTTTAAGATTGCCAAATAAATATTATCGTGTGCTTTTTATTTAAAATAAATGTCTGGGTATGTTTTTTTTTTTTGATGTCGAAGTAACCAGAGAAATAATTTAACTCTCAAAATACAGATATGCGTTTTTTTAGTATCCGAGACAAAATATATTTCTCTGTGTCGTTTTTTTTCACGCTCGGATAAGTTTCGAATACAATCTTTTTTCTCTGAAAAAAAGTTCGGATTGTTTTTTAAAAGCAGTGCGCTTTTTGATAAATGCAAACATCACGTAAAATTGCTACATTGGTAAAAATGTATGTGATTTAAGAAATGTGGAAGTCTTACATGAGCTAGTTTCTCTATAATCTTGGCAAAGACAGAAAGCAAGCTTATTGGACGATAATTTGAGATCACTTTTTGTCACCGTTTTTAAATATCGGGATAAAATCTGCTTCTTTTAGTCTAGACGGAAAAATTCCAGAACTAAAACTAGCATGGACTACATTTTTTGACGTGATGTTCATCAACAACAATTTCTTCAATAGCAACACGTTAAATCCCTTTCCTAAAAGTTCATTAAGTAATTTCCATCTCTTTTTGATATCACCTTTGACATTTTTAAATTTTATATGATAGAATAAAATTTTAGCCATATTCCCTCCTTTTTTAATTGAGTTTCTTAGCTCACAAACTTTTTGTTTTAAATCAGTGTTATTTGGATCTTTTGCTAACTTTCTGAAAAATTTATTTTTTAGTTTGATTTTACGGCATAAATATTGGTTGATCCATTTAAATTGTTAGCTTTGCTTTTAATTTCCACAAGGCAAGTATTGTTATCAATATATATAGTGTCAATAAGTCAATAAAACAATTACCTATATTTCTTAGAATGAACCGAAAGCCAAGTTTCATTGCTTAAATCATAAACCAGTTTTGAAAAATTAATCTTATTAATTTTGAATTTAGTTGATCGTCTAGAATTTAAATCATTAGAAATGGAATTAGGTACGATAATAATAGAAGTCATGCGCAATGATCAGTGATGTGAAGACCATGAACAGCAGCTTCATAATCATAAAGGTATTTCCCAGAATGCCTAAAATATAAATGATCTAAACAAGTAGACGAGTCGTTTGAAATACGAGTAGGTTCATTTATCAAAGACTTCAAGCCATAAGATGATATCATAAGAATATAATCGGATGAAGATGTCTTATTAAGAATATTGATATTCATGTCACCAATAACTAACAAATTTTTAGATTTATTAGCTGCCAAAACATTACTTAATTCATCCAAAAATACTGTTGTGTTTGAAGCTTGTAGTTTAAACAAACAAATGATTAATAAGAAATCACAGTTAAATGTAATGTTTACCTGAATAATGTCAGCACTAACAGTTCGAATACAAGAAATCGCATTACATTTAATTTCCTTCTTAACGTATACACCAGTCCACCGGCTCTGTTTAATTATTTACAGTTTCCATGGATTTTAAAACCGCGAATTTGATAATTTTCCAGCTCATATTGGTTAATCTACACATCCGATAATAAAATGATTTTCGGTAGCATCTGAAGAGCAGCCACATTCGCTAAAAATAAATTTAAAATTTTTACGTGAACAACGAATATTCTGATGTTTAATGAATAGTTTTGACTTAATTTTCTTTTCTGAACCTGAAGGTGATTTAGTTGGTGATGCATGTTGGGAGATGGCTGAGTTTTGAATTGGAGTCTCCTAACCGTTTTTTGGATCAGATAACATCACATTTGATAGTACCTACCCGGGGCCGATTTTTAAAATCCCGAATTATTATTCCTACTGGCCAAATGGAGAGATCAGTTACCTTTGTTAGCACATTGGCATTTACTCCAATTTTGAACGATATAAAAAATCGCTTGAAAAATCTACGCTAATTTTTGCTGATATATGCATTATAATTTGTTCCGGAGTTGTACTTGGATGTAGTCTGCTTACATACAAAACATGTTAATCAGCCACTTGTATCGATTTAAGTAAAACCGTTGATAAATCTTGTCCACGAATGATTTTTCTCCAAGTGAGTTTGTTATTTTGCCTTCGACATGATTTTTAGTGTATACGATTGGTCATAATTGGATATAATTGTACTTGCATTTGCATCCTGAGATAGCACTAGATCTGACAGCTGTTGTGCAAAATTCCGGTTGATTAATTTCAAATCAGTCGAGTTGATGTTATCCGTTTTTAATTCGCACCTGTATTTAGAAGCCCCTGATGCAATAAAAAGAGGTGTTTCGGTGAAGTGTAGTTTAAAATTTATTTAAAATTTCTAGAATAACCTCCATACATAATAGTTTTCGTCTTACTTAGGAAACTTACTAACAATTCTGTAATAAAAAATGTGTTGTAAAAATATCAGTAAAATTGTCTCGTTGTAAAATGCTTTTAAGTAAGAAAATAAGTAAATGCTTTCCGGATAAAATTTTTTTTTTCTCTTTTATTTATTTTCAGGTTTAGGTGTTGCAAAAAGCATAACTTTTGACATAACTTTATTCTGACTTCGTATCCGAAATCGATCTTCAAAATAAGTAGCGTCGAACTGAATGTAGTATCATATTTAGACCAAATTTTCAAAATAAAGTGAAATATTTATACCATCCTGCTGTATGCTATTCACCTAGTTTTCGAATTAATTGTATTTTTAAACTAGTGGTTTTGTGGGAAAAATAAAGCCCTTCACAGCAGAGCTTCTTACATAATGACAATGCTACTTTTATTGAGGCTGCCTCCTCCTGTTAAATTATATTTTTGACCTTCATAGTTCTTATTTTGCGACCAATCAAATTGCGACTTAATCTTTTCATCCAAAGTAATTTTACAGCAGCGGTATAAGATGAAAAGTAAACCGTAATTAGTTGAAACAGAAATCATTAAAAATTGCTTTTACTGTTTTGAGATGTCGTTTAAATATGCAACATGTCATTTCATCATCACCAATAGCGCAAAGCAAAAAAATCAACAATATCATTTAAAAAAAGAAAAACCAAAACCCAATGTCGGATTAAAAATTTGCGACAAAACTACAGATGAAACTATATCGGGAGAAGGAATAAAAAACACCAGACACACACACACAAGCACAACTAAATCTATTGTTAAGGATATTTTTTTAATACATAGTTTGTGTATACTGCACATGATATAAGCTATAAAGCAGCCACTGATACATACAATAGATATAAATACTCCTTATATGTTTTGTTTGTGAATCCAAAAGGCTTAAAACTTTTATTCCTGGTTTTGTTTAGCAACAAAAATCTGTATTCTGTGACGACAAAACGAATCATCAGATTAAAAACTAAAACCAAAAAAAAAAACTTATGTATATCAGAGAGTATATGGAACAAATTTATTTGTTACTGTATTTCAGGATGTGGGTAGTATACACCAGATTTTTTTCTCCTTCCATTTCTATTTAGCTAGATTACAATATAATGAGGCGATGATGTTTGTTATTTGAAGATTATCCATTTTTAAATAAATTCTTCTTTGTGATACGTTTCATCTATATAAATACTCGTAAGCGATAAGCTTTGCATGATACAGATACTACTTTCCTTCTTATTTAATTAAAACAATTTTTAATGAATCAGTCGGTATTGCAAATTGGTAAAGAAAAAAAGAATCACTGAAGCTTAACAGTTTATTTTGTTTTGGTACAAGGTAAATGATCTGTATGTATATTCCCGGTGAGAAATTTGCAATGTATGGCTTTGGTATATGTATTATACAATATAATTGTACACAAGAGTCCAAGACTAAAATATCAAATTTTCTTTTGTTTATTTACAAAATGAAAAAATTAAATTTTCGTCACACTAATTGTTGTATTCAAGTTTAATTACAAAAATGTCGATTAGATTAATGTGAACTGACAAAATGTAATTTTACATGGTTGTGCGTATTGCGATGATGATAATTGGATATCAAATAAAATTGACAATATTAAGTGGCATGGCCCGCGTTCCATGACAGTGGTCATGTCTTTTTTTTTTATGTGTTTTTAATTCGTGTCCAACATGTGTTACCAAATACGAATATTATACCTTCGAGTCATGATGATGAACAAAACCAAAAGAATCATAACCATTAAAACCATCTACCTACTTGTACATGCCGTGTATACAACCGACACACACACCCACGCAAAAAAATGGAAATCTCTAATATTTTTTCAAGACACGTTTTCCATTTATGCCTTTAAATTTTATCTTTATGATTTGGCACGTTATAAATTCCCATATATCCTATAAGTATACAACTCCTATTATTTAAAACGATTATTAGAATATATTTTCTTATTATTATTAGTCTTATTCTTATATGGTATAACAATATAGGTATATGAGGATGTTATTTTAATTTTTTTTGCTGGGGTTCCTTTGAAGTTTGTGTACATGCTTTGTTACGTTTTGTTTATTTTCTTGTATGTAAATCTATGCATACGAAATTTCAGTAGATAGATATATACAAGTAGAGTAGATATATACAATATGACAACAGCAAACAAATTTCAGGTAACAAAAATTGTTATCAGTATAACAGTAACAATACATATTACAAACAGGCTTGACATTTTTTCTACCTGTTGGATTAAAATGTGTTTGCAGAGCACATAGTAGATTTCTGTGTATTGTATTATTATTCCATATAAATTGATTTGAATGCTGTCATTTTCTTAGATAATATGTTTAAGAATAAGCCATCCGACCGATCGACCGACCGGGGTTTTTATTTGTTTATGATTTGAAGTGTAAAATTTTGTTTTGTGCGAGAATGAAGGAATATACGGATAATTACGCTATTTTACTATATTGGCAAATTATGTATAATTTTTGGCTTAGGGTTTTATTTTTTATTTGTTCGAGATGGGTACGTGTTTATCTTCGGTTTTTTTTAGGATTTGTGCTGGAATATATTTTTTTGTTTGTTCAAAATTCAGGTGGTCTATTTGAAATTGGATTTCAATTAGATGATTTTGTAAACAAAATTTTATATTATTGCGGGTCAGTGCCAGTAATTGTTTGATCGAATATAGATATTACTTTACTGTTCCTGAATATAGTATTTAACGGTATTAGGCCGATTTTTGTTTTTGTTTTTGTTGGTAGAGGAGGAAAATGCATTATGCACAATGTGTGGGACTCTGACCCACTGAAAATCTCCTCGGTTTCAGGCATGAGTCCATCCTGGAACTACTTTTCGTGGTGTCTCGTATTTTGCCCTCGAAGGCTTCCTCTATATATCATTTTATCATTTTACTTCTATCTTCGCTGTTGGTTGTCCATTGCTATTTTCTTTAGCCGTAGGATCCGCTCCACATACTGCGTCACTAGATTCCAATTCGGCTCCCTCATTCCAATTCGGCTCCGCCATGAGCCGATTTTCTTTTCAAGTTGTTCTCTCCCTCGTCTCCACTTCTCGCATGTGTAGAATGTGCATTGCGCGTCATCAAGGCCTGCATTCCCATAAATGCACAACGGGTCCTCCACCTTCCCCATCGTATGCAAATACTTGAAAAATACCCATGACCTGAGAGGAATTGTGTGAGGATAAAATTTGGTTCGCCATATTTCCTCTATCCACTCGTCCAGATTTCTGATCAACCGTCCACCTTCCGCGGTTGTGTGTTTGCCACCTCTCCTGCCAGCATTGCATGGTGTATTCTCTGGCCCCACTTCTTGTTTCTTCACAGCCAAGGTCGCTCTTGGTATCGTATATCTTTTTCCTTTCTTTGGCCATTAGGTCGTTAGGGACAACACCCGCAATGACCATAACAGCCGGTTCCGATACCGTTCTTTAGGAACTACAGATTCTGAAAGCCCCCCGACGTTTTACAGTGGCCATTATTTTCCTATATTTATCCGTCTTTAGTGTGTCCGCCCATATTTCACACCCGTATAAAAGTATTGAATTTATGACCGACATCAGTAATTTTAGTTTCGTAGCCGTTGGGCCCCCGATATTCGTCATCAGCCTGCTCAGAGCAAAATAGGCGTTGTTTGCTTTCTCTGCAGAATGCCTGATTTGTTCTCCAAAGTTTACTTTTGTGTCTAGATAGAGGCCCCCAGGTACTTGACTGCCTGGTTCGACCGTATCTGCTCGTTTTCTACCTGGAGCAGTACATCGGTCACCATGTGTCATCTCGTAAGCAGTACCAGCTCTGTTTTCTCCGTTGCTATCTGGTTTATCGAGACAATGTGACCGATCGTCGTTTGTGTGATTCGGGAAAAGGAAGTTCATAATATGCCACATTTGTGGTGTTTCCATTACAGGACTAGGCGCCTGAGATCCAAGTTTCTGCATCACAATTTTGTAGCTCAGGCCCCAGGGGTCTGTGTCCAAGCCCCTATTTATTTCGAATTTAAGCGCTCTTCTCGCCAGTCGATATTCCTCATGTTCCTGTTCCGCCGCGAATCGATCTCTTTTTCTTGCTCTGGTGACTAAACGTTTGGCCCTCGCAATTTTTTCGGGAGATCCGGTTTTCCGTAATACTGTCATTTTCCGGCTTGAATGATTGCCAAGAGATTTTCTTAGCATAGTTTTGACACATTCCTTCCTGTAACTCACCCATTGGAACTAATAGGTTTTCGCAGTCCCCTCCGTACACTATAGGTGATATATTAATGATCGCTACCGGTGTAATCTTCCATTACCCTTGATCCCGTGACGTCTTGTGCTATCACGTCAGATACCAGAGTGATATCGGGAATCGTTTCAGCATAGCCGGCCTTCTGCACGTTGATACGTTACCTTCGTTTATCACCGTGAGTCCTACCCCAGCCGCCATATCAAGAATATACCTTCCTCTTGTGTTCGTGGCATTCATGCCCCACTCCATCGCTCTTGCGTTAAAGTCTCCGGCTATATGAGTGCACTATTTCACGTGCTTTTTCCTGTAAGACATCGATGTTAGCTCAGAAATCGTCCATCGGCTCATTTTGGCTAAAATAACAGCTCACGTATATAACAAATTTTATTTTAACCAACACAAAACAATCCTCGGGTCCATGACTCTCGACTGTAATAGGTTATGCGATCCAGATGGCGGCCGAACCAAGGTTATCTGAGTACCATTCGGATTCCATTCTATTAGGATACTGTTCACAAACAATCAGTAGATCTGTGCCTTTATCTACCCTCAGTTGATATAGCAAGGCATTCGCTGTCTTACTTCTATGAAGGTTACCCTGAAGAACCTTCACCTTATGTTTCTGTTTCTTACTTTAACAAGGGCCTGCCTAAAGATTTTGCCAGTCCTTGATCCGGGTACGTGTTTCAGTTGTTCGGGCCCAATTTGATGTTCGGCGTAGAGAAAACACTTTGGGTCCGACTGACAGTCCTTCTTAATATGGTCATTCTCCCCACAATGGATGCATATGCCCTGCTCGTTCCTATTTGGGCTTCTGCAGGTCGCCTGTTGATGACCAAAGCCAAAGCAAGCATAACACCTTGTAACTACAGTTCTACGCACTATACCCTGCAGTATAACCATCCTATTTTTATCCGGCCTATCTTATGAAGCTCATGTACTTCTCGAGCATTTGTCATTGTAACTGACATCTTTAGCTCGCCAGTTAAATCTTTGAGATCTCTTTGGATGGCTGCTTTCACTTCATCTTCAGTGGGCAGATAGTCAAGGTCCGTGATTTCGAGGGTGATTTTGCGGCCCTTATTTCCTGCGTTTTCTCCAAATTCCAAGAGAACATCGCCCTTTCTAGTACGGCGTACAGATTTGATTTCTGTGTCTGAGGCCTCCGGGTTAACCTAAACTCTTATCCCACTCAGCACTTGTTCATATAGGTTTGATCAATTCCGGTTTTAATCAGTAGTGCCTTTGGTTTTATCTTGAGCTTTCGTGGTCTCGTTCTTCTTTTTTTTGCCGGTAGTTTTCTTGACCGGACTAAAGTGCACGATTGCGAATGTTCCCCTTTCTCCCTTCTTTCCGCTGTCCGGTCCAACATCTTCTGGATTTCCTTCATCTTCCTGTTTATTTTCCTTCTCTTCCCGAGTATCTTTTGGGCTAGAGGATGCTCGCTTTTTGTTGATGCTCGAGGTAGGTGATTCTACATCAGTGTCAACTGATGTCAGTGACTCTGGCTGGCTGTCTCTTCGATAGTCTACCCATCGTTTCCTTCTAAGCAAAGAAAGTATGTCTATGGCTTCTTCTAGTTTACATAGACCGTTTTTGACCTCCATGCTAATATTTCTCTATTTATGCGTTGCCCGTTTCATTGCTGCAATGACGTCTTTACAGACTTTCAACTGCTAATCTTCATCTTTCGGCACCATAAAAATAGGGGCCATGCCTGTGGCATTTACCGTCTGTATTAATGCATTTTTTCCATCTTCTGTTGGTACTCTTAAGTTTTTAACATTCACTTGTTGTGCGAAAGTCCTCTGTGATAAACGAGGTAGGCACCTTTGCCTTACACTGCTTTTTCGGAAGGTGCTTGATCCGTCAGACAATGCCCAATTACCGTCAAAACTGAACATGTATTTCCTTCCTTCTACTGGTATGTTAATGCCGCTTGCATCCGCCTGATGTTTGGAAACCGCAATGGGATTTCCGCGATTTCAAGACGCCTGAGGATCGCCACCATCCTTATTTATTGAAAAATTTTCAGTTTTTTTCCATTTTTATTCCCACGAGTTGCATTATCATAGCTCGCATACAAGCGGCCAAGCTTCCCCTTAGTCATGCAGTTTTGGCGTATGCAGTGCCACCTTAGCTTGGGTGATCTAGGGTTTTAGTCCGCCCCGAGCATTTGATTTCCCCGGTGCCTGCCATATCTGGCGGGCTTTCCCCTATCTACCACCCGGAGAGGCGCCCGATGGGGGAACTAGCAAAACCGCACACGTGATTAGGCCGAAATTAAGCGTATAACACTTGAACATAATTGTTTGACAGCCGAAGCGAAGCCCCGATGCTGATAAATATTATCCGAAACTGTTATCGCTTTTATCGGCCGTATGCCGTTCACTATTTTTCATCATACTCAATAATGTGTAAATTAAAGAAACTAATCAGGCAGCCTTAATTTCTTACCATAGTACCCAGTGGCTGAACTATAAATCTCCCCCCTCCCCCTGCAAAATTTTGCCTGGCCCCAAAACATGCTTATTGTACCTATTATGTACAAGTAAAGCTTTAAGTGAAAAACTTATTTCTTTCTATTGTCTAGTCTCGCATTAATTAAAAGTAGCTATCTGATTTCGCGAGTAGATGACACGGAACCTCTTGCAACTCAATGCTCTGACGATTTCTAAATATATCAATAAAGCATCACAAATTTCGAATATATGTAATTTGAAAAATATCACGAATTTCAAAATAATCTCAAAAATGTCGAATTTTAAAAGTATCTTGCATATTCTTGAAAGTTCTCAAAATAAGTTTGGGTTTTAACTTAACTTCTAATGTTCAGCTGTTTTCCTACTTGTAGGTTTTTGCTAAAATGATTTATGTATGATATATTCAAAAAATCAAGAACTTTTAATTTTATAAGCTTTCAATTATCAAAGCATTTTTAACCAAACCATTTTGTTCAGAAGTATGAGTTTAGTCGAAGAATTTTGGCTAAAATTTAAAATATTTATTTTAAAGTTAGTCAACAATCATCAAAAGCTTTCATTTTACTACGAAACTTGGTAATATAAAGGAAAGTATTATTTGTTCCCAGTAAGCCTTAAGTTTGATAATTAATTTATATCTTATGGGTTTGAACTTAACATTTTGGAGAATTTTCATAATTTCAGGTTTTCCTTTAAATGTTTTATGATCAAAAATTATGTTTTGTAAAAAATGTTAAGCACAATCAGATTTAAGAGCTTTCAATTAGAAAAGCTTTTTAAACCGAACCATTTTACTCAGAAATTCGATTTTACAAAGACTAATGGAATTTAGGAATAATTTAGTATTTTTGTTCACAATGTAAATTTTCAAGAGCTTTTAATCAAACTAAACCATTTCACTAGGAAACTTGGTACCTATTACTATAATCTTTCGTTTGTCGAAACTTTTCGAATCACATAATTTTACTCCGAAATTTGGTATTAAAAATAAGAAGTACGAAATTTTGAGCAAGCAATGAGCTTTGGACTTGATAGATATACTATGTAATTTGGTTTTAACTTTACATTTATCAGATTTTTAATAATTTCAGGTTTTTGTTACACTGTTTTATGTGCAAAAAATATGTATTTGCAAAAAGTTTCAAGAGCTTCAAGTTATAAGAGCTGATTGAAACTTTTTAAACAATTTATTTCAATTACCCTTTGTAACGGAATTTTGGGATATACATATTTAGAATGTTTGCTACCAATGAGCTTTAAGATTGATAATTAATTTATTCATTTTGGGTTTGAACTTAACATTTTTGAGCATTTTCATAATTTGAGAATTTTGTTCAAATATTTTATTTTGTATTTGCAAAAAATGTCGAACTTTTAGTTTTGGGAGCTTTCATGTATCGAAGCTTTTTAACTAAAATCATTTATTTTTTATTCTAAAATTCGATAGTTTGAAAGAATGTCGGATTTTGGAATAAATTTAGTATATTTGTTTCCAATAAGCTTTAAGCTTGACAATTAATTCATACTCTTTTTGGGTTTGAGCTTTTTAATAATTTCTGGTTTTTAATAAAATGTTTTATGAGCATAAATTATGTATTTGAAAAAATTGTCAAGAGCTTTAGTTTTAGAAGCTTTCGCTTGTTGAATTTTTTAAAACAAACCATTTTACTTCAAAATTTCATAAAACAAGGGGTGGCGGAATTTTGGGTAGGATTTAGTATATTTGTGAGCAATGTAAATTATTAAGAGCTTTTCAAAACAAACCATTTGACTTTTAAATTTGATATTATAAAAGAAGGTTGCATTTTGGGATTATTTTAGAGTTTTTGTTTGCAACGAGCTTTAAGCTTGCTAATTTATTTATACTTTCTCGGTAATTTTTGTACCCTTCCATAAATTCTGTCTTTCGGTAAAATATTTTGAGAGCTTTCTCTTATCCAAGCTTTTCAACTCAAATCGTTTTACACAGAAATTTAATATTACAAAGGGTATTTTTTGGAAAAATTCGGAATATTTGTTCTGAATGTAAATATCCTTCTGCCAAAATGTGTTTCAATTTTAGAGCGTTCCATGTGTAAGAAAACCAATTGGTTTACTCAGATTTAATTTTGTGGACATATACGGGCCATGGTTCAAAAGTAGATGAAACAGAACATGATTTATTTGAATGGTCTCAAATAAAACGAAATGCAACTCTATGCTATGATGCGTTCTAAATATGTCGATAAAGCATCACAAATTTGTAATATAATTTGAAAAATATCAAGAATTCCGAAATAATCTCAAAAATGTCGGATTTTTAATGTATCTTGAGTATATTACAAATTTGTGATGCTTTATCGATATATGTAGAACGCATCATTACGTGGCTAAGCGATGACTTTTGTTTCTTGTTTGGCCAAAAATTCAGTTACAGTCAGGCTGGAATGTGATGGCGCATTATCGTGGTGAAAGATAAATGTGTAGAGTCGACCCTAGAGGTTGATTTTATACAAATTTTCTAATGATTTTTGAAAAATCGAATTTTCCGAGATTTCCCACTTGAAACTTGAATTGGTATTTTTCTAGCTATTGACAAATCACATAAAAATGATTCATCTTCCGATCTACTCTAGTGGCTGGTTTTATTAAAATTTTGTGGATTCATCTGATATTCCGATATGTTCCACTGTTAGTTGGTATTAGGTTCTCATCAATACTAAAGTAATTTAACGCTTGATACAAAAGATTTACAAAATGGTTTATTTAATTAGAAACTTCGTCGGTTAAGTATAACAGATTTTTTGAATCAGCTTCTATTTCAGATTCGTGTTTTAAAGGTAACCGGGATAATGCATCTACAATTGCCATATTTTTACCAGAACGGTATTTTAGGTCGTATGTCATACAAAGAAATGTATTCAGTCCAATGTTGCAATCGATATGCTGTAATATCAGACGTACCTTTATGTGGATGAAATATTTCACGAAATTTCTTAATCGAAAATACTATTGCTAATGTATCTCGGTGTAACTGTGAGTAGTTCTTTTTTGCTTGGGAGAGCGTACTACATGTAAATAATACAGGTTTTACTACTTCGTTTACCAAATGGGATAAAACAGTTACAACTTCATGATGACTTGAATCTGTAGCTGCAATGATTTGTTTTTTTTTATATTATATGGGTCTTCCCTTAGGAGATAATACAAATCTTTGAGTTCGCTTGCCAAGTTCGGAATAAATCTTCCGTAATAATTTAACTGACCCAAATAAGATTGTAATTCAGATACATTTTTTTGGAGAAGGAGGTTTCGTGATAGCCTCTATTTTTTCAGCACTTGGCCTTATTCCTTCAGCTGATACTGTGTGACCTAAAAAATTGATATATGCTTGAAAAAAATTTGTTTGTTTAGGTTTATTTTTACATAATACTCGTTCAAGCGATGCAACACTTCCCATAATAATTGATGACAATCTTCAAAGCTAGAACCGGCGTTTAAAATGTCATCGAGATAACAAAGTGTCCTGTCTAATCCACAAAGAATTTCAACAATAATCAATTGAAAAATAGAAGGAATACTTTTGACCCCTAATGGTAATTTATAGTCTATTGGTATATTCCTATACGAGTGTGAATTGTTAAATACTGCCTAGACGTTTCAGAACCAACAAGTTGCTGCTAAGCTCCAGTCAGACCAATTACGGAAAAACAGTTGGAATTAGCCAGATTTGCAAATATATCGTCTATCCGTGGAAGAGGACTGTCTGTATACATATTTGTTTATTGTTACTTTACAATCGATGCAAAGACGTATAATTCCGTTAGGTTTTTGGTACAACCACCACTGGTGAAACCCAATCATTAAACCGCCCTGGAACTAGTATACCTTTCTCGCATAGTGACTGAATTTCTATTTCGACATCACTCCGAATGTGATATGGTACCTTATGAAATATAGGAACCTCTTCTCAAATTTCATAATAGGTTTCGCAGAGTTCGATAACACGTTTGAGAATTTTTTCGTTATTTTCGGTATTCGATTTTCTACATTAAGAGCAAACTTTCGACTTACTTGCTTAAATCAATTTCTCCAATTTGTAAACAATTTATTCATCCAATTCCGGTCTAATAATGGTAAGCTATCTTTGCCACTCTCAATAATTATTAGCTCCAACAACTGTTCCTTATCACCACTTGGCTTTTTAACTTTAGCATACATTTTTCCGACTACATTTATTGTCGATCCTGTTAGAAGAAAATTGACCAATCACATTTTTTTATTTTTTAATGTCTAAACTTTTTAAAATGCTTATTTAAATTTATTGATCCTAAATCCAATTCCATTTTAACCGGTTTGTCTTCTATTGATAATTCAATGGTAACGGGAGTACTATTTTTTAAGCCTCTATTTAGATCAGTTTCTATGTTTAAGAGTTATTTAATTATTTATTTAGTTGTACTTTAAAATGTACACATTTTTTTTTTGCCACACTCCATTTTGAGCTTATGTTCATGGGCTTCTTGAAGATCTGTACTTGTAATTATCATAATGACTTGAAGTTGAATATGGTTTTGCATTCGATGACGTAAAATTTAATTTTTGTATTTTTTTCAAGTTATTGTACATCAAAAAGTGCCTCTCGTTTTTCTCTTTCCGCCATTTCCCAATTTGATGCTATTTCATATGCATTGTCCAACGTCCAACATTTTTCTTTTAACAAATGCGACCTTAACTGATTATCATGTACACCGAAAACAAATCGATCTCTCAACGCATTTGTTAAGAATTGATCAAAATTGTATGTTTCAGTTGAACACTATATTCTGCAATTGTCTGTCATTTTTTCTGATCCATCTTCTTTCCCATCCTCGTCGCCAAAATATTAGGTTCTCAATAATAAAGTAATTTAAAGCTTGACACACAGTTGAACATTTTTGTGATATACGATGCTATTAGCATCACATATAGATCCAACTTATGTTTACATCATTTTTTGATACAAGTCTTGCTTCGAAATCTGTTTAAACATTATTTGCATCGAAAACAGAATTTAGATGCTATCATTATATCGAATAAAATTTGGTTACTAATTAGATCGGAAAAGCAATTTCAATACAAGTTTTGCATCAAACAAAATTGCTACACTATTAGTATCGAATACAATGGCAATCAGCTTTGTTTTTAATTATGGTGCAATTGCATCAAATTAAGTTACTGTGTATATCGCAAATTCATTATGGCTAATATTCATTAGCACTTGAAAATAGATAATTTGAACGAGAGGGAAGTCGAGAATTTTAATGAAAAATACACCGAAGATTATTTTCACTGCAAAAATGTCATTACGAAAAATGAAAAACAAGTTTTTGACGTTTTATATATAAATTAGAACAAAGAATAGAGAGTGAAAATGCTGAAATATCATTCGGCGTTAGTAGTAGTGTGTGTGATATACACATTGAGTCGTGCAAGTGATAAACGACTATTTCTAAGAATTTGTTTATAAAGGTTTCTCACGCCGCTCGCACTGGGCCGTTTTCCCAAGTGAAATTTCGCTTGGGACGAAATCGTCCCAGTGGGACCGCGAAGGGTTAAATAAAAATGTTCACCTTATTGAAAAGTACACAATAAATAAAAAAAATGTAATCAGTTTTTTTAATACCAAATTAATTTGGTATTTTGTTGAAATCGTATTAATTCAGTAGATAAGTCACAATTTTGTACTTATTTGTTTATTTATGCATTTCCTAATGAATAACATGATGTTTTCTTCTCCAAGATTGCTTCGGCTCTAAGATATGGGTTGTAATTTCGTCGAAAATTTGGTTAGAATACTTGTACATATGTGTATTGCGTGGTCCATAAATTCGAATCTGACTTTATTTCCATAATGGAAGCCAATGCCATCCATAAAGGTAGATTCACTTAAATAAAGGATTAAATTAAATATAATAAAAAAATGATTTAAATAGTTGGTTTAAAAATAAAAAAAAAATCAAGTTGATGCAAATCAGACAAAATGGCTGCATTCAGTACAGCGCAGCGATTACTGTCATATATGGCAGCGATGAGTTTTTTCTTCGCTGGTTTTACTTATTCAACGAAGTGCTGAAAGTTTTTCGTTGTTGTATTGTTTGAACTTTTTGTTAGTGGAAAATTAACGGCTGATTTTCTTAACCCATTCGCACGTGGTGTACATTAAAATGTACACCATATTTCAATGTTATATTTACGAAATTGGTACAAATAACATATATAGCTACTAGACAAAAATTTAACAGTTACAATTAAATACAGTATTCTCTTTCCTTCTTTACCACAATTTCTTATTTACATAATAGCTATATTTTATCAGTTTCGCTTTGTTTTTTGAGTAGTGTTCAACGTGTTTGAAAAAGTTTGGATTTACGGTCCAATTAACTGCTTCTTACCATATTATCCTGGGATAGTATATTTTTAATTTGTGTGTGTGTGATTTTTTTAATGAAACTGAAGAATACATTTGAATGAAATCCGTGAAAAAATAATTAATTAATCGTAAAAGATGAGTTAAAATTAGAAGTACATTAACAAGTACAATCGGTTTTAATTCTAATGTACATTATAATGTTCTGTACATTTTAATGTATAATCAAAAAATCAATATTTAATTATTTATTAATAATAAGTTTTTACTAAGATTGTGATTCATGTGATTAATAGAAAAATAAATTGTTCTATTTTAAAAAACTTTCAGTGAAGCGATGTTTTGATGAAACTGAATCTAGAGTCCTTCATTGAAGAAAATACTAATTCTACCCGGCGAACAAGTATAGGTTCCTAAAACCGTGCCAAATGCATTAAAAAGAGAGCTTTAATAATGAACAAAATATTGATTTTTTTGCTTAGTATTTTAATTATTCAAGTTGGTTGTTTAAATGAGGTAATTATTTGAATAAAATTAATTAAAATTTCAAAATAAATTCTTTTAAAGTCATGAGCAATAAAAACATGTAGGGCTGCTGATGCCTGACTATTCCCAAAGTTAATATTTAAGTTACAAAGTTATATTTAAAATACTGCCTTTATTATAGCTCTAGTTTATAATATGTATCATCCACTGAGGCTTCGTATCTTATAATATTTTGCAATATACAACTTGGTGAGAAAATTTCATATAGAGGTCACTAATATCTAAAATGGTAATTTTCTAAATTGCCTTTTCAATATACCACACGTACCAAAGACAGTATAGACAGTAGGATATTAAAATTAGTTCGGTTTGTTATTAAATTTCCATTATCTTTATAAGCTGTTAGTGAATTAGGCAAAATGGGGTAATCACAACCCCAAGTTGCATGTTCAGATGTTAATATTGCATTATCCATTCCAGTAATTATCACAAATAGCTAAAATATATACGCACGATAATTTATAGCGTTTTATATAATTCAAGTTATAAATACCTTGTAACACAAACAATCGATTGAAATCCTTTCCTGTTGTAATAATCATTTCAATTTCCAACTGGCTGTTTTATTTCAATGAACCAGCCAAGCAAGAAACAACATATTCACATTTAATTGGTTTTTACCATTCAACAACTTTATTTACATATTGGTTCTTAGTTTTTTACCGTAAGTTCGCTTCGATTCATTCTAAAAGTATTCATCTAACGAGTACCACGGTATTATTTTTTCATAATAATAACCATTTCGCACCGGCTTCGGCCCTACTATCTACATATTCTTTAAAAACACTGATACTCTCACTTACGGCGCCAACTATTTGCCCAATGTTTATAATTCAAAAGACTCCAATATCATGGAAATATTTCGCCTTAAAGTCAAAATCCAATCCTACACAAATATATTTGCTGTAAGAAACGCGTACTATTTATCGCTGTACAAATTGAGGGAATGAGGACGAAGGGCCGAATTTCAAAGGGCCGAATGTCGAAGGGCCGAATGCCGAAGGGCCGAATGGGTCGAAGGGCCGAATGGGTCGAAGGCCCGAATGTCGAAGGGCCGAATGGGTCGAAGGGCCGAATTGGTCAAAGGGCCGAATGGCGAAGGGCCGAATGGGTCGAAGGGCCGAATGGGTCAAAGGGCCGAATGGGTCGAAGGGCCGAATTTTTTGTTTATTTTTTTTATTGTTTTTAGAAATATAATTTTTTTAATTTCTTGTTTTAAGGAATATTTTGTAAATTTTTTTATCAAATATAAATAAATTTTTTATTAGTTTATACATATTTTATTATGTTTAAACTTTGGATATTCTATCGGCAAAAATATTGCATTAATTTTGTTGTTTATATTTTGTGTTCTTTTTGTAATTATCAAGTGAAAAAATATTTGTACATAATAGGTATCTCACCAAAACCAAACAAGAATTTTGTCATAAAATGTAATACAAATCAGACCATTTTTTATTCGTTAGGGTGAAGGAAAATTCTATTTGGACGAATAAAATAATTTCTCTGTGATTTAGTGATGTGAATATACTGCTAACAATTTACTACATAATTATAAAGACAAATTACAGTTTAAGGCAAAATTTCCAAAATGTCTACTTAAATTAAACAAAAATGTTTTTTTTAAGTATATTGTTGCCTCATTTGTGTTGTTTTGAATATTGTTTCAACCTGAAATGTATTATGTACCTATTTTGATATGAGTCATTTTGACAAACAATATTTCAACCAGGCATTGATATCTGGAAAATAAATAATGTTTTTCATAAATAAATAAAAATTATAGTTCTTAATATCAAATTCCAAACATTTACAAAATATTCCTTTAAACAAGAAATTTAAAAAATATTTCTAAAAACAAAACAAAAAAATGAACAAACAAATTCGGCCCTTCGACCCATTCGGCCCTTCGACCCTTTCGGCCCTTCGACCCATTCGGCCCTTCGATCCATTCGGCCCTTCGACCCATTCGGCCCTTCGACATTCGGCCCTTCGACATTCGGCCATTCGACCCATTCGGCCCTTCGACCCATGCGGCCATTCGACATACGGCCCTTCGACCCATTCGGCCATTCGTACAATTCGACCCTTTGAAATTCGGCCCTTCGACATTCGGCCCTTTGACATTCGGCCCTTTGAAATCATTCCAAATTGAGCACATAGATGCAATGAAGCGCAGAGATGCAAATGCGGCCAATAACTTAAATCATATACAAAATAATCACAAATTTCAACCAATACTGTGGCTTGAATGCTAACACCTCTCAATGTTTTCATTATTTTTAATAAAACAATTACCATATATCGTCCCTCTAGTAATGAAACAGCGTATAAGAAAAATAGCACTTTTAGAATAATTCACATTTAAATGTTTATTGACAATTTTTTTTGAAATAAAATCTTTCATTTTATAGAAAATTTAATTTTTTATGATACAAACGATTTTATTTTAAAAAGTTTTTTCGAAAAACATTTAAATGCGAATTATTCTAAAAGTGCTATTTTTCTTATACGCTGTTTCATTACTAGAGGGACGATATTGTTATAGAAATAATTTCTGGATATAGTATCTTTAAAAAACGATTTTTAGTATAAGATGCAAGTTGTATCGTTTAACAAAAAATTCATATAATCCACATCAAAATAATTTATATACATTCATACTTACAATTGAAAACCAAATAGCACCAAGGTTATATGTCCAGTAAATCCATGATTTACTTTTCTTACTTACATATTATGTAAACCGATTTACTAATATCCGACATTTAAACTAATACTGAATTGATGCCAAAATCCTAAATACGAGTATATATGAGCCGTTTATTTTGAAAGTGGGGCAAGTCCACATTTTGTTAAAACGAGAAAATGAAGGAATAGAGAAACAATAAATGCAAAAATATACAGGATTTTGAATTTTCTTATTTTTTGAAGAAGTATCAGGCATTATTTTTTTTTATTTTGACCATTAATTGTTCACCGTTAGAAAGATTATACTTTTATTTGTCTATTGTTATCATTACCTTAAATTTTTTGAAAAATGGACTTGCACCACTTTCAAAATTAACGGCTCATATGACTTTTCAAGGATTTTGTTTTGTTTTCCTCACGAAGAAATATTCTTGCGTTACAAGCTTCGCACCAAATATCGCAGTAATTTAAATCAAATTTTGTTTCAATGCATGTCTTACATTAAAATAAGACTAATGGTGGATTCAGCGAGAAAAATTTGCTAGCTCGTGATCACGAATTATTGAAATTTCGTCAATTTTTTTACCCCTTCCAATTTTTTGTTTACTTTTTTAAAACAGCAACCATAAGAAAAGGTAAACAAAAAATTGGAGGGGGTAAAAAAGATGACAAAATTTCAATAATTCGTGATCACGAGCTAGCAAATTTTTCTCGCTGAATCCACCATTAAATTGCATCGTTATTTAGTTGCAGTTTTACATCGCATTTGGTAGTAATTATATGAAATATATTTTTAATGTATGTGTTACATCAGAATAAGATGTAAGGTAGAATCGCATACGCCTCGATGTCGAAATTCGTCGCAAGATTTTCAATTGTGCACAAAAGTTTTACAAAAAGGTTTGTTTAATAATATGACTGAATTCAACTAATTGCCAGCACTAACTGACTCGACCGAGCCGTTTTATTCTTTTTTAATTGTATCTGAAATGTACATTTACATTAATGACATTAATACAACAGTTGGAACAAAATTTTCCACGTAACTGTTACAAAAGTTTTTATTGCAATAATATTGATATCATGTTTTTACTATCGACTGGTAACCAATAATTTTTTTATTTATGGCTGGAATATTAACACGTAATCTGCATTATCGACTATTTACTTTTGGCTGGAAATTTTCGGCTAAATTTAACATGGTATCGACATTTTGAATAGCAAGTTGTAAACAAATTAAGCGGACATTGTTTGGAATTTCTTAACTTGATTTTAAATAATAACACAAACTGATAAATTTAGAAAAAACGAAAGTAAGTTTCGAAAATATTCAAAATCGATAAATATCAACGTATTTAGATTTATTCCCATACGCAGAATACAATCAGTGATAATATTAAAAATTAAAATAAACAATCTAGAGAAAGGAAATGTGTTCTTGGTTTCCGAAAATAAATCGTATCATAGCCAAAGTGTTGAATCAATATTTTATTAAACCACTTAAGTATAAACATTAGATTTATATTGAGAACGTCTATAAAATAATAAAAACAACCTTTTCAGCTAAACTCGTCAACAACATCCGTTATAAAAATGCACATGGCGCTTTAAATTCCTTTCATTATTATTTCTTATGATACGATCATCGTCGATTCAAATTTTTTTATTTAATTTATTATTGCATGTAAGAAACTCTTCTTGTTCTTATTATATTTAGCTGAGGTATTGTGTTTTATTCAATGGCTATTTTATCTCAATAAGAAAACCTAATAGAATAGACGCTTCAGCATATAATAAAAACTATATATGGACTTGAGTTGTACAACGTTTTGGACAATACAAAATATAAGCGAACAATATAATAAAACGTCTTGTATGCTGTATGCAAAAAAAAAAAAAAATCGCAGATGTTTTATTTATTTATTATTAAAAAATATAATTATTGTTCGACTTAACAGAATATTATCACAAATAAATAATTTTTTTTTTTTGACAATATTTATTATTATTAATAATTGGAAAGAGTTGAGGTTTTGTTCTCGCAATCATCGTATACAATAGTGGATACGGACAAAAGGAATATTGCATCGTATAAAGTGGGCTTGCAACCAACGACGTCTAAATATTGCGTTCAATGTACTTTTATTTAAACGGAAGTCATACCTCATGTTGTCTTTATATGAATCGTCTCTATTCAATAATTTTACTTTTTTTTTATGAATGGAATTCATATTTAAAGTAATAATGATGCAAATTCTATTTAATTTTTGTAAGAATATGTAACAGAAGTGGATATACGGCGCATATTTTAGAATGGGAGTAAATATACGTCAAAAATATTAACAACAAAAAATGTTATGGAAATTAAAGTTAATTTGAAGGCGTTACAAACAAAACAGAACGTTTTGTATTAACGTATGTACATATATACATAGGTGTGTGATGTCGTACGGTTTCGGTATGCTGTGAAATGAAACTAAATTGTTTTGTCGCCAAAAACCTATTATAAGTGATATAATAAATAGGTTTATTGTTCATATTTTTTACATTATTTTTACGGTTAACATATAATTATACACTGTTATGGCAACCGTACTACAAGATTATTTAAAGAATATAGTAACTATATATTGCATATTAAGGTAGGTACGATGTACAGTAATTCAATGGAACTTATTTGTATAGTTTACGAGCATTCCCTTGAATTAAGATTAATAATTTGGAAAAATTCGCCTCTAAGTTTATGATCGTCATTTTTTGATAATTGCTCATTACACAAGCTTGCTTTGTAATTCGAAAATATCAGATTTAATTTTAACCCTTGCATCAAACAACAATGGCAGCTGATTGAGAAATTGATAAAGCAAATACAGGAATTTTTCACAAAATCATTATGTAGAGTCATCTTAGGACTAATCATCGAATTTAATTTTTTTTTTTCTAAACGACCATTAAGTATCTTGAAGTTTTGGATGTAGAAAACAACAAATGGAGAGTTTGTTGTTGTAGAAAATCATGCTCGTCGGTTTTCGTTCCATTGTAGGTAGCGGAACGGCTGTCTTCATTTAAGATAGTTTTCTATACTCTCTGGAGTTAACTGTTAGCTCCAATAAAATTAAAAACATTGTCGCTATAAATACAAATTATTGCATACGGGACACCAATTCTAAATGTAACACCTTCGTGGCCATATAAATAAATAGAGCGATACGTTTGGCACCTCGAAGCTTCGACGCTCTTATGGTGATTGAACGCGCATTATCCACTCCTGTATTTAAGAAAGCTCTTTAAATGTTACTCGCGCTTCTTGGAGCTGCTCCATTAATTGCTGCTGCTGAAAACCGGTGTGAAGTATTTTACACAAAGTGTAGCTTCACAAATTAATGAAAAGTGTAAGTGTACTGAAAAAGTGTAGTGTAAATAACCAGTAGAACAAGGTATGGAGCAATTTTTTCATAAAGTGGACAGGTCAAGCTATCCGAAAAAAATTTTGTTATTAAGACATACATAAATGGTTTGGGTGCAACGCTATTTTGCAAATTTTGAAAATCACTTAAATTGTTAAAATCTGATGCTACACTGTAATGATTTTCCAAAATCTCAGAGATGTTACCAGGTGTGGGCTATTATTTCCATTATTTATTAATTTAATTATTTTTATTAAATATTAGTTATACCAAGGGGCTCTCCTGCATGAGGCTAGATATCGAAACGTTTCTGAGAGTACACGAAAAGTTGTCAATGCGAAAGTTCGTTGATTTGTTAATTTTCATAAATTAAGGAAATGGCGCTGTTCTAATTTTTAGAAAAAGAAGAAGTTATTCCTATTTAAAGCGTATGGGTGCTGTGTGGGATACCTGGAAATGCGTGTATAAGCTGCAGTAGCACCGATTTCGAATTTAAAACACCGGACTTTATGGGGGCACACACAATGTACAATATTTAAAAATATATGTGGCCGATTTTTATTATTAATTAACCCATTTGTGACCGAGGTTTTTTTTTTTAAATATTTCACTTGTTTTTATATTTTATGGTTTATTATGGGTTAAATAGGTATAAAATTGATTAAAAAATGTTGTAGAGATTCCAGAAACAAAGAAAAGGGGCGTTGCGAAAATGCATCAACGGGCACACGCTAACGAAAATAAAATGTTTTCGGTTTTTCATTAATTCAGTTATTATTACTATATATTTCATCAAATTAAAATAAAAAAATACAAAATTAGTTCGCAATATTTTAGCCTCATAAAATGTCATGCTTAAAAATAGTGTTTAATCATTATTTTTGGGCTATCTCGCTTACATTAGCTGGCTATGAAAATCTTTTGAGCATTTCGTATGAAGTGCAATATTGCAAGTGGAACACTTATATATGGTTTGTGAGTGACAATATTTACAGCGCAACCGAGCTACTCCTTTCACGCAAGTATGTGCGCCTTTGGCTAAAAATTTGGAGCTTTTTGGTGTTTTATTGCCTATAGACGCCAATTTTCCATAGCGGGTTAGAAGAGCAGTAGCTAACTGACGTCGAAACTTTAGCTGATCTAGGTTGATGTTGTATGACTTAGCTAGAGACCAAGCATTTGTTACTGCTACATCTAGCATCCAAAGTATTACAGGCATATACAATTTTTTGCCGCGAATACAAATTCGGTAGTTGGATATATGCCTGTCCATTAAATCCACGCCACCCATTTTCCGGTTGTACATTTTCACGACGTTCGGTCGTGGTATATCCGTTTTTTTGCCCACAGCATGCACATATCGACGAACTACGCCTACTGGATGTTCTCCAAAATGGTTTGATAATAGCGACACTATTTGGTTATCCCTCCACCTTGTCAAAATTATTTCATTGCCTGCGTCAACGTAGTTCTCATAAAACCCTCTGGGCTTCTTGTTCAAAAGCTTTTTGTGCTTCATATGTATATTTTTTAACCTATTTTCACGCACTGTTCCAGTTCCCGCAGAATTTATGTTGTTCAGAGCACTAATTAAGTTCGGCCCGGTGAAAAAATTGTCGAAATAGAAAGAAAACATGATATCTGGGAATCGCTTTTGCATTTTTTTAGCAAACCCCAGAACTACTGATTCACCCAAACCCAAATTTGGATCGCGCTGCTGGTTTCGCCCCTGATAAACATCAAACTGGTAGCAGTATCCTAAACGACTGGCTGCTACCCAAGCTTTATATCCAAAACGAATCGGTTTATTCCTTATAAATTGTTTGCAAGGATGTCGTCCATAATAGGGAATCATTGATTCGTCTATTGATACATCCATTTCAGCAGGTGCATATTTAAGAAAAACATCATTTAAATGGTCGATGAATGGTCGAATTTTAGCAAATCGATCATTTGTTGAAAGGATTTGATCAAGATCACAAAAATGAATATTTGTGAAAATATCCTCGAATGTTTTTCGCCGTATCCATTTTGAAATAAGTGTGTTGCCAACATCTTCATCGTTTTCCCAATACATCCGTCGGCGTGGTAAGACGTTGTAGCCGGATAAGATTAGGGTACCGAAAAATGCGTAAATGTCATCTGCGACGATATTGATTGATTTATTTTTCTTTTTTAGTGCGTAGTTTGTTGTGTGAAGTATCACTGAATCAATAAACGTTTTCGGAAAAAACAGCTCAAAAAAATCAATTGCGTTCGACTGTGCACTCAAGCTCAATGGATAAATTTTGGATCCTTCCCATAAATTAGATTTAAACATTTTCGCGGATAATGGAAATTTTTCTTCGTTTCCCGGTTCCCAGTTTTGCTGAACTCGTGTGTGAGTCGATTGTGGAACTGATTCAGTTGCATAATTTATTATTTCATCTAAAGCAGCCGATCGTCCAAATCTAATCTCTACTCCGGCCTGCAACTGACGTGTAGAAAATCGATCAGGATTCCCTTCCTCCTCTTCGCCGGAATCTTCATCACTTTCTACGTTAAATTCGGGAGGTTCCAAAAATAGATCGGTAGGCATTTCAATATCATCTGGCATATTTTCAAATGCTTCTAGAGCTTCAGCAACAGTAAGCTGAGTTTTCCTAAAAAGAAAATGAATTATCATCTAGTGACTATTGATGCATTTGCGCAACACCTCTACAAAATGGATTCTAAAATGCACATTTTTACACTATACTATATTTTTTAGAATTCATTAGAATCTTTAATGTATTTTAAATATAAAATAATAATAAGTTGTAATAATAATGTTTTTTAGCAAACTTACCAATATCTTTTAGTGGCGGGATCCATTTTAGCACTATCACAGATTTAATTTTTTATTTTTTTATTTCGTCACGCGTTAAACGATTACACAAAAATGTTAAAATGTTGTTCGTTGCATTCCTTTATATATCTATTAGAATAACGGTAAATAAATTTACAGGAAAATTCTTGTCGGAATTGTATAAACGAAAAAAATCATGTTGGTGTTTGGTGTTGCGCAAATGATACATGGGACACAAATGGGTTAAGTTTACAAGAATGGGGGTTAAAAACCACCACTTCACTTAGAACTTTTAATTTAATTTAATTAGGATGATAGCTCGGTTTTGTAAGTAAATTCGCTTGATTTATTTTGTCGTTTAATTAATTTTATATCAATGGCGCTGATGTATCGCAAACACAAAAGAAATTGGGAAATGTGGATATTTTAGTATGTCAAAATCAATTTTCATTTTCGGATCTAAATAACTTAATTAGAGTTAATGAGTTAGTTTGTGATGACGACAATAGATGGTGATAATTTCGGTGTTGCATTAAATTTACCAAATATATTAATTTAATACAAAATTGTGAACTGTACTCAAATATAGGGAAATATATTTATTGAGTTGAGCACAGAAACAAACCCTAGAATATTTGTAAGTTAAATATTCTGGAGGAGTCAGTATAAGCCGAAAAGAGCTGTTCAATTACTAGTATATTTGAAAGTTGAAATGCGTTACATTTCAAATAATTGTGGCGATAAATGAATTAAAATTAGCGATTTAAATGAGTGAATCGCTACGACTCTATAGAAGTAAAAATTCCTTTAGGTTCTGATTGATATTTAGATTTAGAAGAAAAGTAGCAAAACTTTTTGAAATCAAAGCTTTCTACATCAAACGGCAACAACTTTAGTGTTTGCCGAATCGGTACATTTGTGTGTGATGTTTGAGCAGAATACGCCTATTAGTGTGAGTTTGGAAGCCATTTGTTTACGACGCGAATAGGTTTATCTTGCGATTTTTACTATGGAAAAAAATTGAACAACGAGTTTGCTTGAAATTATATGTTTCCAATGGAATTACGGCTACGGAATCATTGAAACTATTGCATAAGTGTTTTGGGGGAGTCTATTCTATGGAGAACGCAAGTATTTAAGTGGCAAAAGCATTCATTGATGATCGTGAAATCGTAAAAAACATGCCTCATGTGAGTCGTCCATTCATCTCTGTTAACGACGATAACATTCGTAGCGTTCGCATTAGGGAGATATTATGGATGGTATGTCGCAGGGAAAACATCAGTTCAAGTTTCCCGTCTGAAATCTGGCAAAATTCGGTTTTTCTAATGATTTTCAGAAAATCGAATTTTCCGAGATTTCAGAGGGGAAACTTGAACTGAATTTTTTTCCTGCGATCGCTATTTACAAGTCACCTTAATGTAACCCATCTCCAGACATAACACTCTAGAGCCGGATTTAATACTAATTTTCATATGATGTTTGGGAAATCAAATTCTCCCAGATTTCCCACGGAAAACTATAACTGAAAGTTTTCCTGCAATAACTATTGATAAGTCAGTCACATCAATGCCATCTATCTCCAGATATACTACTCATAAGGCTGATTTAATTCCAATTTTAAATATATTTTTTGGGTTTCGCGAATTTTACAGGAGGAACTGGAACCAAGTTTTGCTATATAAAATGAATATTTGATGAATCCATCCTTAGTAGGCTAAACCCAATCGATTGATATTGACTTAATTTTTTACTTTCGGCTGGGGTAACCCAATCTACATTTTCGGCTAACTTTAACAGTATCATGTCGATAGTCCCCAGGTGAAAGTAAACCGTCGATAATGCAGATTGCGAATGCCAACAAATATATTCGTTATGAGCCGATAGTATTCAGTCAAAAATATGTAGATACTCGATACATCTTCTGGAAGAAGATTGCATTGATGTGATTAACAACTATATAGCTTATTTATATGGATCGAACTGTTTGTGAGTTGAGAAATCTATCACCTATTAGAGAAAACCACAATTAAAACCACAATCTTCTTTAAAAAATGGCAAATAGAAAATAATGCTAATAGATGGCATTGTCGGTTACTAAGCAGTATAGCAATTTTTACATTTGATTGGCTTTTAAAGTTCACCATCTGGATTAAAACTTATTTCACTATCTTTACTTCACAAATAGCCACTGTAGGCATTAAAGTGACTTACAAATGAAATCGTTATTAAACCGTATAATTTATAATTTATTTCACGTTCACACGTTCATTATGAAAAATATTTCATAATAACATCATACCTATCGTTCAAATCTCAATCTGCCAAAAATCAAATTTCAAACAATATTTACTAAAAACAGATTCTTATCTACTTTTATATTCTTGTGAATCTTCAGTTTTGCGGTCATTAGACTTTCACTTTTTAATATAATGTCATAAGATTTGTAAACGAGATTATTCTCAACAAAATATGGAAATGAAATAAATAGTTACTACTAATGAAATTAATTAGTGGTTGGGATCTATAATGTTCAATAACAGTGTCCTCAACAAAATTAAAAATTATGACGAAAGTATTCTAATAATAAAACATTATGACGGCTATCATACGAGTCTTTGAACTTGGTCCCAACGAGTTAAACAGGACAAACATGTCACTGGCCGCAGCGTTAAAAATATGCTGGCGTTAAAGTATCAATGTTGCAAAGATGTTCGTTCTTAATGGAGCAGGAAAGGGTCGTGAAATGAGAATCCCCTCTAAGTTGTAAATGTTTGCGTTTTTTATAAGTCATATAAACATTGCCAACAGTCTTAATCAAATGTACGTTAACGAACTTGACAGCACGTTCCCATATTCCCCCAATATGAGGCGAAATGGTCGGAACTATATATACCATTCAATACGTTTATGTAATGCAAATTCGTTTACTTTGTACTGATAGTCCTTTGAGGCAAACACGTCGTAGTGTTCGTGCAATTTGCAGACGCGACTTCTATATGAACTGCTAAGAAACCTTTAAGAGTTTGGCTCTTCTCGTCTTTTTCGTTGCCAATGAAATTGGCCTTGCTTTATCAATTCTAAAACTACAGCAATTAGCCTATTCGGTGTGACTCGTGCTTGTGGTAGACGGATGGTTCAGGATATTTGAGCATCGTATGTTTTGCAACCGGGCACCAACTCTTATAATGTTACTATAATTAGGTCTCTCAAGAGTTTCTCTGTGCTTCTTTGATTATTCACGAATGCCATTAACCGAGTGAGTTGGTCCCAATTCGAAAATGTTGGCAATAAACAGAATATTGTATGGTTTTAGTCAATTATGACTTGTGTTTGTAGTAATTATACCTTTTTCATACGATTTTCCTGGTACAGTTTTAATTATAATTAATTTTGTTAGCCACCGTTCTTCCATTAACGATAACCAGTAGGGTCCATTTAACCATATTTCGTTACTTGCTAGTTTGTCTGTCATCAATCGTCGAGTTGCCAATTCAGCTGAATGTTATTTTCCTCTCACGTGGTACCAAAGGGTTTGTGGTAGTAATTTATGGATCGCTGTCTCTCGATTTTAGACAACCCGTTTCCCTTTCCTCCGTTAATTTAATGGCCATGGATCGGTCCTTACTCAAATAGGTAGACATTCGTAAGCTACAATAATTTCGCCCAGAGATCACATTACTCCATCATTGGCTAACTTGGGTAATTGGCGTGACTGCCTTTTGCTGTAAGTAGATTAACTACCTATTTGTCATGCTCTTTCACTCTAACATATACTGCGGCGGATTATGCGATTTTGTTCGAGTCACTGCACCGAAGCAATTGAATCTCATTCAGGTACCCTCACTTTACCGAGAAATACTTTTTACACTTTCTGCCGTAGGCACTTGGCGAAACACACTTAATACAAACATTTTTAAAAATTTTTAAAAGCACTTGTTAAATATTTCGCAAAATGTTGCGAAATATTTAACAAGTGTTTTTAAAAAATTTTAAAAATGTGTGTATTACCCAGAAATCTAAATTGATCGAACATCCCACTACACGTCTCATTTAAATCAGCAACCAAAAGCTCATCCTAAGTCACGTGTCACATTACGTAGCCATAAACCGTGCATCAATATTTTGATTTTAACAGGAAACTGAAGCAATAATACCAAAGTATTGAACATTTTAGAAACAATTGATAACACATTATGTTTAGTGAATAAATTGTAAGGCATCTCTATAAAACCGTTGTCATTAAATATTCACTGGTTTGACTCCAATAGGGACTTAACATTTGGGATACGTTTTCACTTTCGATAAGTGGTGCCAAATTGTTTACATCGTTCAGATTTTTGTGTTAAATCGTCATTTTCTCAACCGAAATCTCCGTTGAGCTAGAAGCTCTGATAGTTTTAGTTGCAGTTTTGCAGCCTGTCTGTTAATAAATCTTCAAAGTACAAAATTTCAGGTGTGTTGACATTGCATAATAATTCAATAATAAAAGGTGCGGACAACGTTCCGTACGTTACTGTCAGTAACTATAATAATGGCTTATTGGTTCAGTAACGCAGTGACGCCTAAAATTCTTTGAAGTGATGTTTGTTTGGGATCAACTAGGCATTACCGATAAATGTTTTCAATGGCAATAGAATTGCCCAAAGTGGATCCTGCAGTGTAGGTCCCACTAGTACTTCGTAGTAAAGTGATATTCCGGAAGATGTCACTGCTGAACTGTCGAACTAGTAGTGCAGATTGTACACTTCAAATTGAACCTTCGGCAAATTATATGTATATGGCCAATTAGGATGGAACTTTGATTTTTCTAAACCGTTTAGTCCAAGTTCCAGTTCTATCGAGTTTCATCATAATTGGTTGAAAAATAGGTAAGTTCCATCATACTTGGCAATACTCCAAAAATAACTATCGGCCATCCTTCACCCAAAAATCATTTTAGAATCCCATTTACATCGCACATATATCGAATTTCATCGTAATCGGTTTAGGAATAGCAAAGTACCATTCTACTTGACCATATTTTAGATTTTTATTCAAAAATCAATTTATAGTACCCCTTCCCATTGCACATGTCAAATTCCACTAAAATGCGTTAAGAAACAGATATGAATTTGAATTGTAAAAAGTTCAAATTGAAATGTGAAACGTTCAATTTTAAATGTAAAAGGTTCAATTTGAAGTGTAAACAGTTAAATTTGAAATGTAAAACCAAACCTGTATGATACTCGTAGAATTCTCTCGTTGCCACCAGCGAATACACATCAAAACAGTGTCTCATGAGCGAAAATATTATTTGCTACTTGAATTTGTTACTTTGGAAATATTTGCATGGATTCTGCTTATTACAATTTTGAATATTAATAGATTTGTCCACGTTTAATTTCAGTATTAGCTAGTGAAGTTATGATTTTCGGTACTATGTATACTTTGACCTTCAGAAATTGAAACATAACCGGGAATTTTGCACTACCTATTGTAGACATATTTGAATTTGCTAAACCTTCCAGGCGTAATTGACACGCCTCATGTTTATGCTCTCTCTCTCTCTCTTTTTAGCCTATATGCAATGTCCAAATCCATGTTCTCTCCATAATTTTATCAGCGTTTGTCACCATGTGAGGCAACCAAATCCGTTCATGGGATGTAGCTAGGCTTGCCACCATTTAAAAAGTTCAGTGGAGGACGGACATCCAACAAAAATTATTTTAGCTATTTAATTTTAAATTCATTGTAATATGTTATAAGTTATTAAAAATTGGAATACAGAGAAGTCTTTGTAATGAATATCCGTTTAACGAAATTTTTACTATAACGAGATTTTCATTCACTAAAATGAAAGTTTTGATACGGAACAGTACTACGACCAACCAAATGATTTATAGGGAAGTAAATTAAAAAAATTTACATTTTCATAAATTTAGTGTAACGAAATTATAACATAACGAATTAATGTTTCCGGCAAGGCTGCGGAGTCGGTAAAATAATTTTTCAACTCCCTCTCCGATGTATTAAAAATTGACTATCCGGCTCCGACTCCAACTTCTACATGCAATCAAAATATTATAAAATTCATACTACTGCTCGCATTTAAATTCATTCATCAATTCTTGATTTTTACCAATTTTTCTAAGCCATCAAAAAATGTAATCCATAATTCTTGTAATTCTAAGTCGTTTCGATTAGAAATTTTTCGAATTCATGTTTTCTTCTAGTTCTTCAACAGGATTTTCTGTATGGGTAAAAGATGAAGATTACGGCTGGTCACTATAACTGTCGGCTTTTCGGTAGTATCATTTTAAACAATTGCCAAATTACATAGCGAATATTTGGTTCTTTATTATTGCTCATCACTTAATAATACTGTAACCTTGGAGTCGACATAATTTCTAGCCAATAACATTTCCTAATCAAGCACAAACATTTTTTAATGTACTTACGATGATTTTATTTGTGTTGCGAAGACATTTTAGTTTTTTCCTATAAGTGAAACATTATACGAATCGACATTCCTTATAAAATTGGTCGGGAGTTAAATATACTGGTTGGATAAAAGACTCCACTAAGGTAAAGTATACTTTAGGAGAGAAAGAAAAATATAAAATGCGGAGTTGGAGTCGGTCAGTATTTTTCCAACTCCGACTCCGATAAAAGAGTCCGACTCCTCGACTCCGACTCCCGACTCCTCAGCCCTGGTTTCTTGTCCCTTTGTATTCGTTATATCGAGATTTCACTTTCTTAATTAATTTTGAACAAACAATTATTCATACTAGCAAAATTCTACGGCGTAAATTCTAAATTTTAAAATTTTAATTCTGGTTTACAAAAATTTCTCATTTACAGCTTTTCTAGAATTATAGAATGTTCTAACAAATTATAGAATTTCGTATCACTGGAATTTCGTAGCGAAACTTAGTTTTAAAATTATAATATACCCCGTAACTGTAGATATTATTACTACTTTAGGATAAATTCTAAAGTAAACGCATATTGTATCATCGTTCTGAAAGAAGCAAGTTAACGTAATGATTATAATTTTGTAATGGGTCAGTTGGAAAATATAATTTAAACAGGAAACTTCTCGAATTTTTTTTATTCTTTATCAAGCCGGGACATTTTAAATTGAAAAGGTATTTCAGGATACATTTTGATAATATGAACACGCAAACTCTACGTACCATCAGAATATTTACTTGAAGTTTCGGAAATACCATATTTCATAGTTCTTTAAAAAAAATCTAGACAAAAACAATTGAATTTTTTAACAAAATTGTTTAAACAAGGAAACTAAAATTATTTTTTAATGTGGTGGACATTTTTGTCTCCGGGGAGGACGGGGTAAACATCTGTCAAAGGGAGGGCTGTCCTCCACAAAGAAGGACGGGTGGCAAGCCTAGATATAGCGCCAGCGGAATAATGGAAGAATAATTTAGCACGTGGTCCGAAATTTGTAGTGACGCCACTGATTCGTCGAACAAAAATTTAATTGTTGGTTATTTGGCCCTTTGTTTGAATACGTCGATATTATTTCTCTTTTCTTTTTAAGAAAACACAGTATTCAGTTTCCTGTCATAGTATTTATGGATGAATGGCCTAATTTTTCTTTTAAGCTAAGCAAATTTTGTAAAGAAACCAAATTATTTTAATTGATTTTCACACTAATTCAACTCATATTTTGGAAACTCTGGGTTTTGCAGTCTTTGGTCCGATAAAGATATGGTAGAGAAAAATAAAACAACAGTTTCGGATTGGTAACGATAGACTCGAAATGAAACAACAGGTTTTCCAAACTGTTTAAATAAATTTGTCGTGGAAAATTCGAAGCCGAAACATAAAAAAGACTTTAAATGTACCGGTTTATATCCGTTTATGGTAGATCAAATCATCTTGCAGTTACATGTAAGGATTGCAATCCGGTATTACCGTTATAGGTAATACCGGTTTTAAAAGCAAATTTTGTTAATGAAAATTTAAAAAAAATAAATGCGAACACAAAACATTGAAAAAGTACTACGGTTCCATTCCATATCGGTAATACCGATTACAAAATTTCGTCCTAAATCCGGTATTACCGGTAAAACCGGGTAAAATTGCAATCCCAAGTTACATGGAAATGGATATGAATCTGTGAGGCAAATAAAGCCGATAAAAAGTAAAATAAGCTGCTAATAGAAACAAAAGCAAATAACAAATCAAAAAGCAAAGTTTACAAATCAAAACACACATCATGCTAATATCAGAAACATAATTCCCGAAACATTTTAAAATTATTCAGTTTAATCGGAAATTTGGTTCGAAAAATATATAGAGAGGCAGGTAGCATATTTTTGATAAAACGAGGAATAAAGCACTGTTACTCCACATAAATTTTAAAACTAACAAGAAATTACCAACTAATATCAATCGAAAAAAGGGAAGATTTATCTGGAAAATGTGCAACTTTAAAGAAAATACTCGAACTAATGTATTATAGCGCTCCAAAATAGCAATTCAATACCCCGGTTAAGTTGTGAACATTGGGGTATTTATTATGTCACTCATATAAATTAAAATAATCCACATGTAGTATAGCCCTCTCCAACTGTGGATAAATGTACGAAAATTCTCTAAAATGGGTGAAAGGTCTAAAGGTTTTTTTAACACATTCCTATTAGGTACATTTTGGAAATAAAAAAAATAAAAAATGTAAAGCCATATTTGGTTCTCTTGATGTGCATTTGTAAGGGAATCCGCTCGAAACGAGATAAAATACGAAACGCGATATTTCAAAACGCGATGTGTAAGCAAATGCAATTTTAAAATTATTTTTGATAACTTTTTGGAATGCGGACATGAGGAAAGTGATTAGACTATTTTTGGTGAACTAAAAATGGTGGAAATTTCTTAAAATATTTTTGAATTAAAATTTTTGATGTTGTTTTCTTAACGAAATTCAAGTGGGGCGAAAACCCCAAAATCCAAGAAAAAATAAACTTAATTCATAAAATGGGGTTAAAAAATGATATTAGACCAATTCTGGGGACGTAATTTTTTTTTTAATTATTGTTTTATTTTAATATTAAAATATTATTGAGCCACAATTTTATAAAATTAAAATTATTTAACGGTTTAGAGCTCTATACTGTTTTTATTTTTTAAAAAATTAACTTGAGCTTTCAGACTCACTTCGAGTACATTTCCCGAAGTGAGTCCGAAAGCTCAAGTTAATTTTTTAAAATATAAAAACAGTATAGAGCCCTAAACCGTTAAATAATTTAATTGTTTTGTTTGTTGATTTTTCTTTAAACCTTCACCTAACAGAATTTTCCGCCAATTAGTAGAATTATCTTCAATTTACTAAAATTTGCCTTCACCTATTGGACTTTTTGTTCAGTTGTCACAATTTTATTTCGGGGGCTTATCGAAATCTTAATTCTCAAAATCTTGCTTTTATCAAAATCTTACTTTTTGACGAATCTTACTTTCTTGAAATCTAAGATTTCGATACGCTCCCATTTCCCGTATTCCCGTTTTGAATTTTATTTTACTTTAAATTAAAATTCTCCTTTGCCAAAGGGGGCTGCCCTTTGTTTTCTCATGAAAATCTTCATTTTTGATGAAAGTAAGATTCGTCTAAAAGTAAGATTTTGTAAAGTAAAATTTAGTACCCAATCCTTTTCTTTCGCTTAACAGAATTTCCCGTCACTTAAAAAAATTAAATATATTCAATATAGCGTTTTGAAATATCGCGTTACGTACCTTATCACGCTTTGAAATATCGCGTTTTGTCAAATCGCGTTTTAAAATATCGCGTTTCAAATGGGACCCATTTGTAAGTTGTGCAATGTCACTTTAAGAAACTGTTGATTGTGTTTAATTCTCCTTGTAAGCTGCTCTCTTTCAATTCAAAAGAAAAAATTGAAATTTTTCCCGTATTAAGGGCTTTACCGAAAAAACTATTTAGAACCGAAAAAATTTAATTTTCATTTTCTCAGCCAATTAAAAATTGTTTTGAATTTTTTAACTTGAAAATAGTATTGTTTGGTATATTCGGTCAAGAACCAGAAGATTTTAACGAAAACAAAGCAATAATTTTACAATTACATATATCGAAAAAACTTAATTCGATTTTCTTTTCGATTTTCAGTGAGTAAAGCACTTTACTTTGGTAACTGGAATAGTATAAAAATAAAAATGCAAATTGAGCTCGAAATAAAAACTGAAAATAATTTTATTTTTACTGTTATCAGTTGACATTAAAAATAAAATAAAAAATCCATAAAATTTTTCAAAGTTATTGCTACAATAATTCTATACCAACAAAACTTGGTTTGAAACTACTCATTCTGGAATGAAAATATACGGCATTGTTGTTGTCTAATCCCAAATTAAGACTACGTTTATTATAAAAACTAAATAATTTAAAATTGGGAGATTTTATGATACCCATACATTAAAAAGTGCGGAGGGAACTGGCTGGATTGGTGAATGGAATTTCTAAGAGCCCTACCAATTTACGCCAAATATTTATCCCAACTGGTGTGTTTCCCTTGTACGTAGGCTCTCAATGCCACAATCACCTAACGATTCACTCGCTCCGATGCGTTTGCCTGGGATGAATAATACGCTGTTTAGCAGTATTAACTGCGAAAATTCTTTACCCACGAATTTAATGTCATTATCCGAGTGTACCACTTCCGGTTCCACTGTACAGCGGAAACAGTTTATTTTGTAGAAAGTCAACTATTTTTAAAGCGGTGCCATTATTTAGAGCTTTTAGAATTACGAACTTCGTGAGATGATCCAATACGATAAGCACCATGGTTTTTCCGGTGGATGTTCTGGGATAAGGTCCCAAAAGGTCGATATAAATCATTTGTCATGGCCTCTGGGTCATCACATTTTTCCCTAATGAAGGGTGCAGACACCGGTTAGTTGGCTTTTATCTGTTTGCAAATCTCACAATTGGTTACCCATTTAAACACTTTGGCTGACATTCTTGGCCAATAGTATAAAAGGCGCACCCGTTCCAGAGTTTTCTTTACTCCTCCATGAGCACTATCTGGTGGGCAATGTTCCTTCCTTATAAGCTGGGATCTCACTTCACACGGTATACACAATTTCCAAGTAGGAATGTCTGACGATACTTCATTCTTTCAGTGTTCCAGGCGTATAAATACACGTTTTGACTGTACGATTAGGTTTGGATATTCCTGTGGATTAGTTTCTACTTTATTCCGATTTCTTGATAAACTATGTCTTGAATATCTTCAGGTATTATTTCAGAATTCTTACATCATGTCACAATAGACCCGCGACAGTATATTGGCAACAATGTTTTCACTTCCTTTTTGGTGCATGATTTTGAAATTATACCCCTGTAGCTTCATGCTCCAGTGAGCTAATCTACCGTTAAGGTCTTTTTGAGTTTTATTAGCCATTGAAGGCTGGCATGATCGGTAATCAGGGTGAACTGGTAACCTTAAACGTATAGGCACGAAATTTGTTTATGCTGACGATTGCCGCAATGCACTCCAGCTCTGTCACCGAATAATTGCGTTGCGCAGAATTTAATTTTTGGGACATGAATGCTGTTGGTGCTTCGTTTCCATCATGGTACAACACACTACCGATCCTCTGCGTGCTTGCATCACATCGTATAACGAAACGCTTATTGAAGTCGGGATTATGAAGAACTGGAACATTGCCAAGTAAAGATGTTAGTTTTTCTAATGCCATTTTCGCTTCCTCATTCCATTTAAATTTGATGCCTTTTCCAAGAAGATTAGTGATAGGCGGTGTATCTTCTGAAAAGTTTGGTATGAACCGACGGTACCACCCGGCCAGGCCTAGTAGGCAATCTTACCTGTTTCGTAGTTTTGGCGAATGGAAATTTTTAATAGCCTCTACTTTTGATGAGTATGTTCTAAGACCTCGTTCTCTAATTAAATATAAGTATCCCAGGTATTTTGTTTCCTTTAGGATGAATCTACCTTTAGCTAAGTTAATTGTTAATCCTGCTGAGGTTAGATGTTCGGCAAGCGATTTTAAAATTTCGCAGTGTTCCTCAAAATTAGCGGATATTATAAGTAGATCGTCCAGTTATACGAAGACTGGGTCCCGTAACTAATGAGAAATCACTCTGTTCATAAGTTTGCACATGGTTTGGGGCGCATTACACAACCCAAACGGCATGGCGCAGAATTGGTAGAGTGGGCGACCCGGGACTGTGAAGGCTGTAATTTTTTTAGATTTGCTTGATAACGGAATTTGCCAAAAGGCATCTTTAAGGTCTAGGCGAGTTATTATTTTTGTTCCCTGCAACCTTATTAATCCATCTATTATCGGTAGAGGATACAGGCATCTTTCTTGGTGATCAGGTTGACTTTTCTGGAAACCAAACAGAGCCTCACTTTGCCGTTTTCCATTCGTACCAGAACCATAGGGGAGCTCCAATGTCTTTTGCTCTCATCTATTACCCCTAAAGACAGCATTCTATCTAATTCTTGATAAATTATATCAAGAATAGCAGGCGGTATCTGGAATAGTACCTTTGTTTGATCGGTACCACCTCTCCGAACTCTATTACGTGTTCAATAAGGCTGGTTCCTCCCAATCCCGTTAAAGATGACGGAAACATACTAAATACGTTCTTCAATTTTGCTTTTTGTGCCTGGGTTAAGTCATGTTAGTCCGATGAACTTGGTGGTGAGGTTTCCATTGAGGTTTCATTGATTATCTCCGGAGCAAGATGAAATGGTTTCCAAAAATTTACGCCTAAATAAATTTCTAAATGTAGAGTTGGAACTAAACAGAATTTAACAATTTTGGTTAAGCCCATGTAAGTTACAGCTAAATAAACATAACCTAACATATTGTTAGCTGTACCATCGGCTGTCTGTACAAACGTATTTAATTTTCGTACTGGTATATTTAATGAGATAATGAAATCTTCACAGTTTCTGCCCAAAATACTAACACTGGCCCCGCTATCGAGCAAGCCAAATTTATTCCCAATCATTTATCTTGGCACAAGGCCGTGGATCAGAATCTTGATATTCTCTTATAGTGCTTACGCTACACGCATTCAAAAATTCTTGCCTTTATTGCAATACTGTTGAACTCGATGTTGCCGTGTTGGTGGTTTTTTTGCGGTTTTGCCTAGTACGTTAAGGTAATTCACAGCTGATAATGAAATTGTTGAGGCGTTCGATCCGGTTTTTGAATTAGCAGGTGGTAGAACTTTTGAGATGATTATTTGGTGGTTGGATACCTCGGTTGGGATGGTTGCTGCTGCACTGGCCTGGGATTGTATTTTTTCCCCGAACGTGGTTCCCGAGTATAATTCGCGTTCGGAATCTCGTTTCTTAATCGCTTTTTCTGACCTTGCAACATTTATCGTACTGCATGTTAGCTAATCCACATCCTTCACAAAACTCGTATGTCTTTCCGATCGGGCAGGACTTATATCGGTATCCGATGTCTTTGCAATTCTAACATACAGTAGGAATGAGCGGTTGTCGATGGATCGCATTAACGTTTTGCAAATTAGTTTCCTTCGCTGAATCACTGTATTCATCCGGTTATTGTCACCTTCAAATTAACAATTCAGATGTTTTGTTCTGTCACTTGATCAACTCGAGGTACATGACGGTTTTGTGATTCAACCAATTTTCTCGGATCAAAGCCAGACGAACTCCATAGTGTCTCAAAATTATCACAAACTTTTTTAAACTGTTCGATATTTTGAAATTGCTAGCATTTTTAAAGCAGGATTCATATTATCTAGGATTGATTCCAATAGTTCATCGTCAGTTAAGGGTTTAGCCAAACGGTAATTCATGCTTTCTATCTTCAACAGAAACTCGTTGAACCTTTCTCTAGGATATTAGGTTCTGCTGCGTAGGTGTCTTCTCAAAGATCGCTCGTTTTTGAACCGAGGTGAATTGTTCCAAACGGCATTTCCCGCTATGTGGCATTCTTGTGTTTTCTGATATACATAGATGAAGTACCATGTTTCCGCCTTGTCCATCACGAAGTTCCTCATCAGATAAACTAACTTCTGTTTTGATACAGCATCCTGTAAGGTGTGTCCTTCCAACTTCATGATGAAATCTTGCACGTTTTCATCCGTTCCGCAACCTTCGCGTCCGGAAAACATAATTTGCCACTTTGTGGGGTTTTGGTAAAATTGAGATTTTTTTGGTCTTTGTTCAGTACGTTGTCTCACGTGCCTACTACTGCCAGCTTCGGATGAGCTATCAGCTTTAGTGCAACTGTTCGTTGCATCCCTCCCATGAAAAGAAGTGGATGAGGCTGAATCGCTTGCATGTGAACTGGATTTATGTGATGTATGCGAGGCTGATAATCGTTGTTTGAACTCGTTGGCCATTTCTTCCAGCTTTTGCGAAAATGTTCTTTCCAATCATTCTATGGAGTCTTCTAAATCGGGAGTGGTTCTTCGTAATGAAGATGACTTCTCAGCAGTTGATAATCTGGGGTCGCTAGCGGATTTGCGGATTGCCCCTGAGGCACTTAATTCGGGTAAATTGCGTTCTTGGAGTGCCAGTTGACCCACTTTTGATGAACCAGGTTTATTTGATTGTGCACTGCGAAGTAGATTTTCCTGCCTTGCAGCATCGAATTGATCGAGAAATCTGAATTCTCCTGACTAAATATACATATATATATATATATATATATATATATATATATATATATATATATATATATATATATATATATATATATATATATATATATATATATATATATATATATATATATATATATATATATATACCATATATATATATATATATATTCCAATAATTTTGGCGCCAAATAAAAATAGTGGTTCAATTGCCACTAACCAACGTAACATATAATGTGGCAAGTAGTCACGTTGCTTATGTTTGATTACTCTTTGCAGAGGAACGGCAAAGAAAAATCCGTTTTCATCAAATTAGAATTGATCAAATTTGTGTCAAATTACATCAAAATGATGGCTCCCCAGCAAGTCTTTGGCAAAATTATACCAAACAACGAGATGAATACCACAGGATAGACTTAGTGAGCATATACTCGTAAATGAAAAGTCAAAACCAGCAACTGTTTTTATATTTTCACTAATGAAAATATTTAATTATCATATTATATGTTTGTGTAGTAAGGATCTGCCACAAAAAAAAAACTCGGAAATCAAATATTAAATTATATGACATAAAAACAGCATAAACGTAATATATGTACACATTTGCTACCAAAAAAAAAAATGTTAATCTCGATATGAAAATGAAAAATCTGCATATCACATTGTATAAGATGTTATCAAAATATATCACAAATTTTTATTTTATATTTTTTAATTTTGTAGTTTTTAAAATTAAAATTATATTTACTACAAAAATATATTTCCATGTATATACATGAATATATTATATAATCTGTATACATGTTATGTACGACGGATATTATAATTATTTTTTGTTGGTTCAGTTTTTATATAGTTTTTCGGTTGTAATATTTAGGATTTAGATATTATTTTTAGTATACTACATAAATTACTAAAAAAAAAAAAAAATTTAATAATATTCAGATGGTTTGAAATATAGCTCGTAATAAAGTTCTTATACGAGTTCAACACCTCTATGTCATCTCGCCTACAAAAATACATACATACGTACACTCCTCGTACATAAAATTTGACACGAATTGTAGTAGAGTGCAGAGTAATTAGTTTAAAATTAAATTTTATGGTTTAACTCAAAAACAAAAATGTATGTCATTATTTTAGTCTCTCCATAAAATTAAAATTAATTAATTATGCAAAGATGGAGTTTATAGGTAAAAACAAAATGTATTTATGTATGTTAATCATACATTTATTTTTAAAAACTAAACAAATTTTATGTTTTCAATTAATGTATTAAAACTTTTAAAAAAATTTTTTTTTTAATTTATTAGCAAATTTTATTTTATTTTTATAAAATTTAATTTTTCAACGAAAAAAATTATAATAATCGCTAGTAGCAATTAGTTTTATTGATTTGCACTAAATGCAGATTAATTTTTTAATTAATTAGTATTTTATGTTGGAAACTAGGGAGTACAGCCCGTCCTTGGACGGGTACAATTTATATATAATTACCTGTTAGGGACCTCCAAAATTGCATTCAAATTTTTTTTAGGTAAAAGACAGATTTGTAAATTGTATCTTAACGTTATCTCGGTTAGTCACAGCTTGTAAAATCTTGAACTGACTCCTTGAAGTATATCGCATGAATCTATTTGGCACAAACAACTATCGTATTTTTGTAGTTACGCATCGTTTGAAGAAAAAGTTTTCCCCAATTCAAAAAAATGTAATCAAATTTTCCAGAAAGCGATCGTTCGAACAGTGATTTTACAATGGAAACCACGGCGGCTCAATATATAATAATTTTTATGTGATGGACACCAACCATAAAAAAGAGCTCGAAAAATTTTTGCAACTCAAATTTAAAATGATTCACATTAAAACTGCCATCCAGTTTTTAAAGAAATGTATCAAACATAAGCTATGTCCAGATTTTGCAAAGGTGAAGATTAAAGGGAACAACAAACAAAGCAAACTCACAATGCACTTTGCGAGGCAATTCAGGCTCAAACAAGAGTTAAAATCGAAATACGTAGAATTGGGGCTCATAAACTTACAAATTTATTATTTACACCTGAAGTTATTACGTGGATACTATACACTGAAGATCTATGTTATCATGTCTTTTGGCATGAATATGAGCAATATATAAACAAGAGGATCAATTATAGATATGGTGAGATTATGAGGAGACATAGGAAAAAATTCAATAAATTAAAATCAAAATCCGCTCCAAAACCAAAGAGAAATGTCAAGATTGTGCCTAATTTTGTTTTAAATTTATCTCAAGCAACTTTCTCGGATGATGAGTTAAAATTGTTGAATAGAGGCTTAAAGTTTGCACCCACACCATCACGAGTGCCAATAGATGAAATTGTTGTAGATTTAGAGAGCGGTATATCAAAATTGAGTATCGATGAGAAACAATCAATTCGATTTCAAACTCAAAAAATTTTTGCTGCACAGAGAAAAACCAAAAATTATAAGAAAGATTGCACCAAGTTATTAAAATCAAAAAATGTCATTTACATCAAGGCAGACAAAGGCAACTCTCTCGTTATATTGGACAAGACAGATTACGAGAACAGAGTATTGAAAATGCTAAACGAAGGCCCATATATGGAATTCAAATATAAAAATGGGAATAGTAAGAATCTATTACCTTCTATGATAAAGTCCGCAAAAGAATTGGCCAATTTTTTAGAAACGTCGTTACAGATACCTAATTTTCACTTTAAAATGAACATGCCAAATCCAAGAATTCTGTATGCTCTACCCAAAATTCATAAACAAGGGAATATGATGAGACCAATAGTATCTAACATATGCACTCCTACGGAAAAGCTATCAATGCGGCTTATAAATGAGCTAAATGGAATGGTGCAACCATCCCGAAGAACAGTCTCGAGTTCGTGAATAAAGTGAAAAATACGATATTGGAGAACGATGAGATAATTGTCTTCTTTGATGTTACGGCACTATACCCGAATGTTCCAGTTAATATTGCTATTCAGTGTATGGTAGATCACGCTACCGAGCAAAACGTAAACCAGTGCAAAATCGAAATTTATAGAAAAGTAGCCGAAACTTGTATGGCACAGAGCTTTTTCCAGTTCAGAGGAAAGATGTACAAACAAACATTTGGAACATGCATGGGTAGTAAAATAGCACCATACCTGAGTAATATCTTCATGTGCATGTTTGAGAAAAATATCTGCAATTCCACTTGGTTCCCTAGAATATGTTTTCGATATGTGGATGATATTTTCGCCGTATTGAAGAAAGCAGATTTAAACAATACATTGGAGTGTTTGAACAGTCAATATCCAACAATAAAGTTCACCTCCGAAGTAGAAATAGACGGTATCCTTCGTTTTTTGGACATTAAAGTTATAAGGAGCAACATTAAATTGGAATTTGGCATTTACCGAAAACCCACAAACACGATGCGTTTTATCACTTCGGACTCACACCATAATGGGGCGCACAAGAAAGCAGCATTTCATGCATTAGGGCACAGACTGTTTAACATTCCTATGAAAGAAGCGGAATTCAAGGCAGAGGAAAAATATATTTTAGAATCGGCTGAAATCAATGGATATGGCGAGAAGTTCATAAAAACAATTCTAAATAAATACAAACGCAAACATGAATTACTAGCGCTCACAAATTTAACATCGGCACAGGAACCAGAGAAAAACCGAATCTGTGTACCTTTTTATCCGGCAATAACAAATAAAATAGGAAATTTGCTGAAACATTTCGACATACATTTGTGGCGATTCCACCATAACCAGTTAGTTTAATCTTATTTTTTTTATGTTGTTTTTTATTATCTTGTGTTTTTACTTTTTATTTACGTGTCAGTGAGGCACGAATATTATGGACACCAGAAATGGTATAATCGGTGTACATAGCAGTTCTTAGTACAGTGATTGAATCACAGAGTGCTAAGAACTGGGATGTACACCGAAAAAAGAAAATTTTTATGTATAAATAGAAAAAAAATATTTTTTCAAATTTAGTATCCTTAAAACCGACGAGAAAAAATAAAACAAAAAATAACAACTAATAGTAGATTGTTCTACAAGTAAAGAAAATTGGTAGTTTTCCAGCGAGTAAAATTGTTTAATTTACGAGCGAGCGCTAGCGAGCGAGTGTATTAACAATTTTACGAGCATGGAAAACTACTTTTTCTCAAATCGGATAAAATACGTCAGTTTTCTGGTTTGTTATCTGTCAGCAAAATGAAGTATTCCACGACACTACATCGTTGCTAGGCAACTTACTAAAAACAGTACTGGAAAGTATTCCTTGCCTAGGCAGAGAATACTTTCTAGTACTGATTATCATCTGTTTTTAAGAAATACATGATATAATGTATAATCGCACGCGATTGTTATAATTCTAAGGTAACTTTGATAGTGAAATCTATTGAAAATATAAATTGGAAAATTTTGCGTAATTTAAAGAATATAATGAATAAAATGGATAATCTGATATACTGCCGATTAGAGAAAAAATCGTATGTGCAACTCGTGGAAAAACTATAATTCCCGGACTCTTATGGTTGCTGGAACTCGGCTGACGCCTCGTCCCAGCAACTTCCATACTCGTCCGGGAATATATCGTTTTTCCTACACGTTACACAATATACTATTTCTTACGTGTCGGACATGCTATTTTTTCGTGTATTTGACGACAAATCAGGTAAAAATAAAAAAGGTAGACCCAGTTTGGATCGAAGTACGTATGCATAGCATGTACATAATAATCGCAGTAAGCAAATAAATAAAAGTCAAAAATTTAAAAATCATTTGGAAAAAAAACGTTTCTATGAAGAAAAGTGTTTATAGTGAAGAAATGTGTTGCTAAGGAGAAAAGTAGCAGTTTTCTTTACTGTTTTCAGCCAAGAAATGACACTCTTTGCCATTAAGGACACGAAAAAAAATATTATTTTCCGTTTTTATTAATATGAGAATTTAAATGCTGATTAACATTTAATTATGATATATTAATTAATTATATTAGTTAGAGTTGTATTAATAATATATACATAAGTGTAGTGAGCCATACGGAACACAAAAATAATTGACACCCGCAATAAATAGGGAGCTAAATCGGGAACCATACAATCCCCGAACATAAGGATAAGTACATGGTGGCTAGGGCTTGTAAAAACCCGGTTTTTACCCGGGTAATCCGGTTTTTAGGATTTTTCAATCCTGAAAACCCGAGTTTTTACAAGCTTTAATTTTGAATAGAATTTATTTTGAAATATAAATCCGGGTTTTAAGTAAAAAACTCGGGTTTTCGGATTCCTCACATTTGGAGAAACCTGGGTTTTTGAGACCGTTAAAAACCCGGTTACAAGCCCTAATGGTGGCTCTGTGATATTTACAACTCCCAAACATTTGATCACTAAAAGTACCAATTTAGGATCAATGATATAAGGATGTTCCACCTCCAGCTTCAAAATCGGGAATTTATAAAGTCAGCTGTACGAATTGCGATATGATGTATATTGGGCAGTTGATGTCAGCTTTCAACAAAAGATTACTGGAGCACGCATTAACAGTGAGAAACCGCGATGAGCTCCGATCAAGTGTAGCTGAACATATGATAAATAATCAAGGCCACCAAATAAATGTATTGAATCGAAAATTATAAAACCAATCAACGAAATTTGGAAATTGGATGCACACGAATCACTTTGGATAGAAAAACACAAGGATAAGCTGATGAATAATGAGATGAGTCCAATTTGTTTGAATCTTTTCAATGTAGCCAATGCGATTTTGAACTACATAATTAATTTCTGTTAAACATTTTTATTTTTTTTTATATACATGGTGTGTCATTAGTTAAGTTTTAGATATTTTATTTGTTTACATTTCGTTGACATTTAGAATCTAGCACTCTAGTATACATACACATGTACTTGCTTATATACAGAATACTATTAATTACAGTATAGGTTAATGTAATTTAAATTTTCAATAAAATATTTAAGTTGCAAGATATATCTGACGATGATCACACAGAGTGATCGAAAACGTTAATATTTTTAAATAAAAACAAAATATTTGAAAAATTTGATTTATTTTTTAAATTTTAATTTTTCGTTTATTTGTTTTGTGGTTTCAATAAGTTAACAAAATAAGCTAATCCTTATTTAGAAATGATTTTTCACTTAAATCAAGCATTAATTAAATTAAATAAGAAAAAAGACATTACCAATCCTGTTTGAATGATACATTGTCTGGACTTAAATTTTAATTGGCTAGAAGTAACAAACGAGATATACTTATGGCATTTAAAAGTTATTGTTTAGCGTCAAAGAAAATATGTAGGTTTGTAAAGCTTTTATTAAATATACGATGTATAGTATTAGTTTTTTTACTAGGTATTTTAATAGACTATTCCATCTTCCGGAAAATAGCAGAAAAAAAATTTTCTACATTACCGGCATATTTTATATCTAATATTTCTTGAATAAATTCATTAAATAATAATAACTTTAATTAATTGGCATTGAAATATCTCTAAATATGTTGTATAGATTTTTTATTTTTTGTTCCTTATTTATTACATCTGAGGCTGCGCTCATCTAGCAATTTTTCTTTCAAATACAAATTTTTATATTTGAAGTAAAATTTTCTGTTGTTGGGGTGTAATCCACTGGTTTGTCCCATAATTAATTAAACCTATTTACTAATTTTAATTTGATAAGTTCACTAGGTTAAGTGGCCTCGTTCTTTGGAGTTTTCTTTCAACGATAGGGGTATCTATCATATGACGAATATAGGGGTTTCCATGTTCCTGGAGCCTTATTTCGTGTTTTGCGGCATGGTTGTTTATTTCATCTTTGATGTATTCCATCCTTAGGTCTCTGCGAAGGTCTTCATTTCTTGCGTACCAAGGAGTAACCTTGATTTGAAACGTGTGTATCATTTCGGCGTTTGTTTACTTGGTCCCTCCCCAGGGTTGTACCCCGTAGGTCCATATCGGCTGCAAAATTTGCCGACATAGCAGCAGCTTATTTTGAATTGTAGGCCCAAAGCCTCTACCTATGAGCCTATGCATTTTTCTGAACTTTATGTTAAGTTCTTCTTTTTTTCTTTTTGACATGCTCTCTCCACTTGACTTGGCATCGAGGGTCATGCCAAGGTATTTAGCTGTATTTGCATATCATATGTGTCGCGAGTATATTTCTATAGGTAGATGGTAAGTGTTAAGTAGCTGAACAACAAAATAAATTTAATTAATAATAATAATCTGTAAAACATGTAAATTATTGTACTTATCTTAAAATTCAGGAATCCATCGACCGGTTTGGAATGCCAATAATAAATATTATTCTGAATCCGCACTTGAATAAGTTGTATAATATAGTACATACACTTGAATTAATAGTTTTGATTGGCACTCTTACTTGGTTGTTGCTTAGAGTTAGGTATTAACAAATTTAAATTATTTTTAGTTAATTATTAATAACAATAACAAACAATAATCCACCACCATTGTAAACAAAAATTAATTTTTTATGAAATGTCATTTCAATTATTGTTGTTTTTGATAATGTTTGTATACGCAGCAGAGGATTCCCATCAAATTGTTTAATTGGTACACTCTACCTTAATTTGGTATTTACTTAGGCTATATTTACATGACAATATTCATGATCGAAAATCCAATTGCGATGCTATAATTTTTGTAGTGAAATTTATTTGATAAGGCAATCCTAATGGTTTTCCGAAATGGACATTTTGAATTAGAATAAGGATTTTTCAAATCACTCTTACGCCATACTTCAAATCTTCAACATTAAAATAATAAAACACTAAAGTCATCAGCAAAAAATTATAAACGTTTATTAAAAATAATAAATACTACAAATTAGAAATCAAAGCTACTATACGCGTTTTCATTCAACTAAGCCACAAATATCCGCAAAACCTCAACATGGGATTTAAAGTGCAAGCTGTGCTAGTGAATTAGAATTAAAAGCATACAACTTTTAATTGATCACGGCTGTACCCCGACATTCTGGTCCTTCGAGCCGGATAATCCGAAGAATTATCCGCACCGGCAAAACTACATCGAATTTACTTCGTCATTCATCAGAGAGCTGTAATTAAACTACAAAATCATCCGGAAATCAACGCTGAATATACAAGCAGCCATTGTTGAGATCAGGTGATATTGCAGCTTGTAAGACGAGGATACACCACGTGTTATTTAGCTAAGTAGCAATTTTTTATTTTACTTTCAAACCAAATTAGAAACATTTTTTCAATAAAATAAAGTGGTTTATAGTGTTGAATTTCTGGTCAGCTTATTATTTCTTTCGGTTCACTCCAATCGTATAATTAGTAGTTTTACAACGGCACATAAGATCATTCCAAAACCGACTTAGGTGAATTGACCACGCGGTTGCGTCGCGTGGAGCGCTAATGCAGGAGTTCACGGACCTCGAAACGCATATCTTCGCAGTCGATATTAATGAGGAAAATGATTCATCGTATGAAGAAAACTATTACACCGCCATCACATCTTTCAACAACTGGATTCGAGCCAAAAGCCTCAATCAAGGTGTGATAAGCCTAGATGAATCACAGAACGAAGCTTACACTGAAGAGCACAACCAAATCAAGCTGCCTAAGATTCACATTCCATCATTTGCTGGAGATTACTCGGAGTGGCGGTCATTCTTTGACTTGTACACCCGGCACAGAAGTTCCAGTACCTAAAGGGACTCTTACGAGGAAAAGCAGCTCTATTACTGAGACATATAGCGGTAACCGAAGGCAATTATTTTGGGGCCCCCAACAAATTAAAGGAGAGATACAATCGGAAAAAGCATATCATTAATAATTTGATCCGAACGTTCGTCGAGCAACCCATCATTCATAGCGCAAATGCAAACACTATCAAACCCCTGATGGACACTTCAGACGAAGTTGTCCGAGGTCTCCACACTCTTGGTGAGATTGCCGAAACCAGGGATCACTGGCTAATATATATCTTGCGACAAAAGTTAGACGACAAGTAAAAGGCTCTCTGGGCAGAACATTCAGCAGAGATGGATAATCCGGAGCTTTCGGATTTCTTGAAATTTCTGGGTCGGTGCATAGACACGCATGAGTCACTTCAAGGCCCATCTAGGCGAACCAATTCAAAACTGGACGTGAAAAGCCATGTCACTTCCAATGGCTGTGATGAGCGAGTTGAGGGTCTTACTGCGATATAATCAAATCGAGTTGAGGGTCATACTGCGATAAAATCAACCGTCAAGTTCCAATGCGCCATGTGCCAAGACCCAGGTTATTCCTTGTTCTATTGTAACCAGTTCCAATCGCTAGATACAAAAGGACGGATTGAATTTGCAAAGAAGAACAACCTATGTATCAATTACCTTGGCAAAAATCACCCCATATTTCGTTGTCTATCCAGACGTAGATGCCAAAAATGTGGCAAGAAGCACAACACTCTTCTGAATCAAAGTAAAAACCCTGGAGAATTACAAGCAAAATCACCATCTACATCATTAGATCAGGTAACAAATATGCACATACAAAATATGACTACCTGCTCAATTCTTCCCACAGCAAGTATTAATGCCATTGATGATTCCGGAAAAACCATATCATGCAGAGCTCTCCTAGATTCCAGATCATGTGTTCAACGGCTTCTACTGAAAAGAAAAAACGCGCGCATTCCAATCAGTGGGTTAGGCCTATCTGGATGTGGAATTTCCAGAGGGCTAGTGTTAATAAATATCAAACCAGAATCGCTACCTGAATTCACAATTGAGGCTCTCATAATGCCAAAAATTACTAATGTACTACCACCACGAAGATTGTCAGTTGATTTAACCTCGTACACCAACCTCCAATTGACCGATCCGCAATTTGATATACCAAGTTCCATAGATGTACTCATTGGCGCTGACCACTTTTTCAGCATTATCAGAAATGGTCAAATCAAAAGTAGCCCGAACGAACCTATTCTTCAAAACACCATATTCGGCTGGGTTGTTTCTGGTCAAATTAACCATTCCAACGATCATCAGCTTGCATCATTTCAAACATCATCGATGGAGGAAACCGAGATGGTAAACATAGATCAAAGCTTGCGCAAATTCTGGGAACTAGAAACACTCAATCCGCGAAACAAAATTCTCTCTCCAGAAAAAGCTTTCTGCGAAGACCATTTCATTAAAAATCTGAAACGAAGCGCTCAACGATGATTAATTGTAAAGCTTCCCTTCAAAAAATCACCGGCGGATTTGGGCGAATCATTACCATTAGCAATCCAACGACTGAGAGCAATGGAGCGCCGTTTCATTCGTGCTCCATGCTTTGCTAAGTTGTATCACGAGTTTTTAGATGATCCTATTCGAATAAAACGCCTATGCGTTGTATTTGAAATATATTTAAAAAAATTAAACATGTCTTATTAAATAATAATTTGTTTATATTTTATTTCGTTTTCGGTTTTTTATTTCAGTATCACATATTAATTCAATATATACCAAAAAATTCTTGTATTACACATCTTAAGACCGTAATAGTTATCAACGCTAAATAACAATTCGTCAAGCTTACAACAATCTCTTTTAAGACTTATCAGTTTATCACTGTTAAGTTACAACTTTCTACAATCGCCACAGCATAGATTTCAATATTTGTTTCAGTAAGAAAAGTAAACGCTCTTACCAAAGTTTCACTTGTAAGATTTTTCGTAAACTCAACTACCCATTCAGAAACAATTTGATATGAGGGCATTTTCGGATTCACCTGCTTCGTTTGTTTATTCCGATCATTAATTGCTTCACTTATATAATTATCGTAGCTATCGTTGTGAAAGTCTTGAAATCATTTGATACAAACCATATCTAAGGGTTGCAACAAACCCGTCATTTTCTGTGGTACAATGGCAATGAACACATTTTTTTCCCCATATGGGTTATTCTCAGCTAACGCTATGTGAGGTCCATAGGAGTCAATAATTAAAAGTACTGATTCCCGAAACAAACTTGTCTGTGGTCGTTTCATTATGACGTTGGTTAAGTGTTTGTTGAGAATAACATTGCTCCACATACCAGTGTTATTGACTTCCACAATACAGTTACCATCTACTTTTTGAACTTCTATAATTTAGAAAAAGTAAATGAGGTTTAAGTAATTGTCCATCCGATAAAATAGTAAAAGTCGTTGTAAATTTTTTGTGTGAAGAATATTTTTCTTTATTACCACATTTCTAATTCCTTCAAAAGTTATAGTAGTTGAAGGTTCACATTCAAAATAACGTGGCTCAAATTTTTTTATCTTCGGTTTTTTTTCTTCAATAATCTTTTGAATTCTGCGAATAAATTCTATAACTATTCTGTCAGAACCTTGTAACAACCGCTTGTGGTTGTTATGTTCTATTTAATCTAAATCTGTAATTACGGTTGGAAATCCCAACAAGGTTGCATGTTTATCCACTGCGCTGCATAAAATCTCTTCCACTACACGTCATTCTTTCTTTGGCTTAATTTGTAATAGAAAATATATTTTTTTTTTGGTAGAGTGTATCATTTAGCATTTTATACTTCTCCGTATTTTGGTCGGTTACTCGATTCGTTTTATCATTTTTTGTTTGATGGTATGTAATGACGTGTAGTGGTTGGCGTGTTGCTTCATCTGTTTTGTTTTGGTTAGCGCGTGGATTTTCCATGTAAATGGAATATTCCAGAAAATTGGTTAATTAGTGTTGGTGTGTGCGAATCGATTTTGGGTGATGTCGTATGTGTACGTGACCCGAAATTTATCGGTCGGGTTTTTCTATGGGTAAATATTTATTTGGTGGGGGAAAATTTTTTTTTTTTTGTACGGGCGCGTCAAATTTTTTTTAGTCTAGTTTTGAAATTAAAAAGAAAAAGGTCGAGTTTTGAATTTGAAATTAAAAAGATCAAGTGTGGTGGTTTTTTAAGAAAAAAAAGTTTCTTTGTAAATTAAAATTTAAGTTTAATGGCGTTTTTTTTTGTGTGAAATTAAAATTTTTTTCTTGAGGATAACAAATTTTTAATTTAATAATATACTATTTGATTTGTTTACGAAAAAAAAAAAAAAAAAAAATATATATATAAATAAAGTATAAATAGATAATTATTATTAAAGGATTGATTATAAAATTAAAGATCAGCTAAAATGACCAGTGATTTTTGAGTGTAACTCAGTTATTTCTTTTTATGGTTATACATAATTTAATATTAACTAGTTTAATGAAGAGAAGAAAATAAATTTGTTGTATTATAAACTTATAATCACATAAATAGTTATAAAAAAAAAAAAATATGTATGTATGCATAGTCTGTGCTAATAAAAGTGCAGGCATTAATTGATTAAGAAAAAAAATATAGACGGATGTATTTATATGAATAAGTTTTGTACCTGTTTTTTTTTGTATGGTTTAAAATTAAATTAAATTACATGCTGATGATTCAAAAATAAATCTGGTGGTTTTTTTTTTTTTTTTTGGTACAATTGAACTATTACTTTTGGGTGAAAATTGTGAGGGAAGTGGCTGTTTTGAGTACGGTGCAATAGTAAAGAAAAAACGGAGTAAATAAAAGAAATACCATGTTTTTGGGGTAGTAGCGTGTGTGGCCCTAATTATTCAGTACAAGACGAGGCGTTATTTTACTGTGCGTTTACTTCAAAAAGGAATAAAATCTGTTAAGTTGGCTCGAGTGAGGGTGGATAAACAGCTGATTAAATCGCAGACCTGCAAATTAAGCAAGGTCTCCTCGTGTTGAGTTTGTGGCAGCAACTCTGCATAACAGAGTGGGGTTCGTGCGTGAGGGGGCTGCTGCAACGGTATCCTGCGACGGCGCTGAGTAGCGGTATTTTGTGGTCGGTCGGGCCTAAATTTATTCAGGTAAGGTGTGGCGGACCAAATATATATAGTGCCGTCCACACCGCGTGGGTTTTTTTTTATTATTTTGAATTTGTGAGCCGAACTTGGTCTCTTTTGTTTTATTTTATTATATTTTTTTTCTTATATATATATATATAAATTTTTATTTTTCGCGGGTTTACAGGTTTCGGGTGGCGTCGCATATGACACACCCCCAAATCGATTCGCACCACGTTTCTTTCTGATAACGGTTCGTTTTCCTTTCAAATTTTTTTTTCATTTCATTTTTTTTCCGTTTCTTTTTCCCGATTCGGTTTTCTTCAGTAATTGCAGATTGTTTTTTTTTTTTGATGATTTTCTGGTCTCATTTTGTGTTTTAGTGATGAGTGAATGAATAATTCAGTGTGATCGCGTGAGGATGGGCGGCCTTATGCTGACCTAGGCCTTGAGCAGGGTCGCCGGAGTGGCACCGGCGTCCTTGTCGAACGCAAATTTTGTTTTATGATTATCTACCACTGTGGTCGTGGCACAGTAGAATAATTTTCTTGTCCCCTTCGTTTTATCTCTATGCGGTTTTCAAGCATAGTAATATGTCTGGTAACCCCCACGCCTAGCGGCGAGCTTCAGCCAGTGCAATACCGCAACCAGACCTCTATTGCTATGTTCTGTTTAACAAAATCCCTTTTGGGGGATTTTGTTACAACCTTCCAGTAGAATACGATATGTGGTCTGTCGCCTGGAAACTAATTTATAGCGTACTTTAAATCGGCTCAGCTAACCCGCAGACGCCTTAAATCTTTTATAAAAAATATATTATATAGCCAGAGAAATTATTTTTTAAGGTAAGTGCCATTAACTGAATTATTAATTAACACGAAGACCTTTTTTGTTTATCGTTTTAATCCAGTCGAGGATCTTTATCTCCAATTTTCCGAACTCTGTATTATAACAACCACCACCGCCCAAACACCTCGCTACTCTTGTGGAAATATTTGAGTTATTCAAAGTCTCGTGGAATTTTTCCTTATTTTTTAACCAGCCACGTATGGTTGAAGTAGTTAAATTATACTTCTTAGCTAAAGCAGCAAAACCTTTTCCAACCGTGTTGGATTGGTATTCTCTGAGAATCTGCATTTTAAAATTTAAGGAATATCATTTCCTTTTCATTGACATTTTATAATAATTAATTTGATTTTTTTAAGCTATTATGGAATGGAAATTGAGCACCATATTTTTTTTTTCTTTGTAATTCGAAAAAGGAGGAAAAATATGTTCAAGTAAATAACGTCATTTTTCAAATTTTTGTGAAGTTTAGAAATTTATATCAAATAAAACGCCCAAGGCACTCTATTTGAATAAAAGGCCCAGTGAGCGCACTATTCGTTTAAAACGCTTAGGCGTTTTTTACGGGGGAAGACTGTAATGGTTTTTCGAAATGGACATTTTGAATTAGAATAAGGTTTTTTTCAAATCACTCTTACACCATACTTCAAATTGTCAACATTAAAATAGTAAAACATTAAAGTCATCAGCAAAAAATTATAAACGTTTATTAAAAATAATAAATACTACAAATTAGAAATCAAAGCTACTATACGCGTTTTCATTTAACTAAGCCACAAATATCCGCAAAACCACAACTTAGGATTTAAAGTGCAAGCCGTGCTAGTGAATTAGAATTAAAAGCATATAACTTTTAATTGTTTACGGCTGTACCCCGACATTCTGGTCCATCTGTGAACTTAATGTATTTTGAAGTATTGGAAAATAATTTGTTTAAAGGCAAGTTTCATTAATGGTGAAGAAGAGCGATAATACCCGTTTAATATATTGAGTGACTGTCGACGAGTTAACACGCATATTTCAATTTGTTTTGATTTTAATTCAATAATATAAATTATAATATAAATTTTAATTTCTAATAATTTAATAATTCTGCATAATATTACATAAATAATAGTAGATAAAACTAATTTTTGACGTGGAAATTTAAGTTTAAATTCATTGTGTGCTAAAATAGCTGCATTTATTTTTTGTGAATCATAATAACATTTTGTGTGTGGCTTTGCATTATTGTGGTAGTGTTCTTGTATACTGCATTGTGAGGTCATTAGCATTCATTGATCAATTTTGGACTAACTGTGTATCAACAGGCGTTTAACTCGCACACAAAACTAAAATATAAAAATATAAAAACAATAATTTAACCAGTTCATAATATGCACATTGAACTGTCGTAATTTGGTGTTTGTGTTTGTGAATATTATTGCTGTATATTTATCAGCTGTTTTAACAATTTTGGCATTTTTTTTTTTGTTTTTGTTTTATTTACGCACATAAGGATCGATTTTATATATTAATATGGACAGCTGTTGTGCAGGCTGCAATAAACCATTTGGTGCTACCGGTCGAACCATAACTTGTGGTGGTTTCTGCTGTTCCATCTACCATTCTGAATGCTGTTCAATCAACACAGGTACTTATAATTTAATGGCAAAGAACTCAAACCTTATTTGTGTTTGCAATCCCTGTAAAGACTTGATTGCAAACAAAGTATTTAATAAATTGGTAGTGGATCAACCAGCTATCGACCATGTTGGTGCTTTATCTCAGTTGGTTGATTGTATTAAATCTAATGTAGAAGACATATTAGATAGAGTTCAACAACAATCGGCTTCATTAACGGCTCTTAATCAGCAAAAATCAAGTTATGCATCATCTGAAAATTTAAACGATAACAGTAATTCGACAAACTCGATACCAGCAAATCAAATTTTAAATATACAAAATCAACATCATACTGGAATTCAACATAAGCGTTCAGTTGTAATTGGCACCGGTCATGCAGTTCCTTCACTTCAGGTGGTAGAACCTCGTAAAACTATTTTTATTACAAGACTACATAAAGACGTTTCGGAAGCTGAGGTGAAATCCTATCTGAAGGACAATTTCAATATTGAAGATGTCAACTGTCGGCGTATTTTATCTCGACGGACCACCGAAGGTGATCGAAATTTCTCTTCGTTTAAGATAAATGTAGCCGCTGCAAATTTTGATAATTTATTACAACCATGTTCGTGGCCTGCTGGTTGTTTAATTAAGGAATTTATAAATTACAGCAGGGGTAGTCAGAATAAAACAAATTTTCCTGTTCTTCAACAAAATCATTCAACAGTGTAACCAACAACAGGCCTGACTTAATGACAAGACAAACTATTTGTTACAATGCGATGTCCCCTAGATTATTTTACCGAAATGTTGGGCGAATGTCGTCGAAATCAATCGAATTTCTCAAGTTCGTCTACTCAACAAACTTCCAGTTTTATGCCATCACCGAGACTGGATTTCACAACGGCATATTTAATAACGAATATTTTCCAAATGACTATATCGTCTATAGATGTGATAGATCCATCCATAATAGTATAAAACAGACGGGCGGTGGTGTGCTTTTTGCAGCCCACTTTTCTTTTACAAGTGAGCAAATTACTGTGTCTGGATGTGAATCTATTGAATTTTTATGTGTTAAGGTTCTAGTTTGTAAGGATATTTTTTTTTTTTTTATAATATTATATATACCTCCTAGATCTTCTATTGATATTTATCTAAATCACATTGATTGTATAAACGAAGTTTGTAATTTGAGTGGCTGTGTTGATAATGTAATGGTATTTGGCGATTTTAACTTAAGCGATGTTCATTGGTCGTTCGATCCTGAATCTCTGGATTTGTTTCCGTCAGACGCTCGATCTGCCAATGATTCTCTTGTGTTGGATTCATTATTCAGTTTTAACCTAAAACAAATTAACCGCTTCTCAAATAGTAATGATTCATTTTTAGATTTAGTATTTGCAAATAACACGGAACATCTCTCTGTCCGTCAATCTTTTGGACCTTTTTCAAATAGTGAGATTGATATTCATCATGTTTCTATTGAAGTCGAAATTTGTACTATCGGTCTCAAAGATAAATGCCGGGTTTTTTCGAATGATGCCTATTATTACAATTTTAAGTCCTGTGACATCTATGGTCTCTCCGATTATCTTAAAGGTATTAATTGGGGTGTTTTATTTAATAATAATATTTAGACGTAAATGTGGATAAATTTAACAACTTATTATTTGCAGCTTTTCATCGTTTCGTACCTTTGAAAAAGAGTCGTAATTATAGTTACCCACCTTGGTTTGATGACAGCCTGATAAATTTGCGCAATCGTAAGAATAAGGCTTACTACAGACTTAGGGAAAATGATTGCGCACATAACAAGTCAATTTTTATAATTCTTCGGGACCAATTTAAGTCTGAATTTGAGGCTAAATACTGCCAGTACATTAAATCGATTGAAGCTAAAATTAAAAGTGACCCTAAACAGTTTTGGAAATTTGTGAACGATAAGCGCAGCACAACTGGATTTCCATCTACAATGAAGTATAACAACATACAGTTGAACACAGTTTCTGACATTTGCGCAGGGTTTGCAGAATTCTTTCAATCAGTGTATAAAACGTATGATATTCAAGTTGATAATAATCGCTTCATCGGTGCTTCCCAACATAACATCCCTCATTTAATAATAACGGAAGATGAGATTACCAAGGCTCTTATTGATTTTAAGGATGGATGCGGACCAGATGGAATACCCTCATCTATTCTTAAATCGGTAGCGTCCTACATAACTACACCTTTATGTTATCTGTTCAATCAATCTTTAGCGAGTGGATATTTCCCAGCTGCTTGGAAAATCGTACACATTGTTCCAATTTATAAAAAAGGCGATCGCTCGGATATATCAAACTATCGGGGTATTTCAATTTTGTCTACCATACCAAAACTTTTTGAATTAATAGTAACTAATCATTTGACATTTTATACAAAACAAATCATCTCATCTTTCCAGCATGGTTTCACTAGTGGTAGATCAACATCTACCAACCTTTTACAGTTTACAAAATTTGTTATTGAATCAATAGAGTCTAAGGCACAGGTTGATGCAATCTATTTTGATTTTGCTAAGGCTTTTGACTCAATTGACCACAGAATTATTATAAAAAAACTTGCTGCGATTGGAGTTGATCCAAGGTTTCTAAAGTGGATTGCATCTTACTTAGAAGACAGGAAGCAGTTTGTTCTATTGAATCACATCAAATCAAATTTTATTTATTGCCATTCGGGTGTTCCTCAAGGCTCCCATTTGGGCCCAATTATTTTTCTTTTATTTGTGAATGATGTCACCGATATATTTAAATTTTGTAATGTTCTATTGTTTGCTGACGATTTGAAGATTTTTATGCGAACTCGGTCTTTAGTTGATGTTGATATACTACAGTCTGAAATAAATAATTTATCTAGATGGTGCTCTGCTAATAGATTGTTTGTTAATATAAGTAAATGCAGTGTCATGTCGTTCTATAGGACTTTTAACCCTATAATTTCTAACTATTATTTTGACGGTAATCAGCTTAGCAGGGTAACTTCAATAACGGATTTGGGAGTTATATTTGATACTAAAGTAACTTTCTGTTTACATATTGATAACATAATACGTAAAGCTAATTCTATGTTAGGGTTCATTATTCGAATGACAAAGGAGTTTCATGATATATTTTCATGTGTAACTCTGTATGTCTCTTTGGTTAGATCACACCTTGAGTATGCTGTGGTTGTATGGTATCCCCATCATACAGTACACATCGATAGATTGGAGTCAATTCAGAGGCGATTTACCATTTATATTCTAAGGAAACTCGGGTTCCTTTCTGATCGTAGTCAGCCTAGGTGGAAACAGATATGTGACCTGCCGTCTTATGTTGATAGATGTCATGATCTTCGTATTGATACTTTAGAAAAACGTCGTAAAATTGCCGCGGCTATGTTTGTGGGAGATTCTTTATGTGGACGGGTTAATTGTTTAGACCTCACTTCTACCTGGTGCATTTATGTTCCCAAACGAAATCTACGCCAATGGGAATTCTTATATGTCCCATGCCACAGGACTGAATATGGAAGTAATGAACCGACGGCTTCTATGTCTAGAATATTTAATGAATATTATCTTTTTTTCGATTTTTCGAGGTCACGAGAGATTTTCCGTGTTGCAATTCGTAAGTGTGATTTTTAACAACCAATTTTGTCTGTATTATACATTTGTAATTAGTGTTTAAGATGGGATTTTATTTTCTAAAATATTTCGTGATTTTGTGAGTTTTTGTGTTACTATTCATTAGGTTGTTTTACCGTAGAATAGTTTGTATATAAAATAAAAAATAAAATAAATAAAATAAAATAACTAAAGTTCAATTTTAAAATGCAATTGAAATTTTGCGGCGAGCCTTATTTTGTTCGTGGTTTGCTTTTGTGCTTAATTATAAATTTTCGTTAGTTTGTACGCTAAAAAAAAAGGTAACCTAACCACTTACCAAACATTTTCTAAAAAAAATAATCCCATATTCATATTAACTCAAACAAATATTTTTGTTTAACCAACAAATACATTGGCGCGCATATAAAATTAAAAATTATCACATTTAATTAATACACCCAAACAAACATATCATTTCCAGAGCTATAATTTTACCGAAAAGTTTTAATTTTAATTTTTGTTTTAAATAAATTTATGTAGCGAATAAAATGATAATTTTTCTATTTAAAAGATTAAACTCTTTATACAAAATGCAAATAATAATAATAATTGTAATAAGAAAATGATTTATAATTTTATAGAAATCTTTGTTGCTGCTCGTTTTCTTTGGAATTTTCCATTGCATGAATAGAACACATTTTGTGCATTGTATTTAATTAATAGAATATAGAAGAGAATAAAATAAAAAATATAAATGAATTATTACATTTTAATATGTATATGTAATTGAAAAATAAAATAGTTTTTCCAGCTAATCGCATTTTCAAAGTATTTATTCTACGAGCTACTAGAAATGTGTAGGATTAAGTATACCTACATATAAAATATGCAGGAATACTATTACTATATGCAAAAGTTGTTTCCAGGGATTATTATATAAAAGTTTTATTATTTAAAACTTTATTAATCATAATCGACCCACACATTCAAGTACTTAAAACTGTATTGATACGTTTCTGTAAAATCGTTCTATGGATTTACACCGAATTCAAATGCAAACTAATATTTTATATAAATTTCCCAACGTAATATTGTATTATATGTAGGTATGATGTAGAAATCAATTTTCAAATTTAAAATTTATATAAATAAATAAAATATCAAACCGCGAACAATTTTTTGTTTGTATGGGCTGTGTGCAGCGCGCATCAGTGGTATCCAGCGCAGCAAAAAATAAAAAATTCATGAAAAAATTTGCGATGATTGAAATTGTTTGGAATAAAAAAATATAATTCGAATCGATATGCTGCTTTTAGCTACTTGTGTGGTCCACGCGGTCTATTATGTTCTTTTTGTTGTTGGAAATTGATTCGCGAGATTAAATAAACAGACAAAAATATTCGGCCAAACACACCATGGTATGTGATTTTTTTTTTATATTTTTATTTAAGTATTTTATCGATATTATTTTTTATTTTTTTTTTATTGTTGCTTGCTGCGCTGCCGAATCCAAATAATCGAAATATTTTAGGTATGTTATTGTGATTGACAATTTTATTCTGGATTTCTGTGTGTGTATAAGTCGTTTTGTTCTTAAAAATCGAGATGAAAGATAAACGAAAGGTTTCTGAATATTAAATTAAATCAAAGGCGATGATAATATGTGAAGTTGTTTTTTGTTTGCAAAATTTGGTTTCATTGGAAATGTATATTGAGAGTTTTGGTCTGCCTCAGAACCATGGCTATTCGGCAAACTAACAATCTTCAATCATATGGTTCTCTAAAATACAATTTTTCAAAACAACGGAGTAGGGAATACGGAACCAATATGTCACTAAAATCCAAAAAGTGTGATGAATAAATGTTAGATGAAAAATATTAAGAGGCCGATTAATAGAGAGAGGGCATTTATGGGGAAATAATAAATCACCCATGCCAAATTTATTTTGTGCAAGATGCTGCTTTTCCTCTTAAAGAAAGGATTGTTTTTTAATATAACGATACATCCGGGAATCGAACCCGGAACCTCCGGAGCTTAAAGCAAGCATGCTAACCACCGGGGCGACAAACTACACTTTGTAATTTACGCTAATTTTGTGCAAACGTAGTAAATAATTCCAATAGAAACGAAATTTTACAAGGTTGAAGTACTACTTGAAGACAGTATTTTAGAAAAAATCCCCTTATCTAAAGGTTGAGCCAACCCTGCAATCAGAGTTTAAATAACCAATTTTAGGTGTTCAGAAAAATAAAAATAACTTCTGAACGGTATACACAGCACAAACTAGAAAAATGGCTCAAATGACGGAGAATTTAATAGTGCACAATATTGTGTAACATTATTTTTAATTTATGTCCGCTAAGTTGGTCAAATTTGAGCTAAATTTTAAAATCAAGTAAATTTTTGGAGTTTAACTGTAAAAATAGAACAGTTAGCAGGACTTATATAAAAAAACGGCATTCCATAACATTATGCAAGATTGAATTTGTGGTTATTTGAGCTAATTTGTAGGCTTGTGCGATATACGGTTTACGAAATAACTTAATTTTATTAGGAAACCAACCTTCAAAAAATTCATGATAAAAAAATTTAAAAATTAATGTCAATATTTTATTACCTACTTCAAACTATTATTTATTCTTAGTATAATACATCAGTTTTTTTTATTTATTTCCATCTTCCATATAAATGAGCAGATTTTGCATATAAGTTATGACTAGCAGAATGGAAATATGGCAACATTTGTCAAACAGATTCCATATGCATCTGCTAGTTGCCAGTCCTCTCAGCTTGGATATACTGCAGCACAATCATAACTTGCATAAAATATTGGAACCAATGTTTGCATGTTCTGTTTTTTGTTCCTACTTCCGAAACATGACACATATCCTGTGACATGCTGTTTTTTATCAGTTTCTGATACGTTTCCATGACTTCAGCAGATTTCATTACAGATTTCAAATCTTCTGAATTATTCATAATCATATAATTTAATGCTGATACCGTCAGTATATGTGCTCGCAAAGCACGGGAAAAAGCATATTCGGTAAGCATGTGTTTGACTGTTGCATTGCAATAAACTGTAAGGCTGTTGCATTGCAATTAACTGTAAATCAAAAGTAACTATGCAAATCTGCCCATGTTTCTTGGTTTCGCAGGCTGCATAAACGAAAGCTGGTAGGCACTGGTACTATTTGTGAAACTTCAAACGAACCTTGAAAAATTAAAAAAGTTTCTTAAAATTAAAACAATTATTAGATAAATTATAAATCATACCAGAATTATTAGCTGCTTGCATATATCCATTCCAACTTGGTACATTTTCCAATTTATTAAATTCAGCCAACCAAATTAAATCTAAATGCCTGTTTGTAAGTAAACCGTGCACGGCATGTGTACCTGTAGTTATATCCTCAATTATAATTTTTCTTAATTCTGATGAGTCAGATTTTTTAGATATATGTATAAGTATGTTATGTTTTTGTTTGTTGTTTTGCGTAATCGATATTCGTTGTATCTTTGCACTTAATCCCACCTAGAGCATGAGATGTGTCTAAGCTGTCTAAAGTACATACATTAACATCAGCATTGTCAAATACAAATTACATAAATCCATTTTTTTCCACGTGTACGTCTGCAAACTCTGTTGCACATTTGATGTAATTGGCAGCCTCATTGTATTATGATGAAGTTATCCCTATTTAATTCAATAGGTGGATTATATGCCTCGAACCAACTTTACGATGAAGGTAAATTGATAATCCTAGCAGCACTGGTGATATAAACGATTTTGGTCTGCATCCGTATATCATACATTGATTGAGAAACTGCATCTTTTTATTTGTTTTCGTTGCATGCATTTTGTTTTTTAGAGCATGCGTTTGGTTTTTTATAAAAAGTTTCCGTAGATATCTTTAAAGTCGCTGGTACAAACTCTTCACCATCATTTTTGATATCATGGAATGTTTGATATACTGTTGTATCATAAATTTGGGACTGGATGTCTTTGTTGATAATTGCAGGTGCTGCTTTAACAGTTTTAACGCGCTCTTCCTCAATAGAACTGCATTTTTATGAGCCCCAATTCTGCACTAAAAATTTTTCGGGTAACATGTCAAATTTGGTTTAAAATGATTTATAAGCAGGTCCCTCAAGTAGTAGTCACCGTACAAATTACATCATTGGCATTCATTACTTTGTTTTATGAAGGCACACAAAGCTTCAAAAAATGCACGATAGTTGTCATTTATGAGTTTTCCTTTGGACGGATTAGTTGGCCACTTCTCTAAATTTGCAGTAGCATTTCAGATGATATCGCGCATTTTGTATCCACAAATTAATTGACCCACCAATCCGTGTATTGACGATACTTTTCCATTGCGTTTATAACAAAGATCGAGGATGATGCTGGCTTATATTCTTGGAGTTAATCTCTTGAATCACTTCGCCACAAAATAAACAATTAATTTTAAAATCAAATGGTGGCACACTTGATCTTAAAATTTTTTACTGGCTGCAAGCTGATGATGATGGCCCTGTTATGGGAAATTACTATAAGTATCTAATATATTCATTTATATTAATTAATTAGTCTTATACCTTGATCACGCGCTCTTTTGCAAGCAACAATATACTACTTTTTCTCGTGTAGTTTTTCCGACATTCTGTTTGCAATAAAATTTCTTCGACGTTCTCTAACTTTTTACACAAATTATCATTTCTTGATTTTGAAGCTTCGATTAAGCTACCAATTTCTTTTATATTGAAGAGAGGTCTTTTTTTCAAACACACAGAGGAGAAACCCGGAATGAGCGTATCTGAACATTGACTTTTTCTCAAATATCTCACTTCGAGCGGGTTTTTAAGGAGTTTGTTGTAATAACATATAATATTTAATATTTTATTATTGAATAACCACCAATTCTCAGATAACTCCGGATACAAAGCTAGTTTCTAAATCTTTTATACCCAAAGTTATTAGCTATTTTAAGAATATCAAAAATTCAAAAAATAATGAAATAATAAAATTAAAGTACCGTTATTTTTTTTTTGCTCAACACATAGAGGGGGGGATTTTTCTGAAAAGTTATGCCGAAGTATAGGGAACAACATTATACACTGCGCCAATTAAAAAACGGAACAGAGTTGAACGCTTGTATCTTGGTGAAATAACACCTTTCAAAAAAAAAATTTGTTTCTAGTTGAAGGAAATTTTGTTTTCTTTTCGATACAGGAAACCGTTTTATTTTATTTTGTTTTTTTATGACATTTTTGAGTAAAACAAAAGATGTCTAAAAAAAAAAAAAATTTTGCTGCTGTTTGAAACTGTAAACGAACTTGCTCGATTTTTCATTCAAAAATCCAAATCGGCCATTTTATAGAGAATTTAGAAACCTTGCAAAATAATACTAGTAGAATTTCTGTGCGGCCACTCCTTGTCGAGTTATTGAAGTTTTAGAGAAAATGTATCAAAAAGCGTAGAGGTAAACTTTTTTTATCTTGTAAACTTAGCACTCTACGATAAAATTTTAAGTCACTTTAACCAAAGCCTACTTAATAAATAAAGCCTCCATGATATCGATATTTTTTTCAAAGCTTTTTTTATGGTAACAAAAAATCCAAAAAAAAATGTTTATTTCATAGTTTTTGTATGGAGAGACATGACCTCAGTTTATTCAAAATATATTAATGAAAATTGACTCGGAATTAATTTTATTTTAATTCAATTGTATCTCTAAACTACCGTTTCCACCTGACTTGGAGGATTTTTCCGTGAGCTTTTCCAATTTACGATAATAATGATAACAAAATAAGATATTTTTTATTTGAAAAAGCTTTAAAATAGAGTACATATATGTAAAAAAGAGACAGACATATAAAGGGAAAGGCATGACATTTACAATACTAAACATAACAAACAATATGGAAACACGGTTAATATACAGAAAATGAAGCAAACCTATAATATGAAGCATTTTATCAGATGCAGTAAATAAAAAGAAAACAAAAAGTATGAAAACAAATATTGTTGATTTAAAATTTTCAAAATATATATTTAATTGTTACATATGATATTTATTTGTACATTAAAATATTTTTGTCAAATTATTATTATTGACGATTTCCAGCCAGGAATAATGAAATAAAATATCTTGTTATGTATCTGAAAAAGCTTAAAAATGAGTACACAAATATAAAAAAGAGATAAACATATTATGAAAATAAAATGGCGCCCGCACGGCATTTACAATAATAAAAGAACAAAATACATAGGAACAAGGTCAACACACATAATGGAAAATATGTAAACACTAATGAAGTATGATGAGAAGATGACAAACAAAAGCCAACAACAAATTATGAAAATAAAATTTTTATTTAAAATTTTTTTCAATTTATAATTTTTAAAATACATAATTAACGATTAGCCATCGTTTTTTGTTGAATTAGTTATGATAACGATTTCCAGTTTTCCGTATTTTATATCTTCAATGTACCTAAATAATGTTGGTTTTGCAACTAAAAATAAAATAAAGAATCAAAACAAAAACAGCTGTGTAGAGAAATTTTTTTTTTGTACATAAGTTTGAAGAAGATTATGTGCGTATTTTGGTGAATCACATTATATTATGAATCGATTAAATATTTTTTATGTGCCTTGGTAGAAAGAGAACAAATGCCTTATGCATGCCCATAATTATTTGTTAAACTGCCACAAATACCAAATATGATCAGATTTTGGACACCAAAGGGTCACTTTTTCTACCAAGGTACAGATTTTATTTTCTTTAAGAAAAAGAAAACTAAATGTTGTTTTGCACTTTTTTTTCACTTAATTACACCATAAAACACAATAATCTTCTAAATATATAATGAGATATACATATAGGAACGTCTTGGCATTAGGATTATCCAATATCCAGTTTGCACAAATCACAAATATAAATATTTTATTAGCTTTTATTTCACTCACAACACTACTTACCAGTAAAAAAAATATTAATTTTTGTTTTGGTACATTGAAGATATAAAATACGGAAAACTGGAAATCGTTATCCTTATCATAATTCATAATCATAACTAATTCAATAAAAAACGATGCCTAATCATTTTTTAAATTATAAATTGAAAAAAAATTTAAATAAAAATTTTATTTTCATAATTTGTTGTTGTTTTTTTGTTTGTCATCTTCTCATCATACTTCATTAATGTTTATTTGTAAATGCCGTGCGGGCGCCATTTTATTTTTCATAATATGTTTATCTCTTTTTTATATTTGTGTACTCATTTTTAAGCTTTTTCAGATACATAACAAGATATTTTATTTCATTATTCCTGGCTGGAAATCGTCAATAATAATAATTTGACAAAAATATTTTAATGTACAAATAAATATGTAACAATTAAATATATATTTTGAAAATTTTAAATCAACAATATTTGTTTTCATACTTTTTGTTTTCTTTTTATTTACTGCATCTGATAAAATGCTTCATATTATAGGTTTGCTTCATTTTCCGTATATTAACCGTGTTTCCATATTGTTTGTTATGTTTAGTATTGTAAATGTTATGCCTTTCCCTTTATATGTCTGTCTCTTTTTTACATATATGTACTCTATTTTTAAGCTTTTTTAAATAAAAAATATCTTATTTTGTTATCATTATTATCGTAAATTGGAAAAGCTCACGGAAAAATCCTCCAAGTCAGGTGGAAACGGTAGTTTAGAGATGAAATTGAATTAAAATAAAATTAATTCCGAGTCAATTTTCATTAATATATTTTGAATAAACTGAGGTCATGTCTCTCCATACAAAAACTATGAAACAAACATTTTTTTTTGGATTTTTTGTTACCATAAAAAAAGCTTCTTTTCATCATGGAGGCTTTATTTATTAAGTAGGTTTTGCTTTAACACTAAACCTTAAACACACTAAAACTTCAATAACTCTACGCTTTTTGATACATTTTCTCTAAAACTTCAATAACTCGACAAGGAGTGGCCGCACAGAAATTTTCCTAGGAGCATTTTGCAAGGTTTCTAAATTCTCTATAAAATAGCCGACTTGGATTTTTGAATGAAAAATCGAGCAAGTTCGTTTACAGTTTCAAACAGCAGCAAATTTTTTTTTTTTTAGACATCTTTTGTTTTACTCAAAAATGTCATAAAAAAACAAAATAAAATAAAACGGTTTCCTGTATCGAAAAGAAAACAAAATTTCCTTCAACTAGAAACAAAATTTTTTTTTTGAAAGGTGTTATTTCACCAAGATACAAGCGTTCAACTCTGGGTATTTTTTCGAAGAAAATTTCTGTTCCGTTTTTTAATTGGCGCAGTGTATTAATTAAAAGTTTATTGGAAATATTTACAAGTTTATATGGAGCCCAGTTTTTGTTTCCTGTGCCCCTATTCTGGTAATTCCCGGGGAATAGAAATTTTAAATTTTGTTGCAGTATTATTCCCTTTTCCCCAAAGTGTATTCTGGTATTAGGCAAAAAAAATTTATTTGGAAAAAATTATTCCCAATTTCAGCAGTTTTGACGTTTGTTCTTCCATACCTATTTTATGAAAGAATTGATGGAGAAACATTTTTTAACGAAAATGTTAATTAAACATATTTATATTGTTTGTAAAGGTCCTTCGCGGATCTTTACTTATTTTAATGTGACTCGATGGAGAACACGTACAACAAAATCTATTTCCCCTGTATATTTATTCCCCAATTGCCAGAATGCACTTTTGGAAATAGGGAATAAAAAGTTGGGAAATTTTTTCTCGGGAATAACTGCTGTAAAAACAAAATATTCCCTATTCCCTGGGAATTACCAGAATAGGGCCATTGGACTAGTTATAAATATTATCTATAACAAAATAAAATAGGAAAAGGTAAAATGAGAAACAACTTTATAAATTTAAGAGAATTAGATAGAATAATATTTTACATGAAAGGGAATTTGATTTGACTTACAGTAGCAAGTCACAAATATACATTTTAAGTACCGCAGAAACTTGCTCGCATGCTCTTCATTCAATTGATGTTGCGCGCCCAATAGAAGAACGCATCGTCAATTTCGAGGTTGTGTTTTGTCTGCCATAAACTAGTTTATTCATAATCGAGTTTAGCGAGACGTTGACAAAAATGTCAGCAAAGTTAACTGACTATTTTTATCCCCCGATATTATTTTGGTAAATGAACGTGGATGAAACAGTGAGGTCGCCAAATAAGTGATCGATTTTAGCTGGTTGTTGTTGTTTATGTAAATATTACACACACTTGGAAAAATAATAGTTATATTTTGTTGAAAAATTGTTTAGCAAAGTCTATACATATTCTCTCCCATAGCTTTTCAGCGGCTCGCTATCTGGAAAAATTTCTCTTAGGATCATTGAAGGCAACATGACATGATTTACAACTTTTTGCTAGATTTTCGATATTTTTGTCGATGTTTAAAAACCAGCAGTATCGTCGAGCAAGTTGTTTCATTCATGCAACTCCCAGTATCCATCGGCTCCGGGAATTCCAGTCAAACACATTTCAGTAAAAAACAGAAAGAAATTTCAGTCAAAAATTAAAAGGCAACTCAGTCAAAATAGTTTTAGACTGAAATGCCTTTTCAGAAGGAAGTTCAATCAAAAAACTAAAAAGGCAATCAAGTCAAACTTTTTTGACTGAAATTCAAACAATTAAAAAGGAATTCCAGACAAAATTGTTCTTGCGTAATAAAGTCAAAAACAATTCAGCCAAAAAACGAAAGGAGTTTCAGTCATAAAATTTCGGGTACAAATATTATGACTAAAATTTCTTTTATAAAGGAACTTCAATCGAAAAAAAAAAGGTATTTCGGTCAGAAAACAGATTGATTGAAATGCCCTTTGTGCATTTGAACTAAACAACGTTTTTGAAAGGTGTTTTAGTCATAAATGTTTGGACTGAAATACCTTTTGTTTGGTTTATTTTATTAGTCGCATCGTAAACAATTGATCGTGTTGCAATTGAACGTGAGAAGTTGATCGTAGACATAATTGATCGTGGAAACAATTGATCGTGGAGACAATTGATTGTATGAACAATTGATCGTGGATAGAATTGTTCGTATAAACTATTGATCGTGGATCAATTGATCGTATGGACAATTGATCGTGGGGGGGGGGAGCGCAGCGACCTCCCGCGTGCCCGTGAGAGTTACCGAAACCGTTAGCCTCTATAATTCTAAGTTAAATTAGTCGGAATAGGGTCGAAAGGCCGAATGTCGAAAGGCTGACTGCGTCGAAAGGCTGAATGTGTCGAAAGCTGAATGTGTCAAAAGGCCGAATGTGTCGAAAGGCCGAATGTCGATAGGCCGAATTTCGAAAGGTCGAATGTGTCGAAAGGCCGAATGTTGAAGGGTTGTTTGTATCGAAATTGATCTTAATATTTCATCTTAGTTGCGTTTCTTTTTGTCATATAATAAAAAAATAATTAAGGGTTGGCTACCTTATCTAGAAAAAAAACAAACTCTGAAAATCCCGAAAAAAAAATCCAGAAACAAAAAAACTCAGAAAAACAAAAATTCAGAATACTAAAATCCAGAAACATAATTATCAAAGTGGAGACCAAATTATAATTAACATTTATAAAATGTTTATCAAATTTCAGTTTTCCGTAAAGTTCTAAATATTTATGATAATAGAAATTGCTTCGTCAACCTTTCAGACACAAATCAATGTAATCATATCGCTCAGATCGTATCTACTGATAGTCTAAAAAAGGAGTTGGCCACGTATCACTGTTTTTCAAAAGACTGTTTCTAAAATCTTTTCTCCAAAATCTTGTCACCAAAAATCTGTTTGGAGAAAATCTTGTTTCTCAAAATCTTATTTTCAAAATACATAAAAATGTTTTTATTAATCTTTTATAGATTTTACATTAAAATAAAATGACATCGACTAATTTGAATTCAAATTGTAGAGGCTAACGGCTTCGGTAACTCTCACGTATTTTCAATTTATTAAAAATTTTTTACATTAAGAAATAAATTCAATGGCTTTAAATATTCATTTCAATCAATTAGATGAAGGACAATTTCATGAAAATTCGGCCTTTCGATATTCGGCCTTTCGACACATTCGGCCTTTCGGCTCATTCGGCCTTTTGACATATTTGGCCATTCGACATTCGGCCCTTCGGCATTCCGACCCATTCGGCCTTTCGGCGTTCGGCCTTTTGACATTCCGCCTTGCTTTTCGAAATTGAATATTCAATTGTATCCAAGATCAATTGTTCATACGATCAATTGTATCAACGATCAATTGTTTCCACGATCAATTGTATCTACAATCAACTGTTCACGTTCAATTGTAACACGATCAATTGCTTACGATGCGACTATCGGCCTTCCGGAAATCGGCCTTCCGTCCCATTCGGCCTTTCGGCGCTCGGCCTTCCGCCATTCGGCCTTTCAACATCGAACGATCAGTCACTAAACCAAAAGAAATTCCAGTAAAAAATGTTTTGCCTTGAATGCATTTTTTGTTTTTTGATTGAATTTCCTTCTGAAAAGGTAAAAATGTCTTCAATTTTGACTGAGTTGCCTTTTAATTTTTGACTGAAATGCGTTTGACTAGGGCGCTGAAGCCAATATATAGGTCTACGAAGGCATTTCAGTCAAAAAAAACAACCAAACAAAAGATATTTCAGTCCAAAAGTTTGTGACTAAAATACCTTTCAAGAAGGTTGTTTAGTCCATTAATCCAAAAATACAAAGGGCATTTCAGTCAATCTGTTTTCTGACCGAAATATACCTTTTTTTGACTGAAGTTCCTTTTTAAAAGGAGTTTTAGTCATAATATTTGTATGGGAAATTTTTTGACTGAAATGTTTTTGACTAGAATTCCGGAGCCGTATCCATCGTGCAACAAGCGTAGTACGGATCGTTGTAGCGTGTGTAGTATGACAACTATGGTGTAATCCGTGTGAAGTTAAACGATTTTATTCTGTAACGAAAGTAAAAATTTACTAACAAAATATGTATGATTGCAAATAAGCTTTCTACTGTGTTGAGAGCGTTTTACGCCTTTGTTTTTTTCGGCAGATTTTTCGAAAATAATTCTGAATAATTTCCTGATTGGCTTGACAAATGTTGAGTAGCACTAGCATCTTGTGTGGTAATTTTATATTTGATACAATCCATTATGCGTGTGTTTGTCTCCAAGTCACGTGATATGTATATCGGTCATTTCACGGTATTTCACTAAATTTTTTGAAGTTTTTAACCTTGACCTCTCGGATTATAGTTTTTTTTGTTGTAATCGTGTTCCTTATTGAAAATAAGAAGACCGTTTCTTTTCTTTTTTTGACATTTGGTTATAATAATAAATTTTTTTTGGAGATGGATATACAGACTTTTCGCTTTATAGAAATTCAATTTTTTTTTTTTTTTTTGAAAACTATGTACAGTATCATGTGTTTCTTCTTCTGATATTATGGCATAAGAAATTATAATTGGTTTATCTAGTGCTAATTTGTAGTAAGCAACGATTGGAAATAATGTAGCTTGTCGTGTGTAGTAGTGTGCTATTTGTATTTAATTTTGTGTGACAAACTTATAGTTCTCCGACAAATCCAAAATTACAACATATTCCCCATTAATTTTTACTATCTGTAGATAGTTTGATTATTGTCTAGCAATGAATTCATGTTAACGTAATACTGCTAAACACAACTTCTGGTCTGATAAAATTTCGATAATTTGTTCAATTGGAGTTGTAATTTTTTTCCAATTTGTAGGTATTAATATCAAATATCCATTAGCTGTACGTTACTTCTTCTATATTTTCAGCTTCTACAGTTGTTTTGAGTCTCTCAATAAATGTATCCTGTTGTGCGTTACATTGTTAATATTCACCTGTAAAACGATAAGAATATAATATTAGCTACATTTCTAAAATTACTTTTAATATCTTAACATTTTACCTTCACAGCAGCTCCAACTCAAATTTTCGCAACATACGTGCTGTAGCAGTTCCCTTTCACTAATATGCAATTGTATAATTTTTGATATTACTGAACATAATAAATTGTTACTTTGACATACATTATGTGTTTCTGCGTCTTCCTGCTAATATACAATCTTTTGGTCGAAGTTCTTTAAATTTAGAGAATCCTATATGGATTCAGCTGGATGCTTTCCAAGAAAGTATTATATGCCTCAGATAAACTGCATAAAACAAGTAGTTTCTGCTCATGAATTCGAGCATCATTTGCATCACGAATGCTAACGTAAATATTAGCCCCAGGAAGCTGGCGGCTGATATCTAATCTTTATTACTTTTTCCACCTGCTTTTTACAATAAACATTCTCTGAAAGTCTTTTTTTCTTTATAGGTGATCCACCCAATTGTACACAAGCTTCTGATAATTGATGGTGGTGATACTCTGGTGGTAATGTTGCATTAATCGGAAGATTTGGTAAGATTTGCATTTATTTCAAATAATACAGTTTTCAGCTGCACTACTCTCACTCAACAATAAGTTTCACTTTCAATAACACTTTGGAATTTTGACTAACGGGTGTTAAATGGGTACCACTATTTATATGACAAGTACATAAAACTCACAGTTATACATCCATACAGTCAAATTTATTTATTTAGTTCTTTGGGGTAAATAGGTTAGTAAACTTTATAACGCAGGCCATACAGGTTCTCGATGATTCACCCTAGTGAGACATTAGATGAATCACCAAAACAAGTGCCGGATCATTAATTTCTCATTGGGTTTAGTAAAAAAACCTGGCCTGTAATGTAAGGGGCGTAGCTACACTGTTAGTTATACACCTCATCATTTCCATTAATTTGAAAAATTTCTAATATTTTCTTGCTTTACTATGAACAACTACTAACAATCTACTAACAACCGTTGATAATTGTGAAATATTCTCATTTTTGTATCATAAAATGATAAAAATACCAGTTCATTGTCTACTAAAGTGCCGAAAATTGCACTGATTTTAATGCACCGAAATTAATGCATTTCTCACTTTAGAATTCAAGCGCAAGTATACAAATCAATGAATTGTAATTTTTAAGCCATCTAACAGGAAAATAAGAAACATGTTGGCAGTATTCCCACTACAGCTACAGATATGTAGTTTGTCAAATTCAGAACTGAAAATTCCACTGGTAGCGTTATCAACTCATTTAACACAAATTGTAATGTGAAAAAATGATCAAAATTTCATTTTTTCAATTTTGAAGTTCCGATTTAACACTTGTTTAAAAGGTTGAACTATTATTTAGTATACATATTATATCATCTTAATGAAAAACAAAAGACCCACGACTAATAACGTACCTCTCCAAACTAATCGGAGAAATATGACATTCTTCTTATCTGAGTTTTCCACTTCAGCTCGTTACAGTGGCTAGAATTTTAAATAAGAGAATACGCTCTTCTTATCACAAGATATAAAAAAAAAATTTGTGATAAATAGAGAAATTAAAAAAAATCTCAAAGGATTTACAGTTTTATCAAGTTTAATTAAATTTGGCCTCTCCCTTATTTGTACACATCGTAATCCGATTATTAACACTCCCCATTAAAAATACTGCAATATGCAACCTACTTAATTATTGTTTCAAAACAATTTACACAGTGGCCACTAGACTTTATATTCTCCTTGGTAATCATATAGTAAAAAAAAACGATTTTATGTAATTTCCAAACTAATTTATTTTTAACCAGCTTCAAAAAATCTAAATCGAAATTTATAAAACTTTCCTATGTACTTTAAGCATTTTTTTTTTAGAGTTATATTGGTTTCGTTAAATCCATTTATCGGTCTAATTACGATACGGGATTGGAATAAAAATTTGCAGTTTTTTTTATGTATTATCAGCACGTGCAAGTCAACAAGAAAAACTTGAGATTTTAGTTTTTGTTTTTTTTTTTTTTGGAAAACACTTTTTTTTTGGTTGAGTAAAATGCAGTTTGCTGATAGGTGCCGCGTCATTTTTTTTTTTGTTGAAATTAATCTTAATTATTTAGAATATATTTCTATATATGCTGGTATGTATAGTATACATAACCGGATATCTTAATTTAGTAGCCAAACTAATATAAATTCATCTTGTTGTGATTTTTAGTCAGATTAAATTTTATTTTGCCGCAATATTTATATATTACCAACATTATTGATAGTCATTGCTTTGGTAGGTCGATGTTGCAATGATAAAATAAAATATTTTTAAGCTTCGATAATTTTGTGAATTATTACTTAGATGTTGTCCTGTGACCCGAACGTAAATTATCAAAAAATAATTTTGTCTTTCAACAATTATGGTTTAAAAAAATTTGAAGGGTTCCGCACCCTAAATTTATTTAATGGTTAGTTTAAATGCGGGGGAACTTTTATATTTGTAAATTTATAACTATACCATGATAAATTTATGATGCATTCAATTTTAGTGCAATCGTCTGCTACAAATTAATTGGTTAGATGCTATGTTTATACAAGCATTCATAGTGTTTATAGGATATCACCAAAATTGAGATTGTCCTCGGTAGATAATAGAAAGAATAATATAGTTTTCTATTGACAGTCTTTACCTTTGAATATGAAAAATATTCTAGTGGGCATAATTTGAAAAATTGTTTCGTTTTGACTAATATTCAACAAAAATAGAATTCAGGCGGCCTTGGCCAACTGTTGAATACGGATCTTAGGGCCTTGTTCTGCATCCTCTGCAGGGCAATCTTGTGAGTTTTGGTAGTCAGTTCGTACCAGGCAGGAGCGGCATACTTGAAGATGGTTCTCTGATGTACAGTTTGTATACCAAAAGTTTGTTTTTGTAATCTTATCCAATATTGTAGTTATTGATCGGGATAGTATTTAAAAGCAGCGTTAACATTTCTTCGTAGGGATTTTTCATGTGGATATTGAAAATAAGATATTTTAAGAGAGTCATGCCCAAGTATTCAGCCGAATAAACCACCTCAAGAGTCTTACCATCAACCTGGATTAAGGCGGCCTTATTTAGTTTGTTGCTACAGTTCAGATGTGGGTAAAAATATATTAGTTTGGTTTACGATGAGCCCTGACGAACCCAAGATACGATACCGAGTATTGAAATTTATTTTGCGTACATCCGAAAAATTTACGATTTGAGAGATATGATTTGATAATGGTCACCAGCAGTGGCGGACATTAATGAGTTTGTGTAGTAAGTCAACATGCCACACTGTGTCGAAAGCTTTGCGTATGTCCAAAAATATTGTAGCAGAAATTTTACGTCTCTGTTAGCTAGTTTTGGGTGATTCAACACTCTCATCAGTGCCTCCTGCGATACATAACTCTTACCGCTATCTTGCCCAATCCACTGAAAACACTAATAGGTCTTGTGTTTTCGGAAGAGCAAGATTTACCTCTTTTTGGTATACGTAACTTTGGAGAGCTTGCAGCAGTCCGGAAAGTATGTGAATTTTAGCATAGCATTAATTAGCATTGCCAAATACATAAACCCAGATGTCTAAGGCACATGACTAAGTTCAGGTCGCTTTTCTCCACCTTCCAGAAATATATGGAAATCACAGTGAAAGACTTAATCCCCTCAACTATGCTATCGGAAGTGGCTATGGAGTGTTTTCGGATGAGCGCTTTGCGACTTGAGTATTTGACCTTATGATGTACCAGCCAGGATATACGTACCTCCTGATTTCTTGGAATTTGAGTTTTTTCTGTATAAACAGTAATCTTTGACATATAGACCATGAGTGTTTGAAAGGTGAGTCTCATTGAGGTAGACAATATCAGGTAGGTGATTCTGTATTATAGAAGGGATAATTAATGACGACTTTGAAGATTAATTAAGCTGTTGAAATTAATACTGATTACTTTAATTTAAATTACCGACAGACCAAATTTAGAGACATCATCTTCCTATGATATCACGGATGGTATTTAACATTGTCATAAATATAGCTACATTATTGGTTACGGTATTGAAGCTCATGTCGAATAGTTCTTGTGGTTTGGAGAAAAATTCTCCCATCACGTTATTACCAGAAGTAAACTCTTCAGCCTCTGGCACGCCGTGATAATTAGAAAACCGAACTTATGATTTAGGGTTTCTACTCAAACGTTCAGCAAAGGAGATTCCCTTATTTACGTACTCAGAGGTTAATTTATTTGAAATATTCCGACGGTTTCTAATAATTACTGGTTTGTTTAAATTACACAGACAATTTTGACGTTCTGGGCACTCCGTAAACATTGGACAGCTATGCTCCGTTACAGTTGTAGCATTTGATAGGGATGTTTTAGTCCTTGTTTCTTGGACATTCCCCTGGTGTATGGAAGTTTGCACACTTCACACACTGGTATTGCATATGGTATCCAGATGCGACATGGCCGAACACTTGACAGTTCCGGCCCTGTGATACCGATGGTTTTCTTTTTGCTTCCCAGCTTATCCTGCATTCACAGCATCCGATACTAAAATTAATATCCGAATTTTCTCGGCTCCGCTGATGTCTTTAACAATTTTGAGTTTTGGGTTTTTAGGCGAGTACGTGAAGAAGTGCTTTACTCCTTTTTTAAGTTCGCCCACGATTGACAAGTGTTGCTCCATATTTGTAGCGTAAATTATTAAGTTGTTGGATGTGATTTTCATCAGCGATCCAGCATGTGCGTTTACTGTTGTTCGCACCTCATTAAATGTTTCGGGCTCAAAGCCTTTCAAAATAATCGGAGGAGGTTTTTGTTATTTTTCTCCCTCTAGCATTTTTTGGTGAATCATTCGCAGTGACGTCCGTTTCTAGTTCTTGGAACTATCCACCAATAGGTACTGTATATGGGATAATATTGTTGTTTTCATTTCTGCTTCAGAATCTGAAGAATAACTCAAATTATCCTCCATAATTATTTATTTTACTTGTTTTTAGCTCAGATAGCTCTACAGATTCTTTTTCGCCTTTGCATCTTTTTCCTCGTTTTCCTTGTCATATGTGGCAGTTCGCTTTTCTCTATTGTTATTTGTTGTGTAACCTTGGAATTGGTTATTGCATTCGATAACAACTTTGTTTGTGTTAGTGGCAGATATATGAGCCTCGTTAACAGTAGGCGTGTTCATACCAAGCTGGTTAACTTTTTCATTTGTCAATGTGTTCAATCTTTATTACTTGGTACCTGTATTTTCTTCCGTAAAAATTGATGCATTTCACAAAGTTCTTCTTTTAGTTGGCCCATGTAATCAGAACAGCCTCAAACTTCAGATTTTCGAGCAATCGTAAATAATCTTCATACATGGTTTTACCTTGCTTCAGGTTCCCAGGCTTTTCGTGCAAGTCCTTTAGCGATGCAAATTGTTCACATCTTTGGCACCAATCTGTATTTCACTATCTACATCCTTATTTAATAACTTATATTTATTCTTCACTTGTCTCTCCATAGTGCTCCTTCAGGATTTCTGCAGTCCGACTCCTTGATACTACTATACAGTGGTTAAACTTGAATATATGTATGTACCTTTCTAAATTCATCATGAGGATACGGATTCTCTAGACGGGGGCTTCACTACAGTGCTAAATAAAACTTTAAAATTTGAGTATTTTGAGTATCAGTGTGCCACTTGGACCGTTGAGTTAGCGTTGTTTTCCAGAATTCTTGTATTCGCTTCTGGATATTTTGCCATACGTTCAATTTGCCCACTGGAATCCCATCTAGATTTGGTTCTGGCGTAGATAATAACGGTTCCCCAATCAGAAAATAACCTGGTGTGAGAGCCTGTTATTCGTCGTGGAGTCAACACAGCGGTCGGGAATTCAATATTGCCTCGATTTGGCTTATCATTGTAGTGAGCTCCTCGAATGTAAAATTAATATGATTTGTGATTCTCCGTAGATGAAATTTCATCGACTTAACTGTCGCCTCCCAAAGCCCTCCGAAATGCTACCCGCTAGGAGGATTGAAACGAAACTGAATGTTTTTCTGTAAACAAAATTGAAGAACAGCATTAGAATTTTGTTGATAAGCTAGTTGTTTGGATAGTAATTAAGTTCAGCGTTTCCAGCTACAAAATTCGACCCGCTATCACAACAGATTAGACATAGGAGTCCTCGTCTAGCAATAAATCTTCGTAGCGCGAAAATAAACGACTCCGTGTCTAAGCTACTACTAACTAGAACTACCTCTAAGTGAACTGCCTTGACGGTAAGGCACACAAACACTGCAATGTATCAGCTTTCACCACTGGCCCTGCATAGTCCAATCCAACATTTTGGAATGGCCGATTTTGTGTTGCACGCTCAGTAGGTAAGTCTGCCATTTTTTGGATTGCTGATATGGCTCGATGTCTTATATACATATGTAACCCATGTTTTGATATAATGTTTTATAGTGTTTCGGGCATCGTACTTCCAAATTTTTAGCCGAAGAGTTCCAAGGTGTATTTCTTTGATGATTAAATAATTTAATGGATGCCTGCCTGGTAGTATGATCGGGTATTGTGAATTATAACTCAACTGTGAATTTTTTAATCGCCCGCCAACACGGATAATTCCTCCTGTATCTATAAAAATATCTAGCGTTTTCAGTTTCGAATTAGACTGCAATTGCATATTGTTTTTGAGTCGGGATAATTCATCTCAATATGCTTCATGTTGGATCGTGCAAATAATTACCGTTTCTGATTACTCTAATTCTTCGATTTGTAGCGGTCCATGTATTCTGCACCTTTTTCCCGCCGAAACTCCACCGAATTTTAAGACATATACCGTGGAATACTTCAGCTTCATTAGAGATGAACAAGCTGTGATTAGTTTATCAATCAGTGACTTTTGTGAAGTTAGGTTTCTACATAACAGTGCATTTGAACGGGTTTCAGTGACTTTGGAACTATATTTGTTAACTTTTAATTGTTGGTATAACCACTTGGAAGGTTCTTGTCTGAGCCAAGTAGGGCCCTTCCACCATAATTTTGCTTGATATAAACGGTCCGGATGTATACCTTTTGTAATTAAATCAGCCAGATTTTCTTTTCCGGGTATATAATGCCATTGTTTGGTAGGTATGATATCATAAATAAACTAGCTAGGTATGATATCATAAAGAAACTAAAATAAACTAGCTCTTACACAGTTGCAAAAGAACTGATTGGCATTTTTACACCAAAACATACAAAGGTTTTAAACTCTAACAAAAATTTTGGATTTTTTGAAACTAACTAAAATAAGTTCCCAGGTAGTATAAGTAAAACGTAAAAGTTTCAAAAAACGCGGCCAAAACTGGGGTCTGCAGCGGTTCTGTACCGTGTCCGAACCGTATCTGAAACAATTTTTGAAACTTTTTGGTTTTGAACCCAAAGTTTCGGATCGATTCCAAAACCTATTTGAAACCAAAAATTGCTACTTGGGATGTCTAGAATATAGGACGATTGCCACTTGCGTAGGTGAAGCCCGAGATTCTCCAACAACCTGACTATTTCCGACTTTTATTTTAACGCAGCATCTTCGGAGTCAGCGCCGGAGAGAAAATCGTCAATAATTGCGGATTGCCTTTGATGCTCTCGTGTAATTGGCTGAGTTGTCATCGGCTATCCGGTGTAATGAATGCACTGCCAAGTACGGTGAACAGTTGACGCCTTAAGTGACCGTTAGTAACTTATAAATCTCAATCGGTTTCACCGGATTGTTACGAAACAATATCAGTTGATAATTACAATCTTCTTCGGCTACCTTGATCTGGCGATACATCTTTTCGATGTCCGCTACAAAAACAAAAAGATGCATCCAAACCGTAGCAGTATTGAGAATAAATCTCGTTGGATTTTTGCACCAACATGAAGTGTGTCGCTCACTAATAAACTAATAAAATTTAACTCAACTTTAACATAAACCACCACTCAATTCCAACCTGAACGGCCAACTTAATCCCGAAATCAGCTGTACTCAAATAAACTCAGTTGAACCTCTAACTAAACCTTCAACTTCTGAACCTCTCACACAAATTTAAATCATTAACTATAACCCTGTTGAACTCCCACCCTATGCCAACTCAAGCCTCAACACAACGTAAGACTAAGCCCTCACTCAACCTTCAACTGAACCCCGGACTCAACTCTCATTCAACCCTTAATTCAACCCCAAACCTCAACGTTCAACTCAATCTTTAAATCAATACGGTTTGAAAACTGATCAACATAACTCCACTTAAATCTCCAACTGGACCCCCAGCATTCAACCCTAACTCAACACCCTATCCGACCACAAAACAAACTTTCACACAACCATCAAATCGTCGCCGAACTCAATCCTCAAATACACATGGTAACTTAATTTTAATTCGACCCCAAATTAGCCCTCAACTCAACTTAAAACTTAACCTTGTACTCAATCCTCAAATTAACAGGGTCCGATAAAATGCATACGTCCATGAAACCAACTCAAGGTAACGTCAACTTCAAATACACGTCTCTCACCAATAAATCCCCAATTAAGCCTATCACTCATCTCTAACTCTAGCCCAACAAAACTCCCAACTCAATTCTTAACCCAACGAAGCAAAATATAAAGGGCTAAAATCTTACGAAATATAACCCCAATTCAACTGTAACTCAACCCTCAAATGGAACCCAAGTCAATCCTCAACTCAACCGCAAACTCTGAACGAACTGTTTACTAAGCACTAATCCAATTCCAACTCAAGCATATATAAAACATTTTCCAACTGCCCACTAAACCATAATTAAACACCAGCTCAACTCCAACTCAACCTACACTTAACTTGCAAATTTACCCTTAACCAATTTAACTCCAAACTCAATGCCCAGCTCAAGCCTCAATATATTGTATATAGGTATACAAAATTTGAAAATATTTTTTATAAAGAGGTGGTTTTCTGTGAGTTCGTGTGGCGAGTTTGAACCCTTTTGACGTAAAGGCTCCAAAACCTGTTCAATTTTCCGTCTTGACCATAACAACAGATGGGCGAAAAAAATTCAAATCGAATAAACCATTCTCGAGATGCCATGGATACAGGTAAACATCCAGACATCCAGATATTTAGGCATCCAGACATCTATACACACTGACAGACGGACATTTTCAAATCAAAGCGACACGTGGTTTGAAAACTACTTCCACACATGAACTCAATTTAAAACAACTCGAGCTACTTTTCAAATTAACTCTCAATGCAATCATAAGTAAATTTTCAAGTGAACCGTTGATGAAACACCCCAACTCAGCCTTAGACCAGCCCCAGCTCAATCTTAACCCAACCTGCAACTTAGCCCTTAAATCAACGCCCAACGCAACTCTGAAATCAACTTGGCCTGTAAACCTACATGCATGCATGAACTCAACTAAAACTAGCTACATTTCAACCCAAACCTAAATCCCCAGCTGAATTGGTTACTAAGCCACTAAACCAATCCCAACGCAATCCCAATTTAACCCCAGCTCAACTCAATTGTAAATGGAACGTTTAACAATCATTTTATTGGATGCCGCACCAATACATTGACAGAGATAGTTTTTGGAACGTTTTCAGTAAAATTTCACAAGCATTCTAAAACAGAATCGATGTGTGGTTCCAACTGACACGAATCTCAGAAGATATATGGTAATTGGTGACTATATAAGAGATATGTTTGTGTTGCTTTTTAAGCAAACATAAATTATATTTTTGAAATAAGTTTGTGTAATTTAAAGAGCAAGGGTGGACACAGGACACTGGTGGAATTTTTTGAAAACAAATCAATTTATTGATTTTCAAAATTTTGTGTGGAAATACTTTTCCAGTATTAGGGTTTTATAGGATGAATAGAGATTGTGTTCTTAATGTTTGTGTTTTTAGAAAACAGGAATCGGCTTGGTTAAAAATTTTCAAATATTGACAATTATGATATATGGAAATTGGTGCTTTTAATGGTATAAGATAGGCAAACTTACTCATGTTAGAGCTTAGGGCAGTTAATCACTTGTTGTTTAATTTCACAGAAGCAAATAGCTGAGTTTCCTGTGATGATAATATGTAGTGCAGCAGAACTTTTCTACATCGTTCTCCAATAAGAGAATGATAACTTTTGAAAAGATTTCGCTAGGCGCAACCCTCTGTTTTTTATTCTTTTATTTTTTAAGCAATACATAGTTGGATTTCTTAACCCATTATCCTCTTGGCCCGCTTTACAGTCACAATATAGAAAATTTGTAAAGTTCGTGTTAAGTGGTTAAGTGTCGTTTGATTACTAAACATAGATTTTTGGTTAAACTGTTCGAAATAGTTGCCTCTTAAACAATTTAAACTGATCAGATATCTTAGTACAAATATAACGAGTACAATTTTAAATCGTTATCAACTTCCACTTCCTTATGTAAACGTTACTTTTCTGTTAATTCGAATAGCTACATTTGTCTGTTCAAAAGTAACCACGAATACGTTCTAAAATCTTAATTGTCCATTTTATATGTTCTCTACTCAACTCAATTTTACACCGTCTTTTAAGATTCTTGTTTAGCCAAAAGCTCAAAATCTAGAAAATAGTTGTATCCAAAACATTTCCATCTAAATGATCGCCAACACAATAAACTGCTTTATGGTGTTATAAATTAAACTCCGCAGACACATATTTGCTATGACATTTTATAAACACCTGTTCTGTTCATGTCAACACTAAACAATACAACAATTTAATAAAAATTTATTAAGTTTCTATAATAGTGATTGAAGACAACCGAGACAACCCCCGTAAGCGTACAGTACACTCCTTGACATTCTTTTATCGCGTTTGCAACAATGCACATAAATTTCATATTTTCCAAACCAAAAAAAAAACTGCAGTATAGTAACAAAAAACATGGTAAAAAGCTATCTAATTTTACAATATTTTAACGTTTACCTGTAACAAAAAAAAAAAGCACAGAAACACACACAAAAACTGTTCTAAAGTGAAATTTTTTACTTCTCGTTTTTATATGAAATTTTGTGGTGTGTACCGTTGAGGGTTTTCTCACCATTTGATGGAACAGACATAACACATAAAAAAAGCTTCGTTTTTCAACTTTTTGTATCAAAACTAAAAAAAAAAAAAGTTTCGATTATTTTTTTTTGCAAAAATAAGTGTGAGGTGAACAAGAACATGAGGTGAATTTTATAATAGCTATTTGTGGTAAATATGGTCATGTGTTTGGTCGTGGTATTATGTTTATATGAAGGAACTAGGTTTAGTATACAATATATTATTGAAAGAAGCAAAGATATTTTTCGGTATAGACTGTAGTAGACATATTGTAGCTCTGTAAACCCAAAACGTACATATATTATTTCACAGTAAATTTTAATTAAATTAAATCTAACCAACCATATCAAATGCATAATTTGATTTTTACTCACTCAACACAAAGTGCACACAAAATAATTTTACATGATTACATATCACATAAATAAATAAATTATGTTATGTAGAATAAGAATACATAAATATATATGTAACATAATATAACACTTAGATTGGTTCATATATATTTAGGTAAGTTTCATGCTTATCATAATATGTAATACACAATTTTATCTTATATCTGATAAATAATTTTGATAAATGTAAATGTCATTTGCATGTTATATCATATGTATGTACCTACATACATAATTATACAACTACTCAAAAGTTCCTTACATTTTCTTTTGTTTTCTTAAATAGTGCGGTTAAACATAATCTATTATATGGGAAATGAGAGATAATACATTTTCAGGTATTGTGTAGGTGTATTGCGGAAATATGTAAAATAATTACCGATAGCTTCAACAATTAAACATCAGAAACATAATAAATCGAACAATAAACAATATAAATTGATTATAATGTATGTATATATGTACATCGATTATATGTACAATTTACATAGATACACAAATATTTAATTTAATATTCAAAAATCATAAAATTAATCCCAAAACGTGTATTATGTTGTACCCATTTGTACATAAAAGGTTAGAAAAAGTTTTTTTTTCACATTGACAAAAATATTCGGGTGTTATAATGTCATGTTTACAGGACGATACAAATGGAAATTAAAAACATTATTTTTATACATAACGTCTATCTGTCTATATATTTATATAAGCATACACACACACAACATAAAGCTATAACAGAAAAATAACAATTTACATAATAATTACTGGAAATTTATAAATTAAATTTTATGAGCTTTTTTTTTGTTGCTCTCTGTACCATATTTTAGTTTAATTGCTTTATATTATCAACTCCCATAGTGGTTGGCAAATAACATGTGTTAATTTATCTTTTTCTGCAAAAAAAAGAATTTGTAATGTTTTATGTATTTTTGTAGAAATTGCAGTGATTCAGGCGTAATTTATTACTGATCGTTTCGTTTCTGACTGACATCTTCTGTTCAATTTCAAAAACATAAATGTAACGAAACAATTTTTAATGGCGATAGTAGTGACATCTATCTTTCACTAGTCAATTTATAAAAGATCGATGGCTGATTTTATGTTTCAGCTAATTTTTATTTTAATATAACCCGAGTAACCACGCGTTACAAAAAAGTACGATTATTTGTGAGTCTGTGATTTGGCGCCATGATAGTACTTAAGATTTATATTGTGGTGACATTGGGGAAGAGGTCTCCAAATTTAAGAAAATGCCTGCCCAAAATAACAGAAAATTTTTGTAAAATATAAATGATTGGTTTGGTGAATTTTAACGGACGCTTTGTGGGAAAAGTGTTGTCCGAGGAGCCAGATAGACTTAATTTTGACGTAATAACGTGATAGTTGCGTTGTAGCATCCTTGTGGAGTCTCCTAGCATTTTACCTTGTATTTGTCGAGATTTTTTTGGGAAATTTTTATTGTTGAGATTTCGAGGGGATCCCAAATATACAACTAAAAATCTCTAAAAACATAAAATGATTGGATTGGGCCGAATCCACCATTTTGTTATACTTTTGGACATCTTTTTGGGCAAACGATTTTTGGGAAAACGATTTTTAGGCATACGATATTTGACGAAATAGCGTTTGGGAAAATATTATTTTTGGATAAAATTGTAGGCAAATGGTCCTAGCGAAACGATTTTTGTGAAAACGTACCCAACCCAAATGTTTAAGGTCCCCATAATCTTGATAAGAAGAATTTTTAAGGTCGTTTTCTATATTTTTAACTACGAAGTAACACATTTATAGACGTAGCGAGAGTGGTAGTAATCAAGCCGGGTACACAATTCGTTCAGAGATTGATTGATTAATTGATCAGAATGTACGACCCAGCCTAAGCAAGACTCCCGGATGACAACGGGCCTTGCGTACACCCTTTACACATAACAAAACCGAAGGAAAGGAAAGGTATAAGTAGTTGATAGTTAGTAAATGTAGATTATTTAGCACAAGACAACACAATTTCTAGTTCACTGCTTAAATTCCTGAAAAGGTTTCGTGTTCTTCAAAAATGTTCTAACTTTAAAATCTGCATTAATCCTTTATAATAACAATTCAATAATTAATTTATTATAATTTTAATTCTCTGAAATAAATTTAAATTAATCTTTATGTACTAGAAATAAATTAACATTAGATTGTACAACAATAATTAAACCAATTACCACCCCGCCCATCGCACTATTTCCTCAGCCAGTGCCAGCTTGGTCGGGTTTCTCAGCTGTTTCTAAACTAAAGTTATTTTAATGATTATTTATTAATTTATTAATCTTAATATTAATACCAGTACCAACATATCAATATTAAGAAAGACTAACATAAGTACCAACATTAACATTAACACTAATACCATTACAAACACCAATACCAATACCAACATCAATACTAGCATTATGATATACTTTTTAATTACAAGCTGGTTTGTTTTCTATCCAATGGAACCCAAAACCTAATTTGCTTCACAAGTAAACATTAATTTAAAACACCCATAAAATAAATTAAATTCAATTCGGTATATCTAAATTGAAAGGACAGCAATTAATCACTAAATCTAACACTCCTTAAAAATAATCTACTTGCATTATGAATTATATCCAGCGTAACCATAAAATAAAGTAGCTTTAATCTTGTACAGGTTTCATACACCTAAGTAGTCCATAGGCATTAATTACCCAATTCCAAAAATACCACTAAAATCAAATTTAAATAATTAATTGCTTATAACTTTATTCTGCTTAAATAACACTGCAAATTAGTTTAATTAATCTGGAACAATAATTAAATAAAAAGCCGGCCCGGTTACTTATCTGAAAATCTCAATGCAACAAATCCGTTCCCGTTTATCAAATAATTCCAACACAAAATTTAATATAATTGCTTAAATTTTCAACAAATTGTAAAATTAGAATTTAAAATTTTCTAAAACCTGAAACTTAATTAGCTAATTCGAGAATACCACTAAAATCAAGCTAAGTAAATAATTGCTTCTTATTCTATTCTGCTTAAATCCCACTACACAATAGTTCAGATTTATCAGGAACGTACTAAATACTAAAAGCTTAAAGTTTCCATACTGTTAAGCGAAATTTAAATTCAGATTCAATTTGGCTTAGAAATCTGCTACACTCAAAAAATTGTTACTGCTAAATTAATAAAATTGCAATTAATTTAATAAAAAAGTTATTATTATACGTCCAATAACCATTTGTTATCAATTTAATAAGCAGTTCTTAAAATAATAATAATTCAGAGAGCCGTCTAGAGTGAGAATAACGTAAAAAAAATGATAATACATTTAATAATACAATTATCGATTGAATAGTAAACTTTATAAATGTAACAGTAGAAACTGTAAATTTAATAGTTTAAATGATTACTTTAATAGCAAAAATTATGCATTTAAGATTAATAATTGTATATTTAATAATATAGTTGATGAATGAGGTTTTTATTTAATGGCATATATAATCAATTTAACAAGAGAGATTATGATTTTAATAGCCAGCATTGTGTTTTTAGCAAAAATAATTATAAATTTAATAATAAAATGAATTGACATTCACAGTATTTTCGATTTGGCAAATCAGAAAAATACAGAGGCCAATCACCCATACTGGATAAAAGTAAAAATATCATGCTTTACTTTACCCCAGAGTCAATACAAATGTATGGTCTCGCAAAAATGAGGACCCTTCTTGAGTTCTCTTTATGGTAGTTTGGTGTCGTATTGAAAAGTTTGGTCTACTCATCAGGTAGCTACGACCAAATTACAAAAATACAATTCTCGCTTAATACCTTAAGTATCAAGCAGAACACACTGACTTAGCAAATTATATTAACTAAAATAAAAAAAACCCGAGGATAAATCTCATTTTTGTGTGTGTATTTATGCCAACACGAATGATTAAGAAGTTAAAAAATTGTCTGTTAATCAAATTGATTATTCGGCTTTGTTATAGACAATATATTAGTGACGTTGACAGTATTTTCGATTTATTATTTTAATGACTATGACGATAAAAATAATACTTTTCTATTATTTGTACAACTATAATTGTTGGACTAATGACTATAAGGTGATTATTTTAACCACACATTAAAAAAAAAATATTTTCTTTTTTGCAATTATTTTCTTGTGTTATACTTTAAAACAAATCATCAAATTAATAGTAAAATTTTTCAAAGGAAAAATCATCTATTATTTTAATACTTAATTGTATTGAAATAACAATATGTTATTACGTTGACAAATATGGCTATCAAAATGATAATTTGCTGTTACTTTAAAAATTGCTGTTGTTGGAGTAATAATAAAAGTTTTTTTTTAATAACAAATTATGACAATTTTTTTTATTATTTTCACCACGATCTCGTTACAATAAAAATTATCAATTTGACAATTATCTAATAATTTTAATAAAAAAACTGTTGTTTCAAAATGGTTTACTATTAATATAGTTATAGTACCATTTTTACTGCCTTCTATAATAAAAAAATATATTTTGTTATTGATTTAATAACCAATTTTATTATTTTAAAAAAAAGCTCTGTTTTTTCAATAAATTATGCTATTAAGGATTTGAAACAACCGATTTAACAACCGATTTATTCCAAGGATAGTACAAATTTTTTGAGTGTAGGTAACTTCTTCAAACTTAAAATTAAGCCAAATCATAAATTAATATTAGATTAAATTTGTTTTTTTATAATAACCCGGATTCAATACAATTCCCAAAAACCACTACTGCAAAATACCCCCCCCCCCCCATAACTACCATAAGCTAAAGGTACTATTATCTTCAAATGAATTTAAATTTATGCATAAATATTTCAAAAATTTGTAATTCAATTCGCATTCCAACATCTCAGTAAGCCAATGAAGACACAACAAAGATCTGTAACCTATTGAAATGTTAATGTTAATTTTTATAATAATTATTCTCTAAAAATTTAAAAATTGAAATCGGAATGTAAACCACCTTAATGAATTATTTATAATAATACTTAATAAACCGATAACAAATCCAAAACCTCTGCACAAATATCAAAATCCGCAGAAGCAAATGCACATCTGTATTATAATTTCCGTCATATATTAGTACTGTGTAGCTTATACAGGTTTATGTAATTCTGTCATACCACAAGATGGTGATACCAAATTCTTATTACCGCGCTATACTGTACAATGTTTTCCTTTAAAGGGAGCGAACAATACAAGAGCAAATTAAAGCGAGGATTTATTTATCTTACTCACTTTCATTAATACCATTTCAATTTAGTATTTAGCGTCTTACTTTGGTAACTGGAATATGATTTGGAATGAAAATAAAAATGAAAATTTTTCAAAAAATAAAAATCGAAAATCATTTTCTTTTTACTTCTATCAGTTGACATAAAAATTAAATAAAACTCAATAAAATTTTCCAAAATTATTACAAGAATAATTCTATACCAGCAAAACTTGGTTTGAAACTATTCCAAACGGAATGAAAATACATGTGATTGTTGTTGTAAAATTCCCAAAGTAAGACTAACATTTTCTCAGTTTCTCACACTCAAAAAATTAATGGTAGTAAATTTGAAAGAATTTCTTCTGAAAAACTGTAATAAACCAAAATCATTAATCCAATAAAAATTAATAAATATAATAAAATTATTTGTAGAAATTACAAAAAAATTTGTTGGTATGAAGAAAAATGTTGTAAAATTGAATATTACCTAAATAATTAAAACAAAAAATGGTTTCGTGATTTTCTTTTATAACTTTTTCCTAAATTGAAAGAATTTTTATTATAAATTTAAAATTATTTTTTAAAATTAAAGAAAATTTTATCATCTTAATAAAATTGACCAAATAGGGTTTTAACAAACAAAAGGATGACATTTTACAAAATTTTTATTAAATCATTTGTTAAAAATAAAACCGTTTCTCTTATTTTAACAGATATTTTATTAAATAGGTGTTCAATATAATAAAATTTTATTATTTTGATTGCTTATTTATTAATTGATTATCCTTTTAATCTAAAAGATATTGGTAAGTTATATTGTTACTTTTATAAAACATTACTTATTATCGATTTCAAATTGTATAGAAATGATTATACTCATTAAACTCAATATAAATTTTACATGAAACACACTGTGGTCTATTTTATTTATTAGGAATTTTCAGTTCAAAATGCTTCACAACACCGATCAAAAATCTTTTCAAAGCGGTGCTTTATAAAATGCAATGTTTAATAATATATTTTATTATACTTATATAATGTTTTTCTAAATCAAAATTTATCCATATTACACAGTTTATACTTCTTCAAGGAAACCGGGAAAAAACCATTGGAAAAAATATACACCAAATAATTTAACAAACTATGCTCTCTACAAAATCTAGATCTTAGGTCTCACAAACTTTAAATAAAAAATCTAAAATAATACTTGCCGTGGAGGAAAATATTGAAGTACATTTGGAAATAATTTTAGAAAACAACTGCAGTTGGACTAAAGTAGAGCAACATTGGGGATCAACATCGTATTATCGATTAAATTAAATCTATGGTGCTAATCCAACACCGGATGTGTTGCCAAAATGGTTGCAATATAAAAAGCCATACGGCTATAAACTGGTGAGTTTAAATTTTATCATTTTTTGTAACTATGATACTAACGATGGTTAATTTTCTATTATCATTTTGTATAACAGAGTAGAGATTGACTTTGGAGCCATGTTTGCGAATTTAACTAATGCCGACTTACAATTTTCTCATTTTAAGAAAGTGATGCTTCTTATTTTTGATCAAAAAATAAAAGATAAAAATGCACGATTACTTTTGGACAAGATAAATGATAGTAGGGTCTATTTCCGAAAGTAAGTTTGTTATGAGCGGTACAAAAGTGGAAAAGGTTGAACGGCAACAATAAGAATTTGTTGTGTAGATGTGTAGTTGAATGGAATTTTATTTAGAATTTATATTTAATTTAATAAGTTATTATAATATACACAATTCATTTATTACTATTAATATTTTAATTTAGTTTATAATAATTTTTAGTAGAATGAATTTATTTTACACTTTTTATTTCTTGTACAATATAATTTTATTTTGAATACAATTTATTTGAGCTCGATTTAGATAAAGTATCTCGTCGCTCGTTTTAATCCAGAATGATCAATGATCTTTATTTTTCTACCGTTTAAATAATTCGAAGATTTACAAATAAATTTATGGTATGTAATAAAAATATATAATTGCAGGGCTGCACAAACTATATAGAATTATGCAACACAACAGTCCTTCCCCAAAATGTTTTAAATTATGGAATAATTTATGCTAGTTTAAATACAATATAATATAATACATAGAAATATAATATAGAATATAATGAACATACAATAAGGAATTCAAAATTTACAAACTATTTTTCTTACACTAAGAATTCAATATTTGTTTACAATAAAATATTTTAAATTTTTTTTTTTTAAAATAATTGTAAAATTTATTTTAGTTCTAATATAATTAATAATTAACTTAATATTACTCTACTACTTTACTGCTTTAAAAGAAATGCAATCCAACAACCGTTTTTTTTTTTTTTAATTGTAGATCAAATGATATTAACAACAACATAAATAAAATTTATTCAACAAAATGTTTCAATCTGTTGTTGTGCACTGTTCTGATTCGACGATCTACTCTAATTCAGTGTTGTGCCGCGTAATCTACATGGCGTAATTACACGATTGTCTACACGTGTAGACAATGTATGTAGACAATTCAAAAAATGACGTCGACAACGTAGACAATGTAGACAATGTAGACAATTCGGCAACAATACACAGCAACAAAATTTGTTGATAACTTCTTATTTAAGTGGAATTAATTCAATATGCACAGGCCTAGTTTAAAGTGTGATATTTGTATATTTGATTCATTTGGACCAGTCTTATCAATTTAAATGCCAGAATACTGTGCTTAAAAATTACAAAAATTTGATATTAAGTATCTTGTGTTACTAAAAGTGTTTTAAAAATGTTAAAGTTTAACTTGTATGTATTTATCAATTGGAACGTAGTAAATTTATGATTTAATTTAATTTCAAAAACGTTTAGTGCCCCAAAGATTTATTTATAGTGAATTTTACATTAAAGTTATGCAAATTTTATGCACAGTATCCATCCTGTTATTTAAAATGGTAAAACGGTACCAAATGAATCAAATATACAAAACTCACATTTTAAATAACGTATTGGATTAAATAGATTCCCCAATAATTACAATTTTAACAAATAAAAATTAAAATTACTCCGGCACTATTTCCGTGTAACTTCATAAAGCAAATTTATGTTGTAGTTCACTTCTGTCCGCTGGAGCACATCGTAGATCGTACCATATTCGTCAATAGTTTTACTCAATTTTTAAGGTAAAGACACTTTTGGTTTGTTTCTTTGGTTTGGCAAATTTTCTGAAAACTTTGCTTCTAATTCTTCCTCGATATCTGTACACAATTCATCATTAATCTTGAGGGAATAATACACGTGTAACAATTTTGTCGATCGCTCGAAAGTTAGACGATTCCTTATTGGCGAAGGCACGTGTGCCCAGCCAGAAAATAATACTTCTTCAATTTGTGCTGATGATGCCGGAATTTTACGAAATTGCTTTGCCATTTGATATAAAATGGGATGCTTTATTTCAGCCATGTTCCAAAAACTATGGGTTTCTTATATCTTTCTCATAGAGCATTTTGAAATATGTGCTTTGATATCTAAATTCATCCCATTCTTCGATCCCCGCTCCGCTTAATTTTTTAAAGAAATATTGTGTATTTTTTCTAAATGATCCATTGTAAGTTTGCCAATATCCATATGAGGATGCAAATAAAATGCTGCCAAGGCATATTCGTTCAAAGCCATTTCATTCGGAATATTCAAATTCAATTTAAATTTAATTGGCAATTTAAGATCTAACCATAAATTATCCGCATCGGCAATTGAAAATGAAAACGATTGGCACATTTTAATGATATTGCATATTGCTTCGAACATCTGTAAACTTTCCTTCACCTGTTCAATGAACTGATCGTCAAAAATGAGTTTGACAACGTCTTGTTTAACTTTTTTAATTTTAGACTCAGCTGCTATGATCTTCATCTGCTCCAAGTTCTTGATTAGAGAGCGGTAGGCATCTCTGTATGAGCACCATCGTGCTTGTATTCTTTGAGCACAGTATGTAGTTACCTTCTCTGTTATTGCTATATATAATACGTTCTTTGCCAACAAGTTGGCGGTATGGCTATTGCAAGTACTATGCAATAAAACGTGGTTGGTAAGTTTCCCATTTTGACCATAGTACCTACTTGTATTATCGGAAACAACTATATATACTTTAGCGTTGTATAGCTACGTAGCAATGTCTACCGATTCCAGCAAAATTTCGGCTAATCTTGCTCCTGTTTCGCTTTCACCTGTTAGGTACCAAGCTTGTAAGAAGGCTTGCTCTTGCTCGTCAATGGCATGATGCAGCATTGATGAGTTGCTAGAACTGTTTTTCCAACCATTTATTAATAGCACTGACTCATCAGAAATACTGGCTTTAGCACATGAAATGCATCTTAGATACGCATTGTCTAATAAAGTCGTTGATAGTGCTTTTCTTCCTGGAAGTTTAGTAGCGTAAGCTGGTCTTAGCTATTTAATTAATGACTTAATATGTTTCGATTTCACCGTTAAGGGCAGGTTTCATCCGAATACTAATTTGGATAATTTCTCATTTAACTTCATCTCTTCTTTTACACTCAATTTGTCAAATTATTTTGCAACTACTGAATTTGCTTTATTGAATTTTTTTAAAGTTCTGTTCTGAATTTATGAGGTTATGAAGTTGTACCCAGTCCAATTGTACCAACAAACTAAACAATTATTCCTAGCGTTTTTTTCGTATCCCTGAGAAATTATAGCATATAGTACTTCGCTAAACCTATAATGTTTTATTTTTGGTCTCCTTGCTCTAGGTTATCAATTCTGGCTATATGGTTGATTTAGGAACTTCAAATATAAGCGTAGTTCGCAGAAGTAATTAAATCTATACATAGGAAAATACAACAAGAAAAATTTGATTGTCTACGAATTTTCTACATTGTCTACATATTGTCTACATTGTCTACTCATTGTCTACATTGTCTACGTCAAAAACTATTGTCTACGCTATTGTCGACATTTACATGTAGACAATCTTAAATTACGTGTAGACGCACAACACTGCTCTAATTTGTCTGTTCTCTGGAGAAGTGATTTTAACAATTTCGTATGGTCCAATCCAAGGTGGATCAAATTTGTTTCGTGATTTCGATTCATTTGTTAAAAGGACTTTATCACCGACATTGTACATTGTTGACGTGCACGATTTGTCATAATATTTTTTTGATTTTTCTTTACTTTTTATAATATTATGTGTACCGAATGAAATTTGTGATTCCCAAATTTATATTATCTCATAGGTTACTACGCAAAAGAAAAAAACTGGTACCGTTATTTTGTAGAAAAACAATTTAAAAAAACGAATAAACGTCAAATTGGGCATTTGTTTTATTTGTTTCGAAATGGACGCATCATAAGGAGAAAAATGTGATTTAATAATTAGATTGTGCAATGATCATCCCGAGTATACCAATAAAAAAATTGGTAAATTGGCCGTTGTTTCCAATAATACGGTAACAAATGTAAAAAAAAATGTCAAATCAATCTTTCTGTATCACGCAAGCCCGGATCCGGAGAAAAATCAGGTGCTCCAAATAAAATGTTGGATCAGAAAATTGTAAGAGTCATTTCGAAACATCCCTCGATGTCTGTGCGAGATTTTGCCAGAAAAACCAAAACAACCAAATCGATTGTGGAACGAGCTAAAACCAGAAATAATCTACGGACATACAAGAAGTCAAAAATCCCCAAAAGAAGTGTTGTACTATTTAATAGAGGGATCGATCGAGCAAAGAAACACAACAAATGGTTGAACGAAAGAAAAGATTCTTGTTTCGTAATGTACGACGAGACCTACGTCAAAATGGATTTCTCGACACTTCCAGGTCCCCAATATTACATCAAAAAGAAAGGTAAAGAACTGGACGGAGCAATTACTACCATAGCTGTTGAAAAATTTGGCAAAAAAACATATGGTTTGGCAAGCAGTTTGCCAATGCGGCTTAAGATCACATCCATACATAATAAATGGGATTATGAAAAGGTGAATGTTCGCCGTAAAATGAACAAAAAGTTTGAATGAATACAATTATTTAAAAACTGTACAATATGTGCAATAGAACAAGTACAGAAAAATAATGATTATATATTGCCGTTTAGTTTTAATTCTTCATGTACAAATCACAAATTTCATTCGGTACACATAATATTATCACATGCTACTCGCCAAGAAGTTTGACGGCGATTTTTTAATTCTAGGCATTAATCTGAAAAATTATATAAAGGTTCTGGATCTCGTTTCAGTGAATTTGGAATTGAGGGCACGTATCCGAATGACAATTCGAAGAGCATATATTCTGTCACGCAGTAGGGTGTCGAATTATAAGTAAACATAGCGTATGGAATCCATTGATCCCAATTAAGAGGATCGTCAGGGACTTTTCCAATGCGCCATTTGACTGCGGATGATAAGGGGAGGTGTTTAATTTCTTGATTCCCAAAAGCTTACAAAAATCTTTGAACATTTGGCTCATAAAATTACTGCCTTGATCTGTGACAATCATTTTTGGTATTCCATATTTACAAATAAAATTTTATGCAAATGCTTTAGCTACTTCATAGGTTTCTTGTGACTTCAAAGGCACAGCTACTTTATTACTTTATTACTTTATTACCTTCATGTGTTGGAACAAGAGGACCGACGATGTCAAGGAATAATTTTTCAAAGGTTCAGTTGAAGTAGAAGTTATTTGCATTGGGATTTTCGTACGTCTGCCTGATTTATTCTTTTGACATGAAGAACACTTTTGAATAAATTTCCTAACGCGAGACATCATTTTTGGAAAGTGATAATAGCGTTTTATTCTACGAACTGTCCGTAAAACGCCTTGGTGTCCACCTAATGGTGTACAGTGGAATTCTTCTATAACGCGGTTTATATCTGATTCGGCTTCAATATTCGTAATGTTTTGTGATATCGATGAATTAGAATGTGAATTAGTTGGAATAGTAGAAATAGGAGGAATCGGTGAAATAGAATCTGAAGAATTAAGGTTATTTGGTGAATTATTGATTTGTCTTTGAGCTGTTGTTTGAGCTCTAGTGATTGCTAACGTATCATTGGAATTTTTTGAATTTAATTGGCTGTTTCTACTTAATGCTTCTGCGTTTTGATTTGATTTACCTGGTTTGTACACTATTTCGTCATAATTTCGTAAATAATCTCTACCAAAATTTTTTTCAACTGGTAATTTAATAATTGTTTCTACTCTAGCAGGAACTGTTAATGAAATAGAGTTGATAAATTCTTGACCAGTAGGAATTGAACAAAATGGAATTGGAATTTATGACTTATTTCCAGTAAGAACCGTAACTATAATTTCTATTATATAACTTCTATTTCGTCGTAATCAATTTTACACTTATTATTTTCCAGAAAATTTCGACCAATTATTCCGGCGCATGGTAATGGAAAATCGTTTGGAACAATTTGGAAATCTTGTGAAATTGATTCGTTATTTGGAAATTGTACTATTGAGTGACATAAAGCTAAAGTTAAAATACGATCTGGAGATATTCCTCTAATGTAACAAGTTTCATTTAAATAACAAAGTACGTCATCGTGTATGCATTCTCGTTTAATTAAACAAATATCTGAACCAGTGTCTACTAAAAAATGATTTTTATTTGAATTTAGAATGTCCAACGATAACTCTATAAATTTATTTGAATCCTTGTCATTAAATTCTGGTAGCTGATAAAATATTTCCTTTAATTTTGACTGGTAGTTCAGATTTCCATTTTTATAACTGGTATCATTAGAATTGGAACTTGTAAAATTTTTTGAATTAGAATTTATTTGGCCAATCCGGCAATGTTATTATTACTAAATTGTTATTTTTGTTGTATTCGTGGAAACCATCACTATATATTGTACAATATAATTTAGAATTAATAAATAATGAGTTCGGCGGGCTTCATAAAATGGCCAGTTTGCCAAAAGACATATTTTTTCCTGTTATAATCCTAAACTGACTTGTATAATATTAAAATCGTTGCCAAATAACATAATTTGACAGAACATTTTTTCTGTTTTCCAGTTTTCTATGTTTTTTCGATGTTCTTGGACGTTTTTTTTATCGGAATAAGAATTTGAAAAGAAAGAAACGTTCACATTAAAGAACATCGAGTTACCCGCCACGTTTTTTTTACTTTTTTTTCAGAATACAGTTGCAGATCTAGTACGATTATTGAATTCACGTTTTTTACACTCATTTATATTATGACCCATATTTTTGCAATAACTGCATTTATTAGTACGGACGTTATTGTTATGTGCAAATTTTTGGCTATTATTGGAATTATGATTTATAGCTGGAATTTTCATTGTAGAATTGGAATTATTATTATTATTATTATTATTTTGGTAAGCTCTAGTAAAAGAATAACAAGATTTAGCGGAATGTCATTTCTGACATTTCTGTATTAAATCTACATGCCTTGACTTTTAATCGGAACGGCTCTCTCAATCCATTTTGAAAAGTATTTAGTGCTGTGATAGAATTGAGACTTCGAATGTGCTTTGCAGCCGTTTCACCTTCTCTTGCAATGCAAGCATTATTAAGGTCTGAAAGCAATTGGTCTATTTTAGAAGCAAATTCTTTAACAGATTCGTTGGGCTGTTGTTGAAGTTGTACTAATTCAACTTGTAATTGCTCAACAGGGCGACTATCCACAAATTGTAAAATGAGTTCTGCTTTTAAATCTCCCCAATTTCTGAAATTACCATATTTAACAATATCAAATGGTTTACCGTTTAATTTATATTTCAAAATGTTAAGAAACAATGATTGATCCTCCTTGGTAGTCAACGGATTATAAATAATTTCACAAGATGTAATAAATTTATCTAAGTGTGCAGAAGTCCCGTCGAACTCTGGAATAATTTTTAGCATGCGGTCAATATTTAATTCTGACATATTGGTGTCGTATTTATTTACGTTGACAACCAAGGGATTGATTTGAAGTGGTACTAACGAATTCGTTTAACACGCTTGGTCTAAAATTATTTGGATGATTTATGTTTAGGGAATTATTAATTCCAGATAAATTCAATTTAAAAGTTGGAGAAAACTCAACAATGGATTTATCATTTAGGTTTGTCAAATTTGAATCAATAGTCGAATCATCAGTACTATCACTACTATTATTATCATTTGAACTACTTACAGAAATAACTGCTTCTTCACTGTCGTCTGAGTTTGAACTGTCATTAAGCGAATTATTATTAGATTCATCGGATTTCGCTTGATTGCCTTCTTGCATATGAATTGTAATTGAATTTCTTTCGCAGTATTACATGAAAATTGAAAATGAAAAATATATTAACATATAAAAAAATTTAAAATTTGAATTTGGAAAAATGAAATTAATACATATTAATATAAAAGAAAATTACCTTTTACAACATTTTATGTAATTAATTCAGTTGTAAGTAATCAGATGATATTGAACGAAAACTTTATAGATGATTATAAGATTACAGCTGATAATTAACATCATCTTGTTAAGTAACTGTATTTTGTGATGAATTGTTGAACAGCTATGAAGAACAGATCACCATTCCAGTGATGTAATAGTTGTTGTAATTTCCCATGTACTCGTTGATAATTGTTGATTGTTGTTGATATCGAAATATAATTTGATAATTTTAATCTTTTATTGATCTTTAATAAATTACCATTGTACTGTGGTAATTAGCTAACCGTTGAGCCCAAAAATTTGTATAGAAGGTTGAAAAAATGTGTATATAATTGTGACACTTCATTGATGATTTTTTTACAATAATGATGAGTTTGATGATAATTTGTATTTGTGATTATATTTGTTTGATTACGAGTATATTTGTACAAATAAAATGTTAATAAAATATAATAAAATGTAATGTTATTTTTGTTGTTATCCAACGCGAAAATTTTCTTCTTAGATGATATTGATGCAATTTCCAATTAGTTTTTGATGTCTATTTTTGATTTAGCATATATGTATGTCCGCGGGTTGAAACTTGTATATCACTGATTTTCGTGGTTTATCACAATTTTATTATTTTGTTATGTACAGCGTTTTATATATTTTGCGCGGTTTATATAGCCTAGGCGTCGTATCTTTATGAAAAATATTCGCGAACAATTTGTTAATGGCGAAATTTATTAACTGTATTTCGTTAATAATTTATAATATTGTTACATTTATTATGTCTTGAAATTTTTTTGTTTAAGAATTTTCTACACAGAACTTTGTTGCACAATTTTCACTTTTATGCACTCACTTTATATAGCAAAAAAATAAATTTTTGACCGATGTGAAGTTTATCCTAAAGTTTTCCTAAAACAACAACACCAACTAAATAAATTGTATGTATTAGTAAAATGCATAAATTTAGGCGATATCATATATCAGAATTTATGAATTTTTTTAATAATTTTTACATTTATAACAATTAATATTAAATTATTTAACGTATAATTAACATAAATAAATATGTAATTTATATAAGTAAATATTTCGATAAAAATTATTAGCAAAAGCATAAATTAAAATTTCGAAATAGAATTTTTTGTGTGCTAACTCCGTATACCATAGAAGTGTCACATATGACATAATAATAAACATGGTTGGAGACCGTGACCATTGGATTCCCTTACCGGGTAGTAAGTTGCACCCCTAATTCATCTAATCAGTGATTTTCAGAAATTTATCATGGACCTTGCATATTGAAACTGAATTTTTTGTGTGCTAACTCCATATACCATAGCAGTGGCACATATGACATAATACTAAACATGGTTAGAGACCGTGATCATCGGATTCCCTTACAGGGTAGTAAGTTGCACCCCTAATTCATCTAATCAGTGATTTTCAGAAATTTATCATGAACCTTGCATATTGAAACTGAATTTTTTGTGTTCTAACTCCGTATACCATAGGAGTGGCACATATGACATAATACTAAACATGGTTAGAGACCGTGATCATCGGATTCCCTTACAGGGTAGTAAGTTGCACCCCTAATTCATCTAATCAGTGATTTTCAGAAATTTATCATGGACCTTGCATATTGAAACTGAATTTTTTGTGTGCTAACTCCGTATACCATAGGAGTGGCACATATGACATAATACTAAACATGGTTAGAGACCGTGATCATCGGATTCCCTTACAGGGTAGTAAGTTGCACCCCTAATTCATCTAATCAGTGATTTTCAGAAATTTATCATGGACCTTGCATATTGAAACTGATTTTTTTTGTGTGCTAACTCCGTATACCATAGGAGTGGCACATATGACATAATACTAAACATGGTTAGAGACCGTGATCATCGGATTCCCTTACAGGGTAGTAAGTTGCACCCCTAATTCATCTAATCAGTGATTTTCAGAAATTTATCATGGACCTTGCATATTGAAACTGAATTTTTTGTGTGCTAACTCCATATACCATAGGAGTGGCACATATGACATAATACTAAACATGGTTAGAGACCGTGATCATCGGATTCCCTTACAGGGTAGTAAGTTGCACCCCTAATTCATCTAATCAGTGATTTTCAGAAATTTATCATGGACCTTGCATATTGAAACTGAATTTTTTGTGTGCTAACTCCGTATACCATAGGAGTGGCACATATGACATAATACTAAACATGGTTAGAGACCGTGATCATCGGATTCCCTTACAGGGTAGTAAGTTGCACCCCTAATTCATCTAATCAGTGATTTTCAGAAATTTATCATGGACCTTGCATATTGAAACTGAATTTTTTGTGTGCTAACTCCGTATACCATAGGAGTGGCACATATGACATAATACTAAACATGGTTAGAGACCGTGATCATCGGATTCCCTTACAGGGTAGTAAGTTGCACCCCTAATTCATCTAATCAGTGATTTTCAGAAATTTATCATGGACCTTGCATATTGAAACTGAATTTTTTGTGTGCTAACTCCATATACCATAGGAGTGGCACATATGACATAATACTAAACATGGTTAGAGACCGTGATCATCGGATTCCCTTACAGGGTAGTAAGTTGCACCCCTAATTCATCTAATCAGTGATTTTCAGAAATTTATCATGGACCTTGCATATTGAAACTGATTTTTTTGTGTGCTAACTCCGTATACCATAGGAGTGGCACATATGACATAATACTAAACATGGTTAGAGACCGTGATCATCGGATTCCCTTACAGGGTAGTAAGTTGCACCCCTAATTCATCTAATCAGTGATTTTCAGAAATTTATCATGGACCTTGCATATTGAAACTGAATTTTTTGTGTGCTAACTCCATATACCATAGGAGTGGCACATATGACATAATACTAAACATGGTTAGAGACCGTGATCATCGGATTCCCTTACAGGGTAGTAAGTTGCACCCCTAATTCATCTAATCAGTGATTTTCAGAAATTTATCATGGACCTTGCATATTGAAACTGAATTTTTTGTGCGCTAACTCCGTATACCATTGGAGTGGCACATATGACATAATACTAAACATGGTTAGAGACCGTGATCATCGGATTCCCTTACAGGGTAGTAAGTTGCACCCCTAATTCATCTAATCAGTGATTTTCAGAAATTTATCATGGACCTTGCATATTGAAACTGAATTTTTTGTGTGCTAACTCCGTATACCATTGGAGTGGCACATATGACATAATACTAAACATGGTTAGAGACCGTGATCATCGGATTCCCTTACAGGGTAGTAAGTTGCACCCCTAATTCATCTAATCAGTGATTTTCAGAAATTTATCATGGACCTTGCATATTGAAACTGATTTTTTTTGTGTGCTAACTCCGTATACCATAGGAGTGGCACATATGACATAATACTAAACATGGTTAGAGACCGTGATCATCGGATTCCCTTACAGGGTAGTAAGTTGCACCCCTAATTCATCTAATCAGTGATTTTCAGAAATTTATCATGGACCTTGCATATTGAAACTGAATTTTTTGTGTGCTACCTCCATATACCATAGGAGTGGCACATATGACATAATACTAAACATGGTTAGAGACCGTGATCATCGGATTCCCTTACAGGGTAGTAAGTTGCACCCCTAATTCATCTAATCAGTGATTTTCAGAAATTTATCATGGACCTTGCATATTGAAACTGAATTTTTTGTGTGCTAACTCCGTATACCATAGGAGTGGCACATATGACATAATACTAAACATGGTTAGAGACCGTGATCATCGGATTCCCTTACAGGGTAGTAAGTTGCACCCCTAATTCATCTAATCAGTGATTTTCAGAAATTTATCATGGACCTTGCATATTGAAACTGAATTTTTTGTGTGCTAACTCCGTATACCATAGGAGTGGCACATATGACATAATACTAAACATGGTTAGAGACCGTGATCATCGGATTCCCTTACAGGGTAGTAAGTTGCACCCCTAATTCATCTAATCAGTGATTTTCAGAAATTTATCATGGACCTTGCATATTGAAACTGAATTTTTTGTGTGCTAACTCCGTATACCATAGGAGTGGCACATATGACATAATACTAAACATGGTTAGAGACCGTGATCATCGGATTCCCTTACAGGGTAGTAAGTTGCACCCCTAATTCATCTAATCAGTGATTTTCAGAAATTTATCATGGACCTTGCATATTGAAACTGAATTTTTTGTGTGCTAACTCCATATACCATAGGAGTGGCACATATGACATAATACTAAACATGGTTAGAGACCGTGATCATCGGATTCCCTTACAGGGTAGTAAGTTGCACCCCTAATTCATCTAATCAGTGATTTTCAGAAATTTATCATGGACCTTGCATATTGAAACTGAATTTGTTTATTATTTAACTTAAAAAATAATATTAAGTTTGTAGTTTGGTTTATTATTTTTAATTCCGACAGTTGTTCAAACATTAAAACTTTTAATTCCAACGGTTATTAAAAAACTTATTATTTATTTGGGTTATTTTTGCTTATTACATTTATTATACAAAATATATTTAATTTTTTTACTAAAAATATTAACTTTGTATTGTCTTCAAGTTTTTATGTCCTAAATTATAATGAATTCCTGTATGAAGTTACCTACCAAAAATTATAATATGTATATTGAGAAATAAAATATAGTTAATTTCTTTATTATATTTTTTTTGGACGAAAATAAACCAAAATAAAAACGGAAAACAAAAAATGCATGAGATAACTTTTATTATGTAAAAAATAAATAATATGTACAAGAAAGAGAAGGTAAAGAAAATTAAATAATATTGGTTTGAAAAATTTATGAAATAGCTATGTGTAGTAAGAGCTGGTTTATAATAAACTTGGTTGTTGATTATAATTTCTGAATTGTTACTCGTATTAATATTAATTAATATTAAAAATTTTCGATTGTTAATTCCTACTACGATTTGGAATCTTATGCATTTTAGAAACTTGTGCATATAATAGTCTCTTAATTTTTTAAATAATTTAAAAGCAAGTACAGTTAATTTATTAACTTAGATATTTTTGGTAAACTTTTAAAATTTATAATAGAAAATGTCAGAAGCTTATGATAAAATGAGCACACATAAGAAGAATGTCCCTAGGTACTACAAGTGTCGCGAAAAATTAGCAAAATTAAACCCAGTCTCTTTAAAAACTGCTTTAATTGCTATTTTTGGTAAGGATTTGTTGAACATTAAGATTCCACGCTCGAATTCGAATTTAATGAACAATATTTGTTCAATTTTAAATATTTCGAATAAAGCATTAAATCGTTCAAAGATTTATAATATCTGGAACAGAAAAATAAAACCATTTTATATTGGTGACAATATTAATCCCGATAAATGTGATGAAACTATAAAAAGTCAAGCAAACAATGAGCATGATTTTCATCAAAATATTAATATTAGTCCACACCAAAAAAATTACATCTTTGAACCAGGCTGTTCAACTGAAATAAAAGATGTTAGCCCTTTAGATGTCGAGAATAGATCGTTTAGAATAGAGAAAATGCCAGTAATTATCGAAGACACCTTAATTGAAGGTTGGTTTCCACGTGGAACATTTCAATTAATAATTGAAGACGTCGGTAATGTGGCAAACGAGGACATACGAGAATCATTGAAAGCTTCACTAATAGCTGCAGACTCATCATGCGTGTTGTCTTTTAAAACTATTAACTATAACAATGCAAAGAAAACAATTGTTATGTATGCAATTTGCAAATATAGTAACCACAAACAAAAATATAAATTTGTAATTTTTAACAAAAATGTAGTTAATATGTACACGAAAGGCGAAGATTTAAAAAATCACGGCATGTTAAAAGAATTTTCTCAATTAAGGGGTCAAAGACGAACTAATGAGCAGGATAAAATGGAACACAAAACCGCAAATTTAGTTCACTTAGAAACATTGAATACCGTAGATGGAAATCTCCTTAAAACGGGCAATACGCAAAATATTTCAAGACCATTGGTACTTCGTAAAGCTAGGTCTGAGAGGCTTAACTTATATGATGTTGTTACGAAATGCGAGGTGATGGATGCCATTTACCGATATGCGCGTCAACCACCTAACAATAAATATGTGTATGTAGCTAGTGATCCACTTTATGTAGTATTAATGAGGCCTGACAATTTGTCAGTACTATCGAAATACAGCGTTAATGAAATTCATATTGATGCAACGGGAGGTCTCATAAGGAACCCTAAATGTTGCGAAGCTCATAAATATTCGCGTATTTATTATTATGCTTGCGTAATAAAAGTAAATAAAATTATTATCCCAATTGCAGAGCTCATTTCAGCCAGGCACGACAGCGTCGCAATCGGAAACTTTTTGAATTATTTTTATTTAGAGGTTTTACGCAATAATCCTAGAAACAAATTGCCGAGATATTTCGTTACCGATTGGTCATGGGTTTTCATCAACAGTATTTTAAAAGAACTTAATATAATGAGTATTTCTGATTACTTGTGGTTTACATATGACATTCTTTTAGAAAAACGAAAATTAGATAGAAAGATTTTTGGCGTTTTTATCTGCTGCTCACATTTCGCAGCTATACTTACTCGTCAAATAAAAAATAAGATTACCAAATGCACAAAAGATATGCGTGACTTTATAATGATAATGTTTTTTCTAATAATTGATGCAAAAAGTATTTCGGAAGTTGAAAAGCTTTTTAATCTTTTTTGCGTTATCGGTTGCTCAAAATACGAGAACCCGTTTTTCAACACAGCTTATGGTCAGTTTTTAAAATATATCAAAATATCGATTACTGATACAACAAACTCATACCCAAGTGAATGTGAAAACGAAACAAAAGAAAGCTCTTTAGATGATCTAGAGAGCACCTCGCCATTTTATGTTCATTTTTCAAAATTGTATGAAACGATGAACGAAACAATTAGTAGCAGTGAGACAAACAAACTAAATTCAAATAAATTATATTGCAAAGAGTTTATTGAATTTGCAATCAAAAAATATTTCACCTACTTCCCTCTTTGGAGTACCGTGGTTTTAACTTACTTTAATGAAACTCGAAGAGTTTCTAACGCCATGGTGGAAAATTGGTTTAACATTGTTAAACATAACCTAATAAAGTGTCCGAATCAAAAATTAGGACGATTAATGGATAACCTTCGGCAAAAAATTGAGTTATTATTTAATGCCATAGAATTAGCCCCTCACCTAAATGCTCGTAAACGAAAATTAGTAGTAGCAGACTCAATAAAAAAAACACCGAAAACTGAACATGTAACGAATCAGAGTGAAAGTACTCCACGATCCACACTTAAGTTTATAACTAATGATGAACTTGATCCAACAAATGTTAACTTAAGTGAACATTGGAAAAAGAGACGAGCGCGACAAAATAAGTATTCCGGAAGAGTAGCATTGAGCCGATATATGACACCAAAATTATTAAAATTCACCGACCACGTTTATTTAGAAAAAATTTTAAAGAAACAGTTTCATATTAAATTATTTAAATTTAATTTTCACGAACTATGGGAAACAAGCCTTTCTAGCGACTGCTACGCAACCCTAAATGGCTCAATGTTTTTGACTACTGAACTAGCTTTCGTGGCAGCAAATGTTTTATTGTTGGGAACAAATGACATGTGCTTAGATCCATTCCAAGCTTTAAAAATTTTGAGCTGTTCTAGTGTATATACAATATCCGACATGACAAAACATCCCGAAATTGTGATTTGTAGGAATAAGAGGAGAATCTATATACCCACTATAGTAAACGATTGTCATTTCAATTTAATTATAATCGATTTTAAAGAAAGGACAATTGTTTGCTATGATCCATTGACGCCAGAAAAAAGAATTTTAAGTTTGGAAAAAAAAGCACAAAACTTTGTTGAACAGATACAACAAGCTTGGGGAGAAGTTTCTGAAGAAAAATTTAAAACGTTAATTTCTTACAACTTACCGGCACAGCGAGACAACTTTAATTGCGGACCGCTAATTTTATATGCTGTAGATTTCACCAGCAATAATAGGTTTAGAAGCGAAATTCACTCAGATGACGATAAAAAATATGAATCTGGTATGTGTGATTACAGAGAATTCTTGAAAAAAATTATAGCTGATAATTCTGAATCAGTTTTAAATAACTGCCTAATTTGCTTCGATTTAGTGAATGACACTGGTACATCTGTACAATGCAAAGAATGCAAAAGAAAAGTGCATTTAAATTGTAACCTAGGCAATGTTATTTCTCCAACACTTGTTTGCAATTTTTGTGGCTAACCACATTTAATATTAGTTTTTTGAAATAATTAGTACCTAATAAAAAAACGCGGAAAAAAAAAAAAAAAAAAAAAAAAGGAAAAAAAAAACAAAAAAAGTAAAAAAAAACAAAAAAAGTAAAAAAAAAAAAAACAAAAAAAACGACAAAAAAAAAAATTGATTTACATTGGGCCACTGATTTCAACAAAACGGCGATGCAACATCGACGAAGGGCTACATCGTAAGAAATATCTTGACATAATCGGCCAAATTATAGAAATTTGCGGAATTAATTGGCCACGATGTCAGAAATATCTTGAAATAATCGGTTGCTTCGTCAGAAATTTTCGGAATTAATCTGCCATATCGCCAGAAATCTATTGAAATACACCATCAGAAATATCTTGAAATAATCGGCTAAATCATCAGAAATCTGTATAATCAATTGGCCACGATGTCAGAAATATCTTGAAATAATCGGCCTCATAGTCAGAAATTAGCGGAAATAATCAGCCAAATCGCCAGAAATATCTTGAAATAATCGGCCAAATCATCAGAAATCTGCGAAATTAGTTGGCCACGACGCCAGAAATATCTAGAAATAATCGGTTGCTTCGTCAGAAATTTTCGGAATTAATCTGCCACATCGCCAAAAATCTATTGAAATACACCATCAGAAATACATATCTTGAAATAATCGGCCAAATCATCAGAAATCTGTATTATCAATTGGCCACGATGTCAGAAATATCTTGAAATAATCGGCCTCATAGTCAGAAATTAGCGGAAATAATCAGCCAAATCGCCAGAAATCTATTGAATAATCGGCCACATCATCAGAAATATCTTGAAATAATCGGCCAAATCATCAAAAATCTGCGGAATTAGTTGGCCACGATATCAGAAATATCTTGAAATAATCCGGTTACGATCAAGAAGACACTATCAGAAGTATCTTGAAATAATCGGCCGTGTCGGGAGAAATCTTTTGAAAAAATCGCGTCAGAAATCAGAGGAAATAATCAGACACGTCGTCAGAAATCTCTTGAAATAATCGACCACATCGTCAATTTCCGAGTTGCATAGACCACATAAAAAATATATAAAAATAAACGGCTTCATCGTGAATCGCTAATTAGATGAAATAGAGGTGCAACTTACTACCCTGTAAGGGAATCCGATGGTCACGGTCTCTAACCATGTTTAGTATTATGTCATATGTGCCACTCCTATGGTATACGGAGTTAGCACACAAAAAATTCAGTTTCAATATGCAAGGTCCATGATAAATTTCTGAAAATCACTGATTAGATGAATTAGGGGTGCAACTTACTACCCTGTAAGGGAATCCGATGATCACGGTCTCTAACCATGTTTAGTATTATGTCATATGTGCCACTCCTATGGTATATGGAGTTAGCACACAAAAAATTCAGTTTCAATATGCAAGGTCCATGATAAATTTCTGAAAATCACTGATTAGGTGAAATAGGGGTGCAACTTACTACTCTGTAAGGGAATCCGATGATCACGGTCTCTAACCATGTTTAGTATTATGTCATATGTGCCACTCCTATGGTATACGGAGTTAGCACACAAAAAATTCAGTTTCAATATGCAAGGTCCATGATAAATTTCTGAAAATCACTGATTAGGTGAATTAGGGGTGCAACTTACTACTCTGTAAGGGAATCCGATGATCACGGTCTCTAACCATGTTTAGTATTATGTCATATGTGCCACTCTTATGGTATACGGAGTTAGCACACAAAAAATTCAGTTTCAATATGCAAGGTCCATGATAAATTTCTGAAAATCACTGATTAGATGAATTAGGGGTGCAACTTACTACCCTGTAAGGGAATCCGATGATCACGGTCTCTAACCATGTTTAGTATTATGTCATATGTGCCACTCCTATGGTATACGGAGTTAGCACACAAAAAATTCAGTTTCAATATGCAAGGTCCATGATAAATTTCTGAAAATCACTGATTAGATGAATTAGGGGTGCAACTTACTACCCTGTAAGGGAATCCGATGATCACGGTCTCTAACCATGTTTAGTATTATGTCATATGTGCCACTCCTATGGTATACGGAGTTAGCACACAAAAAATTCAGTTTCAATATGCAAGGTCCATGATAAATTTCTGAAAATCACTGATTAGATGAATTAGGGGTGCAACTTACTACCCTGTAAGGGAATCCGATGATCACGGTCTCTAACCATGTTTAGTATTATGTCATATGTGCCACTCCTATGGTATACGGAGTTAGCACACAAAAAATTCAGTTTCAATATGCAAGGTCCATGATAAATTTCTGAAAATCACTGATTAGATGAATTAGGGGTGCAACTTACTACCCTGTAAGAGAATCCGATGATCACGGTCTCTAACCATGTTTAGTATTATGTCATATGTGCCACTCCTATGGTATATGGAGTTAGCACACAAAAAATTCAGTTTCAATATGCAAGGTCCATGATAAATTTCTGAAAATCACTGATTAGATGAATTAGGGGTGCAACTTACTACCCTGTATGGGAATCCGATGATCACGGTCTCTAACCATGTTTAGTATTATGTCATATGTGCCACTCTTATGGTATATGGAGTTAGCACACAAAAAATTCAGTTTCAATATGCAAGGTCCATGATAAATTTCTGAAAATCACTGATTAGATGAATTAGGGGTGCAACTTACTACCCTGTATGGGAATCCGATGATCACGGTCTCTAACCATGTTTAGTATTATGTCATATGTGCCACTCCTATGGTATACGGAGTTAGCACACAAAAAATTCAGTTTCAATATGCAAGGTCCATGATAAATTTCTGAAAATCACTGATTAGATGAATTAGGGGTGCAACTTACTACCCTGTAAGGGAATCCGATGATCACGGTCTCTAACCATGTTTAGTATTATGTCATATGTGCCACTCCTATGGTATACGGAGTTAGCACACAAAAAATTCAGTTTCAATATGCAAGGTCCATGATAAATTTCTGAAAATCACTGATTAGATGAATTAGGGGTGCAACTTACTACCCTGTAAGAGAATCCGATGATCACGGTCTCTAACCATGTTTAGTATTATGTCATATGTGCCACTCCTATGGTATATGGAGTTAGCACACAAAAAATTCAGTTTCAATATGCAAGGTCCATGATAAATTTCTGAAAATCACTGATTAGATGAATTAGGGGTGCAACTTACTACCCTGTATGGGAATCCGATGATCACGGTCTCTAACCATGTTTAGTATTATGTCATATGTGCCACTCTTATGGTATATGGAGTTAGCACACAAAAAATTCAGTTTCAATATGCAAGGTCCATGATAAATTTCTGAAAATCACTGATTAGATGAATTAGGGGTGCAACTTACTACCCTGTAAGGGAATCCGATGATCACGGTCTCTAACCATGTTTAGTATTATGTCATATGTGCCACTCCTATGGTATATGGAGTTAGCACACAAAAAATTCAGTTTCAATATGCAAGGTCCATGATAAATTTCTGAAAATCACTGATTAGATGAACTAGGGGTGCAACTTACTACCCTGTAAGAGAATCCGATGATCACGGTCTCTAACCATGTTTAGTATTATGTCATATGTGCCACTCTTATGGTATACGGAGTTAGCACACAAAAAATTCAGTTTCAATATGCAAGGTACATGATAAATTTCTGAAAATCACTGATTAGATGAATTAGAGGTGCAACTTACTACCCTGTATGGGAATCCGATGATCACGGTCTCTAACCATGTTTAGTATTATGTCATATGTGCCACTCCTATGGTATACGGAGTTAGCACACAAAAAATTCAGTTTCAATATGCAAGGTCCATGATAAATTTCTGAAAATCACTGATTAGATGAATTAGGGGTGCAACTTACTACCCTGTATGGGAATCCGATGATCACGGTCTCTAACCATGTTTAGTATTATGTCATATGTGCCACTCCTATGGTATACGGAGTTAGCACACAAAAAATTCAGTTTCAATATGCAAGGTCCATGATAAATTTCTGAAAATCACTGATTAGGTGAAATAGTGGTGCAACTTACTACCCTGTAAGGGAATCCGATGATCACGGTCTCTAACCATGTTTAGTATTATGTCATATGTGCCACTCCTATGGTATACGGAGTTAGCACACAAAAAATTCAGTTTCAATATGCAAGGTCCATGATAAATTTCTGAAAATCACTGATTAGATGAATTAGGGGTGCAACTTACTACCCTGTAAGGGAATCCGATGATCACGGTCTCTAACCATGTTTAGTATTATGTCATATGTGCCACTCCTATGGTATACGGAGTTAGCACACAAAAAATTCAGTTTCAATATGCAAGGTCCATGATAAATTTCTGAAAATCACTGATTAGATGAATTAGGGGTGCAACTTACTACCCTGTAAGGGAATCCGATGATCACGGTCTCTAACCATGTTTAGTATTATGTCATATGTGCCACTCCTATGGTATACGGAGTTAGCACACAAAAAATTCAGTTTCAATATGCAAGGTCCATGATAAATTTCTGAAAATCACTGATTAGATGAATTAGGGGTGCAACTTACTACCCTGTAAGAGAATCCGATGATCACGGTCTCTAACCATGTTTAGTATTATGTCATATGTGCCACTCCTATGGTATATGGAGTTAGCACACAAAAAATTCAGTTTCAATATGCAAGGTCCATGATAAATTTCTGAAAATCACTGATTAGATGAATTAGGGGTGCAACTTACTACCCTGTATGGGAATCCGATGATCACGGTCTCTAACCATGTTTAGTATTATGTCATATGTGCCACTCTTATGGTATATGGAGTTAGCACACAAAAAATTCAGTTTCAATATGCAAGGTCCATGATAAATTTCTGAAAATCACTGATTAGATGAATTAGGGGTGCAACTTACTACCCTGTATGGGAATCCGATGATCACGGTCTCTAACCATGTTTAGTATTATGTCATATGTGCCACTCCTATGGTATACGGAGTTAGCACACAAAAAATTCAGTTTCAATATGCAAGGTCCATGATAAATTTCTGAAAATCACTGATTAGATGAATTAGGGGTGCAACTTACTACCCTGTAAGGGAATCCGATGATCACGGTCTCTAACCATGTTTAGTATTATGTCATATGTGCCACTCCTATGGTATACGGAGTTAGCACACAAAAAATTCAGTTTCAATATGCAAGGTCCATGATAAATTTCTGAAAATCACTGATTAGATGAATTAGGGGTGCAACTTACTACCCTGTAAGAGAATCCGATGATCACGGTCTCTAACCATGTTTAGTATTATGTCATATGTGCCACTCCTATGGTATATGGAGTTAGCACACAAAAAATTCAGTTTCAATATGCAAGGTCCATGATAAATTTCTGAAAATCACTGATTAGATGAATTAGGGGTGCAACTTACTACCCTGTATGGGAATCCGATGATCACGGTCTCTAACCATGTTTAGTATTATGTCATATGTGCCACTCCTATGGTATACGGAGTTAGCACACAAAAAATTCAGTTTCAATATGCAAGGTCCATGATAAATTTCTGAAAATCACTGATTAGATGAATTAGGGGTGCAACTTACTACCCTGTAAGGGAATCCGATGATCACGGTCTCTAACCATGTTTAGTATTATGTCATATGTGCCACTCCTATGGTATACGGAGTTAGCACACAAAAAATTCAGTTTCAATATGCAAGGTCCATGATAAATTTCTGAAAATCACTGATTAGATGAATTAGGGGTGCAACTTACTACCCTGTAAGAGAATCCGATGATCACGGTCTCTAACCATGTTTAGTATTATGTCATATGTGCCACTCCTATGGTATATGGAGTTAGCACACAAAAAATTCAGTTTCAATATGCAAGGTCCATGATAAATTTCTGAAAATCACTGATTAGATGAATTAGGGGTGCAACTTACTACCCTGTATGGGAATCCGATGATCACGGTCTCTAACCATGTTTAGTATTATGTCATATGTGCCACTCTTATGGTATATGGAGTTAGCACACAAAAAATTCAGTTTCAATATGCAAGGTCCATGATAAATTTCTGAAAATCACTGATTAGATGAATTAGGGGTGCAACTTACTACCCTGTAAGGGAATCCGATGATCACGGTCTCTAACCATGTTTAGTATTATGTCATATGTGCCACTCCTATGGTATATGGAGTTAGCACACAAAAAATTCAGTTTCAATATGCAAGGTCCATGATAAATTTCTGAAAATCACTGATTAGATGAACTAGGGGTGCAACTTACTACCCTGTAAGAGAATCCGATGATCACGGTCTCTAACCATGTTTAGTATTATGTCATATGTGCCACTCTTATGGTATACGGAGTTAGCACACAAAAAATTCAGTTTCAATATGCAAGGTACATGATAAATTTCTGAAAATCACTGATTAGATGAATTAGAGGTGCAACTTACTACCCTGTATGGGAATCCGATGATCACGGTCTCTAACCATGTTTAGTATTATGTCATATGTGCCACTCCTATGGTATACGGAGTTAGCACACAAAAAATTCAGTTTCAATATGCAAGGTCCATGATAAATTTCTGAAAATCACTGATTAGGTGAAATAGTGGTGCAACTTACTACTCTGTAAGGGAATCCGATGATCACGGTCTCTAACCATGTTTAGTATTATGTCATATGTGCCACTCCTATGGTATACGGAGTTAGCACACAAAAAATTCAGTTTCAATATGCAAGGTCCATGATAAATTTCTGAAAATCACTGATTAGATGAACTAGGGGTGCAACTTACTACCCTGTAAGGGAATCCGATGGTGACGGTCTCTAACCATGTTTAGTATTATGTTAATTTCGGTTTGATAATTTTGGCGTATTTTACTCTTTGGGGAATTTTAACATAATATATTTTATAAAGATGGATAAAGAAGGTATCCGGTCTATAACGATCGTATTTGCTTGAATCCGCCTAAATGTTTGCATTACACAAATACATGCAAAAATTATATTGTTTTATTTGTTTTAGGAAAATTATAGTATAAACTTCATATCGGTAAAAAGGCGAATGAAGTTTTTCATAGAGTATTCCTAATTTTTTTTTTTTTTTTTTAAGAAATATTTAGGATAAACTTCACATGCATAATTTTTGTCTATATTGCTGCCACCATAATATGTTATGAGCGGTACAAAAGTGGAAAAGGTTGAACGGCAACAATAAGAATTTGTTGTGTAGATGAATGGAATTTTATTTAGAATTTATATTTAATTTAATAAGTTATTATAATATACACAATTCATTTATTACTATTAATATTTTAATTTAGTTTATAATAATTTTTAGTAGAATGAATTTAATTTACACTTTTTATTTCTTGTAGTACAATATAATTTTATTTTAAATATGTACAATTTATTTGAGCTCGATTTAGAAAAAGTATCTCGTCGCTCGTTTTAATCCAGAATGATCAATGATCTTTATTTTTGTACCGTTTAAATAATTCGAAGATTTACAAATGAATTGTGTAACACAACAAGTTATTGAGTTTTGGAATTCTTTTAATAATACTTATTATGTATTTTGATTGTATATTTATATTTTCTCAGATGGATTCAATACATCTGTCTCTACTCGAAAATGATCAAATGTCAAAAGAGAAAAATTACATATTAAATATTAGATTAAGGATTCTCAGAATTCCTTTATGCTATTTAATGCTACTACTGTGGATATTGAGGAACCTGTACAGCAAAAAATCAAACAGAATTTAGCTATCCAGCCATTTATTTTAATTAGAGGATCTATAATAAACCCTGAAGATGTATATTTTGATGGTATTCGATATCAACTAAACTTGATTTTCCGAGCACCTGAAATTTGTTTCAACATTTTTTACTTCAAATTTGAACTTGCCGGAGTCGGTTCTTGTTTGGAGTTTTATAAAACAGTCACCTCTATTATGATTGTCGAGTCGATCGACAATGGACACGACTCTGTGTTGCCTTTTCTTTTTTCGTAAGGTTTTTATCAAATGAACAAACGAAAACACAATACAGAGTCGTGTCAATTGTCGATCGACTCGACAATCATAATAGGGGTGAATATTTTTTTGAAACAATTATCTCTAACCAAAATGAGAAAAATCATCCCGCGGGTAGTTACCTATAACTAATGAATTAGGCAAAAGGTCTTCTCATTAATAATCAATCTGGTTTCCAATATTTTAAGGTGTTACATACTATACGGCAACTAACACGATCTAATAGGATAGGCTGCAGTCAGATTGTGGGAGGTTCTTCGTCGCCGTAAAATAATGGTAGAACAATACCATCGTGTTCAGAGGTAAAAAAAACACACTTAGATTCGTCCTTACACTGTTCCGGACCCACCATCAACCAATAATAAGCAAATCACTCCATAATTTAAACAAAACTAAACATTTATTTGAAGAAAATCAATTATATAATGATAACTATTAATAATCTAAAGAAGAACACTAACCTACATATTTGTTATTAAATTAAAGCCTGAACTATTAACTCTTCTTAAAAGTGAATAAAATTTGACAATTCAAAGCACAAAACTGCTATAAAAAAAATAAACAAAATGTTCAAAAACTCACCATATGCATATCTGCTGTAGAGTACTCTCGATGAATATACTTGGCTGAAAATAACTATCCCTAGTGTTAATTCCCTTACCACCTTTTATTCACTTTAATAGAGAATCACCTATTTAAATTTAAGCTTATTTTGATTTAATTATTAAATACTCAAAAAACTTATTATTTATTACTCTATTTGTTTTTTTAGATTAATTTCACTCTATATAATGAAAATTCATTAAATTTTTCTTAATTTATAGTTTTTTTTTTTAATTAATTTTGTTTTTTAGGAATAAATTGTTTTTAACTTGATCCACTTATATGTATGAATATCTACTATAAAAGAAATTTCTGGTGTCACAAATATATTAACACGACCCAGAATACAAAGCTGTATACAAGATTCGTTTATATTTATTTATTTTTTGTTGCGAGCAAAAAAAACTCAATATCCGTTTTTTTTTTATGTTTGTTCTCAACAAATCCGCACATCACTTGAGTTTCAGTATATGGAAAGTTCTCGAGAAATCCGTGCTGGTCTATATTGCCTATGCACAAATGGAAAATTACACAATTACACAATTAATATTGTGAGACCCCGCTGCTATTTTAGATTCCTTAACTCATGGGGAAAGTATCTAAACACAAAAATAATTTGTAAGGTATTATTACCCAGCATTGAATATGAGCACATAAATTTCAAAGGATTTTAGAATTTGCTTACCGTTTAGGATTCTGATTAATACATTTTTATCCGTCTATACTTATGTAATCTCGCTATCCAAGCGGAAAGTACTCCTATTGTATAGATACAACGTAAGCGAGTTGGTTTTTTATACGCTCACTAATGTTGTATATAGCACTTGAGTAGAATTTTTTTTTCTTTATAATGCTCACGACTTTGCACAGATAATTTATTAATCACTTATTTTTATTTTATTTTAATATTTTGTTATTTTTTTGGGTCCACCTACCTAGCTGCGATGGCCTCACACAAAATGCAATAGACACCAAATTATGTATCCGAAATTAAATAAAATTCAATTTACGAGTACATAAAGCGGTTCTTATGTATGTAGTCGGTTTACAAAAAAAAAAGATCCCTCCCCACTACAAAAACGAAATATTTTTATCCAATGCATTGTCTAAGTACATAAACAAATTATCATTCGATCTATATACTTTATTTGATTTATATATTTTATTAGTCACGCAGGGAATCCAAATGATGACGCGTGATCAATTGCAAGACAAACAAAAAAAATCAAAACAAAATATGCGCTACCAATGTATTGTCAACGTACAAATCTATAAAAAAAAAATATTTCGCTGATCTACGCAAACTATATCAAAATGAGTCCATTGTCCATACAAAATAAATATCAGCTTGGAACACAAATGCTAGAAATTCAGTAATAAATAAAATAAAAAAAATCGATAATCGTAACAAAGGTTAAATGAATTAAGATAATCATTATAATTTTTTATCAGTTATTTTAACTTCTGTCGATAATATATAAATTCTTTTAGTTTTAATTATTATTTTTTGGTTTGCTAAAACACAATATTATTTTATTGGTAAGTTTTAAACTAAAGTTATGAAAAAGAAATAATTATGGGAGCTGGATTCTATAACTGAAATAATAATAAAAAAATAATTTTATTCTTTAATATAAATTAAATTGTTCTTATTTACTTACCAAAATCTTCTTATACAAAATACTTACCCTTGATTTGATAAAATTTTATCAATTTTATAAACGAAGTGTATACAAACAAATTCATTGAATTGAAAATTAATTTTGTTTATTTGACGCTGGTTTATTAATTTTACAAAACCAATTTGTAGTAAAATTAATTAATTAATTGTTAAACTAAATAAAAAGGTTTATTAATATAAAACAAATTCTATAAATTTAATTAAAATACCATAGTTATAATAAACAAAATCATCAATATAACACCCTTAAGGAATGAATTTCACAAATTTTTGTTAAATTTTTATCAATTTTAAATCAATCAATCCTCAAATACATGCCACACCACCATCCTCCCTCGGAAAAAAGGACCGGTCCCTCTAGGTATTCAAGACCAATTTTTTTAGCAACATTAACAATTTGTAAATTAGAACAAAATTACGCTTTTTTTTTTTAAATTGGTCTTGAATAGATAGACCGCCCTGCCCTTCCTCACTTCGAGGGAAGACGGTAGGTACTATATTTCACTTATGTAAAAAATCGAAATTTATACGCAACCAAAACCATCAATCATCATGTCTACACAAGCAAAACCAACCAAAATGTATACACATGCCGTCCTACCAATAAAAAAACTCTTTCTATATATAACAGTAATTATAGCACAAGCAACACATTCAGAATAAAAACTAAATTCTTTAGTAATATAATAATTCAAATTTATATACACACATACGCAACAATTGAGAAATGAATTCAAAATCAAAATTATAGTATATTATAAAATTGCATGTATTCAATAATGCAATACAATGAAAGTCCCAATACATAACAAGTATTTACCATAGAACTTCACTATACTACAAATCCAACATACAAGAGCCTAACATAATAATTGATTTCACTTCCTTATGCAAAAAAAACATAGGGTTTGAGATTACCTGTCAACGATATTTGGACAGTACCGTTATATAAATTTTGAATTTGAGTAATCCAACAAATTCAGTAATAAACTTGCCCACACACTTTTACAATAAATTAAATCTATTTATTGTTTTAATTTAATATACTATAATTTTATTTATTTTTTTTCTCAAATACAAACACTATATGTTGTAATAATATACTTAAGGAAAGAGAAATAGGCAAATAAAACCATTTATATGAATTTTAATAATACGCGAATTCTTTTTCAGGATATTACCGTCTCCCTAGTAATGAAGCAGCGCACTAGGAAATCATTGTTTTGCGATAATTCACACTCAAAGCCCTTCCGAAGAGACCTCCCAATATAAACTCCTTTATTTGATAGAAACTTAAATTATCTATAATAAAGCTCCTATACACCAAAAGCCTCCCCAAAAAAACCCAAAATGCGGACCTTCGCAAAATAATGATCTCTCTACACGCCACCTCATTACTAAAGATACGATATATAAGACGTCATTGGCTGTGTGACAAATGAAAACCAGTTTTTTTTTAAATTGTAATTTGGTTTTTTAGGCGGATTGTTTTAAATTCGAATCAATCACACAATTTTCAAATAAAATTTTTACTTTTACTAAACCAAAGTCATGCAGCTACGCTATAATTTTAAAAATTTAACAACACAAAAACAAAAAACAAAAATATAAAGGGCTGAAACCTCACGAGGTGATCAGAACTTCGGTCTTTGGTATCTTCAATAATGTCATAAAGTTGGTGTGACAGTTTTGACATTATTGATTTCTATTTTAACCAAATTATATTTACTTATACAACAACAGACAAACAGGTCAAAAGCTTCAATAACATGGGTACAGGCATCCAATTTAAAACGAAAAATCGTATTCTAGAACTTTATACCGAAAATAGTATAACAAACTATACTGATACTTCTAACCGTTTAACTGACTATATTCCAGAAACTTATAGAAAAACTCATTTTAGAATCCCATTTACAACTCGCATGTCAAATTTCATAACAAACGGGTAAGGAATAACTAAGTTCCATCCTACAAAGCCATATTCCAAAGCTTTATCCAAAAATCATTTTATAATCCAACACACATATCAAATTTCATCATAATCGGTTAAGAAATAGCAAAGTTCCATCATACTTGGCCATATTCCTGAACTTCGTCCAAACCTCATTTCAGATTCCCAATTTGAATACACATGTCGAATTTTATCATAATCGGTTGAGAAATAGCCAAGTTCCAACATACTTGGCCATATTCCAGAACTTCATCCAAAACTCATTTTAGAATCCCATTTCTAACATACAAATTAAATTTCATAATAATCGGTTGAGAAATAGACAAGTTCCATCATACTTGGCCATATTCCAGAACTACATCCAGAAATCATTTTAAAATTCCAGAACTTCATCCAAAAAACATTTTAGAATCCCATTTCAAATACAAATGTCGAATTTCATCGTAATCGGTTGAGAAATGGGCAAGTTCCATCCTACTTGGCCATATTCCAGAACTTCATCCAAAACTCATTTTGGAATCCCATTTGTAACATACACATTGAATTTCATAATAATTGGTTGATAAATAGGCAAGTTCCATCATATAAATAGTTTGTTAACTATTCACTACATCCAAATCCAACCCCAACTCAACCCCAACTCAACTCCAACTCAACGCGCAAATTGACCCCTAATTTAACCTTCAAATCAATTCCCAATTCAATGCCCAATTCAATAATCAAATAAGCATGTATAAAAAAATCGTAAATATTTATAAAAGCAGGTATTTTGGGTCAATTCGTATGGCAGGTACCCCACCCCTTTGACGTACAGTCTCCAAAAGCTTTTCAAATCTCCGCCTTGACCATAGAAACAGATTGGCGTAAAAAAAATCCAAATCGGACAAGCCGTTCTCGAGATACCATGGGTCCAGACACACAGACACACAGACACACAGACACACAGACACACAGACAGACGGACGGACATTTTTTTTTTTTTTTGCATTTTCAGACTCAGGGACTTTCAAAACGTCGAGAAAAGTGGTTTTTGGACCAACCAAATTTTTCGTCATTTTTGACAGGATTTCAATACTTTGGTCTTTGTAGACCGAAGTAATTTTACTCCACCATATTCATTTCCTTTCCACTATTTTGCGATACGCAACACGAAACATTTTTTTTTATTTTATTCATAAAATAAAACATTTTCAGTGATCAAATCACTTTTAATTTTCACTTTTAATTAATAAGTAAAACACCACTTATAATTTTATTTATCACTTTTTTTTTTTGTATTTATTACAGCTATTTACTAATATTAATTAATTTGTAATTCCCTTATCGGGTTCAAAATTAGTCCAGAGGTAGCCAAAGTCATATGGATCTTAATGCTCGAATACTTGAAATAGTTTAGAAAAAAAAAACAAATCTGGGGTAGGTTTTGACGCTAGTGTTGTCGGAGGTAATTTTAAATTTTTTTCAGATGAAAGCCTCTGATACTTTAAAGGCGGCGAAACTGGTATATTCCAGTTAGGATATTTCTCTTTACTCTTTACTGAAATTCGGCAAGTGTGGTGGAAATAGAACTCTGAAATAATTTTTATTATCAAATAATTTTTATTCAGCTAATAAACTAAAATTTATTTTCCCATTATACCAAATGCCGTTTTAAAGTGACTTGAAACTTTCAAACAAATGATAAATAAATCTTTAAACCATGATCCGACTGTTCTGTTGGTATTTTCTAAAACAAATAAAATGTAATTTTCTTTTTGTTGGCTGTCTATAAGAAGTATATTTCTTAAAAGGTATTAAAAGATTTGGAAATTTCAAAAGGGATTCCTCGCACAGAGGTTGCCACAAACGGTAGTTAATCGAAGTGTTCGGAAAATCTTTCAAAATATCAAATAACTTAATGTCGTTTCAAAACATATTAAGCCCCTTCTACAAATTTCAGTAATTCAATCTTGATTATACTATTGTATTATCGTGTTTTTGACAAAAATTGCAATTCAATTATAATTTATAGCCTATTCCTGAACTCTTCGTCGAAAATATATAATTTACACATACTTATCATAAATCTCACCAGTCAAGACGAACAACGATAGGGAAAAAATTTGTCAAAACTTAATTTAATTTATAGATTACAGCACCAATGAAAATGAAAAATCGCTTAGCACCAAATAAATTAAATTTATTTTCCTATCAAAAACTGCATAATATACAAATTTTCCACACCAGATAAACAACTATACACCATGAATGGTATGTATACAGCAGCATAAAGACGGCAACAGAAGAGAATTTTCTTTTACTTCATTTTTATATATGTATGTATAGAGAACTGAAAAATACAAAGAAAATATTACATAAATTTAAAAGTATCTCAACCAAAGATTTCAGTATTATTACTACTGGTATTATACTTTTTTTTACCATAGGCACGTCTTCCAAATGAACAATTTTATAAAATATTGTCCATTGAAAGTATTTTTGTCCTTCTTTTCTAAATACATAATAAAAAATAAAAAAAATCTTAGCTTTTTTTCATAGTGAAACAGTTTCTCTCCAATTCCTCCAAACACACACACATACATAACGTAATATAACAAACCAAAAAAATAATAATAATAAAATTATTTACTTCCAACCAATTGCTTATGGATTAGAGAGATCCAACAATAACCAACCAACAAAAAAAAAAAAAAAACTTTATGAAAAGAAAATTCGGTTTTCAATATTTTATTTCTTCTCAACTTCACGTTTTCGATTTCACTGTACATATTTTATGTGAGGAAAAAACTGAAGGAAAGTCACAAAAAAAATTATTTTTAAGAATTGTGCTTTTATATTGCTTGGGAGCTTTTAAAGGTTATTGTATATAAAACAAATTACTTAGGGAATTGACAAATTGAAATTTATTTATTTGTTGGCCTTGTTTTATTTTCATTAAGTTTTTTTTTTGCTTTCTTTAAAATGTTGGCAACAATCAAAACTTTTTGCTTTATTATTGAGCAAATTCTTATTATTTTTTGTATATATAAGTTTGTGTTTGTTATTGATGGACAGGACACGAGTTTAAAAAATGTTTTTAAAAATTAAAGAAAAAAATATTTTTGCAATATATTTTCAAACTAATTAATTGATTTTTTTATTTGTACGCAACTTTTTTATTTGACGGGTTTGGAATTTTTTTTAATGTATACTTCTCATTAAATGTATACAAAAAAAAAATTACGCTAATACAATATTATATAGAGAAAACGATCCAAAAGTTCACAACAATTCCCTTTGATGTTGTGCTAAACGAATAAGAATTTCGAAAATCTTTACAAACAATAAATAAGCCATTGCGCGTGTTGTATAAGCATCTCATCTTACATTCTTTAAATGATCAATTCGACGGTTAAGTAGGTACAATACGGGTTAAAAAAAAAAAAAAAAAAAAAAGCGGAAACACAATTTCCTTTAATCAGCTCATCAAAATTTTCCATTTTAATTCAATAACCAAATGAAACGTAAAAACCTAATGAAATTGAAAGTTTGTCGATAACACTTAACTAAATTTATACAATTTTCATATAAAATATTTAGCGTGAATGAAACAATAGAATTTTAATAAAAGGGAAATGGCGGAAATTAAACAAAATCTAATTGATAAATATTTAAAATGAGTAAAAAAAAATACTTAAAATCCGCCATTTGTTTAAATAAATATTGATTTACAAATTTTGAATGCGTGTAATATGGAATTTAATTAAAAACCAAATTTTAATTTTTTTGTTTTGTATAATGACATCAAAATAAATAAATAATTAATATTTATTTCGATAATTTTTTTTAATGGTTATCTCTGCTAAATATTCAAAATTGAAATTTCAGCTTTTTAATTTTAAATTATTAAAAAAGTTGCGTCATTGAATTTAGAAATTATTGTTTGCTAATATACAATATGTATACAGGTAAAATTGTCAATTTTAATTAAATTTTTGGCAATTTATGTTTAATATGTCGTTTTGCTTTTTATATCATTTATGGAAAAAATGGCGGTGGGGCCACCAATACCGTATAAGACTCTCTATTTCAAATGGGACATTTGTACCACACATTTTCTTCTAGAATAGTTAGGATATGTCTTAGCTCGAACATTTTAGAACATTAAATATCCTAATTTATATATTTTTGTGTTTCAAAACTTCAGGGAAATACCCGAAATTCGCCAAAAGGTAAACCATCGCCTAAATGTAAACGAACTCATGTAATCAAAATATTTGTATGTTTTATTTTTTACTAGACTTGGCTCCAAAATTAACGAGCCACGTTGCTAAAAATCCAATTTTACAAATCTTATTTCCAAATTTGAGACGCAAGGAATCTAACTACAATAATGAATGAGGGAGGTTTGGTTTATGTATATATCAGAGGTGTTTTAAATTCCAATGATGATTGTATATTTATGTTTGGTTTTTTTATTTAATATAAAGGCATGATCAGCATACCTGAGTGCATCTTTATAGTAACACTTTGGAAATCGAAAAGTAGATCTCGAAAAAATATTATTTGGAATAGTATACTGAAAAAAAAAACTGTTCGTAATATTAACAAATTGAGTTTATTAACCCATTTTTTCCTAAAATTTATTGTATCAATGAATTTTTTATTAATATTATAAAAGTGTTTTAATCAGAAAATGCAATTCGCAGTAACATTTCTTATATACAATAAACTATGCTTCGTTATTATAATAAAACAATAATCATTACGCTAATGTAAGGTTTTTTAATAATATAAATTTTTAATCAATCTTCTTTAAAACTGGGTCAAAATATTTTTGACATCGCATAAAGTAAGGTTTTAGTTTGTAAGTATGTAGTCGCAAAAAAATTTATTTTTGTTAAATTTTTATGTTTCCCCGGGTACCCAAAAATCAAATTGATAATTTATTAAAAAAACTTCTAGAACTCTGTGGATCTATAATTATGGTAAAAATTGTCTTACTGAAAACTCAAAATCTATTTGATATGAAACGTTTGTATTGGATGTGTAGGTAGTTGTTAGAAATTCAAGCACGCAATGTCCAGTTATTATTAAATTAATCTCAAATTACTCAAAATTGAAAAATGTTACTTTTGTAATGATTTTATTATTTATTACAATACTACCTACGAAATTACGATCTCAGTTCAATGATGCTACCATTTTACCTTTTCAGATATTGTTAAAACGGTGCAATGAGTTTTTGTGTGACATTTTTCGTTATTAAAAACGCACTAATATATCACCTTATTCTACATATTACCGGTAGTTCGAAAAGTCCCGTATAACTTATACAAGACGTGTTAAGAATTTCTGTTGATGAAGATTGATTTGGCATAGAGTAAGTTGTAGCCAACATCATTGTTAATCCAGTTGTATTTTTGAAAATTTTGTTGTCAAATTTCGGTTTTAAACAATTATTATTCTTTAAACTATAATAACAATAATTGATGAATTTTCGATAATGCTTATTATTGTTTAAATCCGGAATCAAAAATTAGTTAAAATATTTAGAAAATACATATGTACTTAATTATGATAACTTCTTTTAATTAATAAAGTTTTCATTGGGATAATTAATTTTTTAGTCAACAACGTATCCTAATGAATTATTCATATATTTTGGCGTTGATTTAAACAAAGGACCAACAATTAAATAACAATTTAGTTTAGTGAGAGTGTACCCGTGCAAAAATTTATAAAAAAAAAAATTTGAACAGAAAAAAAAATTGTGAAACTAAAAGAATTTAAAGCTGTAATTTTAAACATCTAAGTTTAAAAATTTTAAACTTTAATTAAGGTAATTAAGTTGTGGATGAAGTGTGAGTTTAATTGTAAAATATGAAGTGTTTTAAGTGCAAACATTTATTTTCTTCGGTTGACTTGCTTACTCATTATTTAAAGCAAGCACATGATTTAACTACAAATAGTACTTATAGCGTGTATAGAAAGTGGTTGCATGCAAGTGCTTCCAAACTTATTCAGATTTAGAAGACATATCTAACATATATTATTCTTTTCCATGTCTACAATGGGATGAATGAAAATTAGAAAACATCTACTTGGCCGCCATTATCAAAGCATCTGATTTTAAAAAATTCGGAAATGATAAATGTTTGCAAGCTTTAATTTAAGAGATGAAATATCTTGAAATAAACGGTATTGACCGTGTTGTTTTACGATCGGGATGAAATAAAGAGTAATTGTTCTCGACTTATATCTGATATTTTGAATGTTTCGATCAATGAACTAAAGATATTTTCGAAAATTGAATTTAGAGGGAATACATATAAAAATGGATATTATATAGCAAAGTTTAATACAGGTACTGAATTATACGTAATTTTAAATATTAGCTAAGTTTTCAGTTTTATCTATAAACGAATTGGTCGGGCCCCCATTAACCCTGACAAACATATCCAGGGGAAGGCAAGCCATCAGATTAAAAAAGTATTACTTAACAAATTTGAACTAAAAATTTACTAAATTGTTTAATTAATCAAATTTAAACTAGAATAAGAAAACTTTTAGAATTAAAACTTTGAATTGTAATTTATGTTTAACTAGTACAGTCAAGGCCATATAAATATTTAAGTCCAACAAACCATGGATTCAGCAAACGAAGAGCAGCTTCAGTTCTCAGAAAATATTGTTATTTCAATTGAAAATCTTGGAACTGAATTAACGCCTGGAAATGCAATTAATTTTTCTAATATTTATGAACTTGGCGAGAATGTCTCAGAATGTGTTTTAGGAGAATATTGCCAAACAAAAGAAGAAAAACTTCAAAAAGATCAAGGTGAACTTCGGAATTTGCTGGTTTCGTGGGATCAACTAGATCTGTTAGAACATTTAATTCGTAAGTAAAATTACATTTTCACTTAAAAGATAGTCGCTATATCAATATTTTATTAAACTAAACTTTCGAATAAATTCTTTTAGATGAATCATTTTACATTAATATTTTAAAAATTATGAAGTGAGCCCATATCGAGCGACTGTTAAGAAACTATGGACTAGCAACCCAAGTATTATTTGAACACAACTTGGAACAATGGCGGGATTCAATTGGTGTACTACTTGATCTCAATAGAATGGTATTGATGTAATCCTCCCCAGTACTTCAACATTCCAGATCATCAACACCATTAATGACATCGAGATCACCATCTCCTTATCAAAGAAAAAATACTCCAGAACTCACCGAGAAACTTGCAGTTTCTTTAACAGAAATTTTAACAGTATCAAGAAAAGGAATTATGTTATTCGACTATTATTCGAAGTTCGGAAAATTTCAAGAAGAACAACGGATTATACTGATTTCAATTATAGCGCAGTACTTTGTAGAGAAGCCACTCGCTTTAAGTTTACCAGTGAGTCATAAATTGGAGAAGGAAATAATTGAAAAATTTCCCACAGAAAAAATGGTATAAAATTTATTTAATTTTTATTTATCTAGAAAATTTAAATTGAAATATTTCGTATTTTATATAGGAATTTTACAGAACCCAATCTCGCGGTAGATTATATAACAAGTATAGCAATATAAAAACCAGCTTAAAATCTATTTCTGGCCCAAGAACTTCCGCTGCTAAGACCAGCACATCCACAGCCTCAGCAGGACTAGAATTAGGTAAGTTCCAAAACTGCATATTGTTGAACTATACATACATATTCTATGACCATAGAAGAATTATGACCATTTTTATGTTAAACACCTAAAATAACTTAATAATTTTTAGTTTCAGAAGAGGATGCTGCATACGATCCATTAAATACGACAGCTTAAATTCTGAGGAATTTGATCATTGCTGGCAGACATGTATGTAGCCAACACCGATTAATTCAAATCAAAGCAGCATCAAGCACTTCTGAATTATTACAGAAATGGCCACGATACAAATCACCTAGTGGTTATAGATTGGTATAGATTAAAAATGCAGAGTGACATTTAGACTTAGTAAAAATAATAATTTTATGTATTTTCAGATTGAAATGGATTTTAATATTTTATTTTCAAATAAATATTCACTTGTCGACAACTGGAGTGAAATATCAACACTACTTTTGAAATTTCTTACGACAGCAAGTCATATAAAGGACAAAGAAGTAAAAAAAATCCTAAATGAAATAAAAGCTGATGACGATACGAAGATAACTCCAAGTAAGTTATATTTTATTAAATTGTTCAAACAAGGCCCATTGCATATTTCAGCTAAGCTAAGTGAAACAACAAATCCTAATACAATTTAAAACAATTTTTAAAAATTTTTAAATAATTTAAAATCTATTTTAAAAGAACAAAAACTTTATTGTTCAGTTACAAAATGTTTTTTCTTTCTATATCGTGATATGTGTTATTTTTTATTGTAGACCGGTTTCGAGCTTCGCTCTTCATCTAAGAATCTCTTTCAGGATGAAGAGCGAAGCTCGAAACCGGTCTACAATAAAAAATAACACATATCACGATATAGAAAGAAAAAACATTTTGTAACTGAACAATAAAGTTTTTGTTCTTTTAAAATAGATTTTAAATTATTTAAAAATTTTTAAAAATTGTTTTAAATTGTATTATTATCGCGTGATAAAGACACAGCAAAACCAAAATAATAATGGATCACCACCATTATTATAATACCCAACAAATCCTAGCTTAGCTTGGTTTAGCTCAAGTGTATAACGGGATATTAAAGTGTGTTCAATAAAATAATATTTTATCTAAAGGTGACAATAAACATTTCTGGCTAAAACAAAAAAAAAAAAAATGCTGTGGTTCAGTATAATATTCATAGTCTTACAATAAAGTAATAAAAATAAAATAAATATTTAAATACGCAATCCTTCATGATGATTTTGCGCTTCACAAGTAGTTTGGTCTGGGTCTGCAGCTGATATCACGGGAATCGAAGAATTTAAATTGATCAAGTTTGAATAAAACTGTAACTCGTGTATTTCAGGCCAATTGATTAAAACATGTTTTAATAATCATTTTTTTAACGTCACTTAACTTCGCTTCATTTATCCGTGTTTATACGAGAAGGATTCATTTGGCCCAAATATTTTCCCCTTTTAGTTATGCATTTAGGTGATCCGATGTCAGATTTATATGTAACTTCTCCACGAACTACTATTTTCCGATTTAATTTGGATATTATAAATCGTTTAGCCTCTATAAATTTAAAGTGCCAGGTTGTGGTTGGCGGAGAACAATTCCGTGTTCCTGAAGAATTTTAACATAATCGTCTGATTTTGGCACTAGTTGTTTATTACGGGTCTAAAATAAAAATAAACATTTCATTAGTATTTAAAGCAACACTCAGTTTTGAATAAATTACCTATTTTTGGGATTGGACAAATTAATTCTAAACTTGTGGCATTCGGTGGCGCGTCTTTTAAAACCAAAAGTTGCACATGCTTACCATGATCGATGTTTTGTTTTGGCCACCACTGCCATCAGCGACCTATCAAATTGTTGTTTTACCAGCAGATATAATTTGCAATGATCCTTTTGGAAATACATTTTCTGTCCAGTTATACAAAAACACATTTTCACGATACCAAAATTGAAAAAATAAATTTGGCGACTGTAGTATGCCGCCCTGTCTGCTAATTTTGGTTGAACCATATTTTTTTGACAATCAAACGACATAGTAATTAGATGTTTGGCTTGTTCATGTAACAGATTAAAAAATGCCTTCGCACACCTTTTATGAATGAATCTCTTAACCATAAAATTCTGTTTCTTTCTTGGGCAGCATAATGTATGTGGAACACATATCTGTGGTGGATGTTTTAAAGCCAATATTAAAACACCTGTTAAAAATGTCACGAAAAAACGTTTCTTAATCTTAACATTTAATTCTGCTCTAATCATCCTATAGATTTTATTGATATTCATCTGATTCATTGAGTTTGATAAATTTTTCAAAGTCGTATAAGGTATCGATTCCTAGATGTTCATCAATAAACTTTCTGAAGCTTGAATTGATTCTGGGGCATTCTTACTACATCTAGCTTCATTACATACCAAACAATTTCTATTGGGTTTTAGCTGGGATATAGGGGGCCAGTATAACACATCGATATTTCTTTCTGCGAAGTAATTTTTTGCTTTAAATGAAAAGGAAAGAACAAAAAAATAGGAGTTTAATAAATTATTGTTGTTTATCTAAAAGTCAATTTTATTATCTACAATTCGAAATTAATATATGTTCACAACTTTGGCAGTATTGCATGGAATTGAAAACTAAATGTGAAGCTCTCGTCAAAACGCTCTAACACAGAGGGGTCAAATTCGTTATGTAGGACTTGCAGATAAATACCTGCTGTGATTTTGGAACTAGGGAAGCACATTCGACGGGTTTGTTCTCCAGAAAAAACTTCCCAGACCACAACTCTTCCAGATTTCTTGTTCATTATTTTGGTTTACTAACAATTGGTTAGATTGGAGATGAATGATATCTGGAAAAATGTACAGCTTACTAAATGACGGTTCCACTTACGTACAAGCTGTTAGAGATTTATCGACACCAATACATGCGAAAATAAATTAATGGTTAAAGAATGGGAGAAATCTGGGAGTTACACCGCAGTGATTCCAAAATTATTCGGTTTGCCATATAGACCAATTGTAAGTTCCATAGATGGTCCCACATATTCAGTAGCATCGTTTTTAGGCAATATTCTAATACCTAGTATAGGAAAGACAAATTCTTACATACAAAATTCCGAAGATTTCAAAAATAAAATTAGAATTGTTACAATCTCTCCAAATATTCTGTTAATCTCTATAGATGTTACCTCTTTGTTTTCGAGCGTCGATAGCCAAATTGTCAAAAATAGTATTAGTTAAAATTGGAAAAATATAAAGAAAAATGAAAATCAAAATTAACTAAGACACAATTTTTTACTGCTTTAGATATAGTTTTGAACAATTATGAATTTTCTTTTGACAGCAAAATTTATAAACAAATTTTAAGCTCACCTATGGGTAAGTCCAAGCAAATTTATTTATTTTTTATACCAAATATATTAATGGAAAATTTGGAAATTTCGGTTTTAAACTCTTTAGATTTTCAAACATTGTTTTACTTCAGATACGTGGACGATATAATTACGGCAATACCAATAAACAAAATTGATTATTTTTGGAAAAATTTAATTCGAAAAGCAACAGAATAAAATTTACCTTAGAACAAGGAGTAGATAACAAAATTTCATTTTTGGACATTCTGTTGATCCATGAACCAAATATCTAAATTGTTTTTGCCTCATGCAACTTTACTTTTATTCAAATGTACCACCTTTTTTACATGAAAGCTCGGTTTTAATAAAAATTTGTGATTGCTGTATTTTTTGAATTATGTATAATGCTGGAAACAGATGTGCAGCATTTCTGATTATTCAGTGATGCAAGCAGATCTGCGTTCAAAACACATGAGCTGCATGCAGTTCTTGAAATTTGTTTGATATATATTTAATTTTAGTGAATTTTTTTTATGAATGATGTCTTATTTTTTAGAAATTAATTAATTTGTATCCTCCATTACGGCATTTGTCACAAAAAAGCGTTTCATCTGTCAACAAATTAAAAAACTTGATTGAAAAAAATAAAAAGTATACAAATTGTACTAGAATTCTCTTCTTTTACGTAATGTAGCCTTCTGACATACAGTAAAATTAGAAATAGAGACAACTTGCAGAATTCTGCATGGCTTACAGAATACATGTATTTCATTCCATATAATATAGTGTTTTCTAATTTTGATGCATGCAGAATTCTGCACATCTATTTCCAGCATAAAAGAAAGAATTTTTTGATATATTTTTCATTACGCTTTTGAAAATGAACCCGAATAGGATTCGAAAGCTAAAGCTTTAATTAGTTAAAAAAAAATAAAAAAAAGAGCCCTAAACCAAATAAAAAATTCTTTAAGTTTTATATAGGGGTGCCCCCTAGTTCAACCTTTTACAAATCAAGTTCACTAACTGGCAAATGAAATTCATCTTTATTCAAAACATGTTCACTCTTTTCCAAATTAAATTAAATCTTTTCGAAATTAAATTCAAATTGCCAAATTCAAATTCATCATTTATGATAATTATGAAAATATCATATTGAAATTAAAAACATCGGATTGAAGTCCTTTGACACACTGATAATTCGTATTTAGAATTTTTGAGATTCTTTGTGGCCAATGTTTTTGAGATTATTTTGAAATTATTGAAAATTTCCAAATTATTCCAATTTTTTGATTTTGGTCCGCGGCGTAAAAATAATTTTTCTCGATTCAATGATGAACCAGAAAAAAACAATTGTTTGTACCGCGGTATAGGCGGTGGAGGAACTAAAATTGCCTGGCAACCCGTTTTTCCTTAACCCGCGACTGAATGAGAGAGTCCATCGTAGTTTCTCATGAAATAAGTTGCGTGATTTTCTTTTTAAATTTCATATGTTGTTGTAATGATAATATTTCAACTTCGCATTACAATGATCAGATAATTTCCCGAGATATACAGTGCAAGTGTTGATATCATCATCATCATCATCTCTATTTATTTTATTCTTTTAAAAGGTAGTACAAATTAAAGAAGATGAAGTAAGTTCGAATAGTGTCATAATGGGAGCGAGTCAGTTAAGTGCATACAGTGCAGTAAAAGCTTATCGGGTTGTGTCTTCGATGTAGCATAAGATTTACTCATGTAAAATAACGGAACGATTGTTTATACGTACCGTCACACAATTGCACAATTCTATTCTATGTGACCGGAATTTTATTTTATACAATTTTCACAGATATAATTTAACTTCCACCATCACTGTAATCTAGCACAATATTTATGAAAGTTCGTACTAATGCGTTAAACTATCGCGCTACGGAATATTAAAAGATTCTCGCGAAAAATATTTATTAATTTTTCTATTACTTTATTTGGCAAAATGGCTACGACGTGTTTGATTCGAAAGTAGAAATTAGATTATGTTTGCTGAATGTGTTAGTTGGTAATGTCGAAAATAGGATGGTGGTAACCCTAGAATATATTAGCAAGTTAAATATTCTGGAGGTGTCTCTATGATCCGAAAGAAGTTATTTTACAAACAATTATATTTAAAAATTGAAATGGGTTACATTTCAAACAATTGTGGAGATAAACGAATGAAAATGGATAATTTGAATGCGTGGATCTCTACAAGCTTCATGTATAAATTATTTCAATTAGCAACCAATTTTTTTGTTAGTTATAGATTAGCGAACGCAATGTTGCTTTGCCCGGTTGTAGTTCTATTTCATTTTTGCTACCCTGTCGTACAATCTATTTGTTTCTGTATTTAGTTTTTCGTTTAAAATCCAAACTAGTATTTTTAAAATAAAAATACAAAAAAATATCACAATAAAGAAAATTAAAAACTATCTTAAGTATTAAATAAAATATAAAATTAAATCAAATAAATTAAGTGTGATATAAGCCACAGCCACCACAAATAATAATGTATTTACATTATTACGAAATTCTAAATTTTCCTAAATTTTTTTTCTTTCCAAACTACGTTACAAAATTCATTAATTTCTAAAATAAATAATTCCCAATTCCAAATAAATGATAAATTTGAACTTAACGATAAAATGAATTTAAACTCCTGAATTCTTAAATTGTATAGAATTCTTATTTAAGCTTTTAAGGGTTTTCGCTTTCAAAATTCCTGACATTTTAGAGAGGTTTTCCAGTGATTTTTAGTGTAATTTTTAGGTGATTTAAAGGGGATATTTTAGAGTGAATTTTAAGTAAAATTTCATTGTTAATTGTAGAGTAACTTTTACTGGTACGGTGCGTTGTAAAGATGTAAAGTGCGTTTTAAGGTGAATTTTTAGTTAGGAAGGCATTATTTAGTAAATTTGGGAATGCATTTTATATTGAATTAAGATCAATTTGGGATGAATTCTACATTGAATTTTAGGATAACATCTAATGTGAAGTTTAAACTAATTATAGCGCGAATTTTAAGGTGAATTTTAAAGCTGCGTTTTTTTATTCGCTCCCGATAGCTGCTATGCGGAGCAGTCAATTTTCTACACCCAAATTTAAATTTGACGTACTATTTATTGGTAAATTACATTTATTTAACGTCAAAATATAACTATTGATTGAATTCATAAGTTGAAACGTGAAATAAAAAATATTTAGCTCTATCACTTTATATGGAGCCGCTATCCGGAGCTATTTTCATATGACGGCTCTCAATAGCAGCTCCGGATAGCGAATAAAAAACGCACTAATTATTTGCTTGGGTCATCTACTTCCTATGCAATTAGCACTCTACTAAATTTGGTTGGACAAATTGTAACGCGCTTACTTACCTTGAGAATATAAGATTAGGGCTCGCCGTTTAATTTCTCAAGAAATGATAAATATAGAAACCGAAATTTAATATTAAGAAATCAAAATTTACAATTTTATTTGTTTATTTTAAACCGTAGATGATGAAATGGTTTGATGGTCCTCGATTGGCTTGGCTGAGCTGATGACGCTAAATTGCGCTGTGCGAAAATAAAAAAAACAAAAGAAAAATATAAATACCGGGCAACTGAGGCTCGAAGAACCGAACAAGATTTCCCAACAGGCAATGAGTTATTCCGTAAAATTGGGCGCCACCTAAAAGAGGATGCCTGTACAAACGCGTTATGGTAGCCGTGCTTTGCTCAGTCGAGCAGTCCACTCGGCGCGGGTTAAATGGGAAATATGCCACGTGTGCACGGAATTCGGTTTTCAACTGGAAAAAATGTGGGGAGATTAGATGATACTCACCGCTGTTACCCTCTCCTTCTATATTGTTCTCGCACCGGCGATGCGGTCTTGCTGATCCGACTGTTCCTGGTTGGTTTTTATTCCCCGTCACTGGAGCCTTACTGGCTAATTTGAACTCGATTCTCGCTTCGTTTAACGAAAGCGCCCATCAATTGCTTGTGTTCCTTTTGTTCAGCCCTTCACTGAGTGCATCAGTACTAATGCGCAATAACCACACAACTTTAATAAATAACACGGAGATCACACAGAAATACAAAATATATGTCGTATTAATCACAGTGGCGGCAACGCAAATTGAGATCAGACACAAAGATTATCATCCGACAACCGGCACTATATACAGTTAATATTACTGTGTCACAATTTTGCCACAATTCACTTTCTCTTGCGTTATTAATAATTTTAATAATCACCACACGCGGTATGTTTTTTTATTTGTTTGTTTCTTTTAAGAGCAACACGCACTTTTAATGTTTTTATTCACTTTATTAAAGAAGATATTTTACCTTGTTTTTTTTGTTTGTTGCTTGTCCGCCCATTCGTTCCTTTTTTTCGTGTAATTTATTTTTTTATATCCTCGTCCGTTGTCATCTGCCTGTTTGCTCAGCTTGGTTGACCGCATGGAAAAGAGCCGTTTTTGTTTTGCACCACCTTTTATTAATTCTTTCTTACGTTTGTGTAGGTGTGCAATACATTTTAGGATTGCACGATCAATCGATGCGCGCGAACCTTACAACAGCCGATAGTATCATCAGTTGAAGGAAATTATTACGTTCGGATAGATGGAAATTCAGGGTAGAGAACCCAATGCATTTAATTGCCATTTAATTTCGGTCACTACTCGACTGAACCAGCTTATTAATTTAATTTTACCAACCATTTAAAACTTGTAAACTTTGCTCCGTTACAAAATATCGCAGTGAAAATGCTGAGAGGAGTGAAGCATTTTAACTTCCGTAAGTTACTTTTAAAAATCTGTAATGTCGTACTGGTTCGGTAGCGTAGAAGCATCAGAAAATGTATACATATTTATATTTTCCAAAATTACTTCAGGACTCGATCTTGTGTACTACCTCGTTTAAATTGAATACCAAAAATAGTATAGCAGCACTAAAAAGACTTCAATCAGTGCGGGGAATCTGCTGTAACAGTTTTTGCATAACGAATCAAACTTTGTTTGGGCCGATAATCAACAGCAGGGGTTGCGAGAGATGTTAATCCCAGAAGCCACAAAAATCGAAATGATGAATTGAAGAGCCAAACAAGGCTCAACTTGTCTGTTTAAACCACCCGCTCCATCATTTCGGTCGTTTGTGGGAAGCGAATATGAAGTCATGCAAGTATCACATCCGCAGGATAGTTGGCGACACAATATTAAATTATGAGGAGTCGGAACTCTCTACTATATTATCTTAGCAAATTTCGAGGGTCACCATAAGCTTCACCAAAGGAATCTTTTAATTTGTTTTCTATTTTTAACTACTACATTTTTACGTCTCTATTTTTGGGGGTTAATTAAAATTTTCCTAAGACGAATTTACCGTACGAATACTTATGGCTTGTACCTTAAGTCGTGTTGTGTCAAACGCTATCGGAGGCCCATTTTTTGATTTGCGTCGGAAGCATACATTGTGGAAGACAAAACAAAACAGAGCAATTCAAATTTACATGATCATCTTCGTATTGAATTTTCGCCAATTTCTCAAAAATAAGCACATAAATAATTGGATGGCAGATGAAAACAAATTCAGAAGAAGTATCGAATAAAATAATACAATAAAAATAAACATAAAATGTATATATTTTCGTTTTTAAATTGAGTACCAATAATATAAAAATACTCGTTTATCGTATAGCTAAATTAAATATTTAAATCAATATTGAAACATATTTGTTACTGCAGATAATAACAAACCCTCACCCGGTAACGGTAAAAATCGCACTCATTTTAAATTTCACTTTTTTCCATTTTTGTATGGACTATCTTCACTTTGTTTCCTCAAATGTGTACTTTTTTTTTATCCAACTTATATTTAAAAATTAATTACAAATTTGGTTTAGTTCTCATTGACCTGGCAAACCATTGTTCTCGAACAGTAAAAAATAGTATTATTTTTTGTGGAAAACTATCGTAGCCGAACTAATAATATTTTGTTTTCTAAATTAGAACTGGAAGGATCCAATTAAACGAAAACAAAAACTTATTTTAAAAACTATACGAATTAACCCTTTTTTGATATTTTTATTAAAAAAATATAAAACTAGAAATTAATGACAAAAATATTAAGAAGAACAAAAAAAAAATATTTTGTAATCATTTAATCTTCAAACTCTATTTATTTAAAGTTGTACATGTATATAGTATGTATGTATGTACGATAAAATTAAACAACCATAAACTAAATAACAATGATAGTGTAATAACTAGAATGGTTATAAAAATAATAATAGTAATCGTAATAATAATACAGAACCACAAAAAATTTGTCATGATATGGTTATATTGTTAAATCCATTTTAATGATTCCCCAATTCCATAAAAATGTGTGCAGACCAAATATAAGTACATACAGACATATTATGAAAATACGGATAATTTTTCCATTTTCCATCTTTACTTAATTTTTATTTTGTGTTGTTTGGGTGATAGGGGATGAAGAAACAAGTATTTATATTATTTGTCTCTATAATACACACAAAGAAAATTTATGCATCAGATGGTTTTCTTGAAATATTGTCAACATATGTAATTAATAATTCATTCGTGTAATATTTTAAAATACGGTAACAATAATTTAGTTGTAGAAAATGTATTGTTAAGTCATCGTTAAAATACATCAATGGATTGCAAGTGTTTTATGCCTGGGACCAAGCACAGATGTAGTATACGTTTGTTAATCTGATGTGATAAATTAAGGATAATTATTTGTACATAAATTAATAATTACAGAAGTAAAACTAATATTTTTAATCTTCCGGACCCGGAATCTACAATAATAGCTTAGAAAAAAAAATTCAATTAATAAATTTGGAAATAGTCATAATAAGTTATTAAAATTTCAAATGCTTGTGATTTTCATTCTTGTGGAGCGTTTGGTAAACGTTCAATCTAATTATGCGGAATATACATCTAAATTATGCGTAGCAACTGTGAAAACTCCACTAAGCCGGTGACAAATAGTTTACCAGCACTTTATTCCGTAATATTATCCCAAGTTCTTCAAATTTTTTATTACTTGGTTAAAAGCCTAATGGCTGGACTTTATTCTACGTGCAATTGCCCGCTTAGACACATTATTTTTAAATAAAGTTACAATTTCAAGCTTTTTTCAAGGGAAATTTGGCTTTTCGGTTGTATGATTTTTACCTAAATTTAAATTTTTACTTTTACAATTTTACTAAACTAACGCTGTATTTTAAATTTTGCTAAAAATTAAACCTAGGTATCTCTAATAATTATTATTTTATATATTTTTTCAGTACTTTACCCATCTTTATAAAAAAAAAAAAATTCAAACAGGTTTTTTTACATTTTTTTATACAAATTACGAGTGGAAATATTTTATTGCATTAGCGATGTAGGAATACACCTACGCAACTGGTTCTGTTCTCTCAAACAGTTTTTTTACATTTTTTGCGTTTGCGGTGAAGGAATACACCTACATAACTGGTTAAGTTCTTTTATTTAATTATTTCATTTAAATAGTGTAATATTTATAGAATTATTTAATTTATATAAATTGTTAAAATTTTCGAATTTATTTCATTTATTCACAATCATATTTTTGGATTAATTTATTTTATTAATACAGTTTATTTAATTTTTTCATTTACTTCATTTGTATTTGTTTAATTATTTGGTTTATTTTATTTTGTTTACCTATTTGGTTTATATAATCTCTTTTATTTATTTAATTCGATTACTTTTTCTAGTTTATTATTTTTTTGAATTCATTCAATACGCCTAATTTGTACAAATTATTTAATTTTTATAACAGGTTAAATTTATTTATTTTGTTTATTTTCTAACATTTCTGGAACCAGCTAGTAACACAGCGGTGAACAAAAAATTACCACATTTATATTATCATAAGTGCTACAACGGCAAATAACACAAAGTCCAACACATAAATGTAAAGAATGTGAAAGATATTAAGTTTCAGACACAACAACATTGTAATAAAACGGAGTTCTTTTCAACAACGCACAATATTTGAAGAGAACATTCCTTATGCAATTCTTAGTTTTAGTGGGAAAATAATTGTAAAGCTTAGATAAGCATTTTTAGGTTATAAATTATATATCAAAATTACTTAATTAATTAAGAATGTAAGAACATAAAAGTGTAAAATAATAAAATTGATAAAAATAAATATTTGTTTTTATGTTCATATGTTCATGTCAGAATTCTGGCAGCTGTCAACCGTCAATTTTTCAAATCTGACATCAGATTTGAATTCAGCGACCTCAAAAACATAAACTTATATATTTAAATAATTAAAATATGCTTTTGACATCTATAAATAGTATTAAAAATGAATAGTTTTGTATCGGATCTGTGGAGCTTTGGAGCTCCGTAGCTGCCAAAATATTGAATTTGGAGCTTTGAGCCCATGGAAACTTTTATTCAGGATGATAAAATATACAACATATCAAAAATTCAGAAAATTTGACCGAAACCCAATTTCCATAAGATTATTGCGGGGTCCTTCATCAAAGTATTTAAAGAATATAGATTATTATTATTATCTACTCCCTCCCCTCCATGCTTCTGTATGGTATACGGATGGGTCAAAGACAGACGGGGGTACAGGTGCAGGGATAGTCGGGCCTGAGCTAGAACTATGCATACAGTTGGGTAGCACCCCCACAGTTTTTCAGGCAGAGACCCTTGCTATTGAGGTATGTGTGCTTCAATGTCTCAAAAAGAAATATAAGAAGACCGAGATCTATATATCCTCGGACAGCCAGGCAGCTCTGCTAGAGTTAGGAGCTTCAGTGTCCAACTCGAAATTGATCTGGAGCTGCTACTGTAATTCATTAGAACTGGGTAAAACAAACAAAGTCACCCTTTTATGGTCTTCTGGCCACTCCACTATTAAGCGAAATGAGTAGTAGGTTTTATTTTGTGTTTGTATGGCAATAATATGGCTTGTATAAGACATTTATGTTGGTTTTGGTTGATACATAATAAA